>OZ007556.1:60846320-61449153 GCA_963931855.1 Philhelius festivus
AATTTGAAAATTAACTTTGAGAAGGAATACGTGAAAGAACTGGTTAAAAATAGTGATCGTAGAGCCACATAGACAGTGGAGTAGAAGTGTAGTAAAGTACCTTGCTATCTAGTTGGATTAGGTTTTGTATTTCAAAGACATATTATAAATGCTGCTCTTGCCAGGGATCGGCGAACCTTTGCACCGCTGATTGCGGTGATTTGCTGCATTTCCCTCATCCGGCTTATGATTGACTATGGGTGCAGGATGTGGTTCAACGTTACCCCATCTCAAATCGAAAAGATTCTGGTGTTTGAGAGGTAGATTTAAGAAAAGTTAGCAACTGGGCTGCGAGTTGTGGACTCGGTGTTAACCAAAGCAAAACTGAACCGATGTTATTTACTATCAAAACTAAGATACGATATCGTACATCCCTTTGCTCTACCCTGACTCAACAGAAAACCACCCTTGCTCTTGCTTTCAGTGCAAAATATTTAGGTGTAATTCGAGACCATAAGTTGAACAGGAAAGTGAATATTGAAACAAGGGTTAAGAAGACCTGGGTAGCTTTCTACGCTTGTATTTAATCTTTGTTAAAAAGTGGGGTCTTCAATCTAAGGTGATCTTGTAAACATACACAGCCAGAGTGCGACCGATCCTCAGGTATGGCTTGATTGTATGGTGGCCCGCGCTTATCAAAGCATAGGTACACATCTAAGCAAAAAGCTTCTGAGTGTTCAAGGTTAACGAAATCCAAAGTGATTTTATGGATTTTCGAGCCCAAACTTCCTAGTAATGTCTTTGGTTGGTGGTGTTTCCGAAACCAAGTCTTGTAAGAGGCTCCTTTTTTCAAAATCTCGGGTTAAATTTTCCACAGCTATCCACAGATGAAAGCCAGAAGTTTCTGCGAAGTCTGGTTCTCGAAATGTTTCTAACCAAAAAGAATTTAACTGAATTTTTGAGAATTTTGAAAAAATCATGGACTAACCACTTGTCTAAAAAAATTCACCAAATTCTCAAAGTTCCCCAAACGCAACGACACATACATCGAATGAAAGGTCTATTCCATTCATAAATAGGTATAACATCGATATACTGAAGAAGGTACAAAGAACTGCTACGAGTATCATTGGCACCAAAGGAGCCTCTAAGATCTTTCCCAACTATTGCCCTAAGCGTTTGTCTGTACCTTTTACCACTGGATTTTTATATCAAGATACTATTGCAGTGCTTTAAGACTAAAGGAAACGTGCTCTTGGATTGTCAAACCTTATGGCCACAGAAATATTATGGAATTAATTCCAATAGAGCTTTTTTGACTCCCACTGACTACTGCACTCCTAAAATGGGCATCAATAATATATTTAGGTCTTTTAGGCTAGCCGACTTTGTAAGTGTTTTTCAAGCTGAACTACTGGATATCAGGGAAGCATGCAAACTACTCAAACAAGATCCAAACCAGAACCAGAATACGACTATTAGCAGACAGTCAGGCAGCTGTTAAAGCCATTAATTCTAGTACATCATCCTCCAAATTCGTCCAGAAATGCCGGGATGAATTTTCTTGCCTCAATACGAGTATTAACTACAATGCTACTCTTACTTGGGTGCCGGGTCATAGTGACATTGAAGGGAATAAACGGGTGGATGAGCTGGACAGTGAAGGATCAGCCCTTCAAAACTCACTTGCGGAAAGAGTCAACATTCAGCTCGGAGTTATGAAGGTCAATCCGCTTAAGAAGGTTGGAGTAGTAAGCAAAGCATAGTGAGGAGCGTAGCTATCTGTAGCGGACACTGGCTAATAGGAGAGCATGTAGCGAAGCTAGACATTCCTTACAACATTAACTGTCATAGCTGTGGAGACCATCGGGAAATGGAAACAGTCCTCCATTTCCTCTGCAAATGTACTTTCCCGGCCAAATTCAGCGCACAATCTTTCGAAAGGGTATTTTTTGACGATATTGACGAACTTTCAGAAATGAAGATCAAAGACTTAATCTCTTTACTCAAGGGGACGAAATGCCTCTAGGGCGAATAATGGTTAATTTTGTGCCATGCCCTTCTCGAGCTAGCAGACTGAGGGCTTTGACGGATGACGGGGGCCGGATGATCACTCAATCGGATCGGCTACTGTAGCACCAGTCAACAATCTGCCTGACTTGACACAATATATATGCTGTCGGATGAGTATGGTGGTCCGGCTGAGCAAGTGTTTGAATTTCCGGATGATTATATGCAAAAGCAATAAAAGACATCAAAACTTACTAGATTCTTTCTCTTTTTTCAACTTAATCCAAGCTGCATGATTCCGTTGGAATGTCCACAATTTCCCATATCAATTCAATCCACAGGTTCACACGAGTTATGGTATCAAAATGGTGTACTTCAACACTAATTGCGCCACAGGGCTAGACTGCCAGTGGTTGTCATTTCGGGACAGGAGACATGGAGGAACAGGAGAAACGTTCTGGTGGTTATCGAACTGATATAGAAAATGGCTAGATATGTTTGTGTCTTGGCCACCTTAAATAAGTTGGACTGTCTAGGGTGGAGCGATTTTTTTTTCGAAATTCGATGTCTAATAGTTAAAAAAATGTGCCTTATGGGTTCAAATTTATCATGCAAAATCTTGTTTTATTTGGTCAATGATAACTGCCTCCGCAAACACTTTCAAAATTGGATACACAAATTTTTTTTTATTTTCAAATTAAATGAATATCTACAAAGACTTAGCAGGCCATGATTTTACTTTCATACCATTTCGTTTACGTTATTATGTTTTCGTGTCATTGCATTATTTAATACTCACATTTCGGTAGTCAATTTCTGCAACAATAAATAGAGAAAGTATGCAAAGAACGCGAAGTTTATTTAAATGTCATATTTTTGGTGATACTCTTATTTGCGATTTGAAAGACAATGTGCTGCCAACTTACGAAGACACAATTAAGTATTGTGAATGGACAAGACATCAACTTAAATTCGAATTGGAGACTTCAAAAGAACCAAACTTTCCAGAAATAGCAGGTATAGTTTCATCCCGGATTGAAAAAATATGGCAATCTGCTTCTATTCCGACGGTAACACAAACAAGGATAATTCAAATGCTAAAAGCCTATCACACTAAATGTAAAAATTTACTTAAGTCTATAAAGAGGCTCTCCTTAGAAAAGTTAGACAATTTTCGGCAAAGCGGTAAGTTGCTTTTTGACATTGCGACATGCAAATGCAAAGACTTTGGTCAATGCATCTGTGCTAAGGGTAAAAAGTTCCGAAACAGGAACAAGTGTTTTTATTGGACCAAAAAAAGCTGCAAAAAGGTTTGGAAAGAAAACAGACAATAGAAAATCGCAAAATAAATTCAGCCTCAAATGCACCTTCAACTGCTGTTTTGGATATAAGTTCTTCTTCGTCAGCTACGTCAGCCACATCAAATAACTCCGTAAGATTCAGAGAAAAAAACAATCCTGAGAAGAAAAAAAAAGAATACCTCAGGAGTGGAATTCACTACTTTGTCAAAGACATGTGATCGATTTGTAGTATCAGATAGGGCAGGAGCAGCAATTGCATCGTCTGTTTTGTTCGATATTGGGTCTGAAGTCGGGGTTATTGACAGGCACATATTACGAAGAGACAAGGCAAAAACCAGGCAAAAGCTTATGAAAGAGAACCACATTGCAGAATTATATGCATTATACTTTGATGGAAGGAAAGACCAAACTATCAAAATTGTTAAAAAAGATAACAAAAATTAAAAAACAAAGATTGTCGAGGAACATGTCTCATTGGTGCAAGAACCAGAATCCAATTACATGGGATATGTTGTTCCTAAGACTGAAGAATCAGGATATAGAAATTGCTATCAGAGAATTTCTATCAGAAGAAGGTATTTCTGAACAATATCTTTTGGCAATCGGTTGTGATGGTACAAACGTGAATACTGGAAAGTTTGGCGGGATTTTAAGATTGTTTGAAATCAGACTTAAGAAACCACTGCAGCGGATTATTTGCCTTCTTCATATGAACGAGCTACCTTTGAGGCGCCTTTTTCAACATCTGGACGGATGTACCTCAGGACCTAAATCTTACACGGGACCTTTCGGAAAAGCCCTTGAAACCTGTGAGCAATTTCCTGTCGTCAAATATAAGCCTATCGAATGAAATCAATTACCCGAAATGGGCAAGCACTTGAGTGTTGACCAAAAATACTTGCACAGGATTGTCTCGGCAGTTATATCGGGCGAATTTCCACAAGAGTTGTCAAATAATTCTCCTGGCAAGATGTCGCATGCTCGTTGGCTCATACGTGCCAATCGAATAATGCGTATGTACGTAACATCAGAGATACCTTCAGAAAATCTTAAAACGTTGGCTACTTTTGTTGCAAGAGTCTACGCACCATCTTGGTTCCTAATTAAAGACAAACCATCATGTAAAGATGCTTCGCAACACCTTTTCAAAATAATAAAATCGACCAGATATCTTCCTGATGAACCTAAAAAGGTAATTAATTCTTAAAAATATAGATTTGTATATAAAAAATCATTGGCGCAAAATTTTAATTGAATTAGTAAGATGCTAAAGCTGTTCTAGTACTCGTATGATACAAGGTTAAAACAACGAATTTGCAAATTTTAATCGAATATAGCATCATACTTCCTCTACCCTTTTATTAAAGTTAAAATCATCGAATAGCTACTTTATTTTTTTAGTATCGTTCTAGCTTCTTATGGCTGTTTGACATTTGCAATCATCAAAAAAAGGTTCGTGTACTTACTTTTTTACACGAAATGTCATTGTTTTAGGTGTGTTCAGAAGCAATTTATTAAGAAAATTCTTTTAGTACGATACTAGTTAGAAAATGTTTAAAATTAAGAATCAGTTAGTAAACTACTATAAAGTTAGCAAATTGTTAAGAAGTATTATACTAATACCTTAATAATAGGCTGTTTAAAATTTTGCGCCATTAATTTTATAGAAACAACAAAGCTCGTACAATATTTATTAAACTTTGTAGGTAATCGATCCAGTCATTCAGAGAAATGCTTACCTTGCACATCCGGAAAGTGTCCTTCTTGCAATAATTACTCATGAAAAGAAGCATATTCGAGAACTTGCAGCTCGCCGCATACTAAAAGCAAGAAGTATGCCTCAAACTTCAAAGCCTAGGCTATTTAAAATCCCAATCCTCAATTTCAACGCCTCAGCATTCATTGACATGATAAATTTGCAAGAAAATATAACTCAACCGCCGCCGATTCTACAAGATTTGTCTGACCAAGAAATTCGGTCAATCGTGGAATCTGGTGGTGATTGTGAAATTTCATTTTTAAGGCTACCGTGTCATACTCAAGCCGTTGAACGAGCTGGTAAAATAACAACGGAAGCTTTAACTGCTCAATGCTCACAAAAAACGTGACTGGGAGCAAATAAGTCAAAAATTTGAATCAAGAAAAAAAACGTTTTACTTTAAAACAATAAACTTCAATAAATTAAATCGTCTTTATTTCAAAATATTTTATTTTCAAGCCAAAAATACCTATATATGAGGATTTTAAACAAAAATTAAAAACTTTGATGTCGGTGCGGAGGCAAAAGATCTCAACCAATTTTAATAAAAAAAGCGATTATTTTAACTTTGACATAACGCACAAATCCCCCCTACTAGAACTCCGAAAAAAAAAAAAAAAAAATCCATACATCCGCGCTCCATCCTTTGTGTCATCCAGAGGGTCTTTAGTTCGACTTATATATGTACAACGCAAAAAGTTTTTCAGGGTGTACTATCTCTTGCGAGGAAGTAACAAATCCTCCATGAGACTCTCATGAAAAGTGTTGCTCCTAAGCCACTCGAAATCAGCAGAAAATTGTAGGTCCCCTCCATTCCTGCTAACACGAAATGATTGAGAGTTGAAATCTCAAGGCTTAGACCTTTTTCGAACAATCATGGCCTCCATTTTGTTTATGGTTTACTTGCGATTAAGAAACTCCTCAATTCTGCGAAAAAATTCTTTCAAGGAACATCTCTATCTTTGCCAAAAATATCATTGGGTCTGCAAGTGCAAACAGGTGCGTTAAAACCCAAGAGTCAATAAACAAAAAATTCGTAAACTATACTTAAGCAATTTATTGCTAAATTAAAACAAAGCATAAACAAAGTTGTAACGAAATAACCCAAGAATAACAAACATCGCTCCTCCAATCGTCACAATAAAAAATCGCTAACGATAATTTATGGCATACACAATAATGACACATCCCAGTTTGACACCTCCAATAAAATGTTTACACTTAACCGACTCCGCTGGCTTGTGGGCAACAATACTCGTAATTAAAAGCAAAAAAATTATTATCATAATATGTGAAATTGATTCCGATGGAGTGATGTGCCGCTTTATAAATAGCCGTTTGTTGGCCAAACAAAAATTCTACAAAGCCCATTTCCCTAGCTGTCAGTCTACACAACAATCGTGTCGAACTGGGTAGTCGAAAAAACCATTCAACTTTTTATTTAATTCCAGGAATAATTCAGCTTAGAATTGGTGCGCGCGCTGAAAACCCATTTATCTAACTGACCAGTTTCATGATTAAGCTTTGGAGAGACAAGTACTGCCCCAATGGTGATGACGTTTGTTTCTGCTTCGCGATCGATCGCTACTTCTGCGAACTGTACGAGTATGTCGTGTGCCGCACCGCATCGGGCGGGCTTCACTCTTCACCTTATCGATTCGATCGTGTCAATTTCCCACTGCTAACAAATGGTGTTGTTTTTTTTCCTTTAGTTTGTTATCTGAGATGTTTTGGCGATTTTTGACAGCTCACTCATGTCAGACATGCGTTCGTGTATTTCCCATGTGAGCAAGCCTCTCGTTTGCGGAGGAAGTTTGCAATTTGCCCTAAAGTTTTCGGAATATCGAATGAGTTGTTCAATTATGTTTGCTCGAGTATCTATGTATTTCGAGGAATTTGACAATAAATGACGTATGGACTTGGTTGGGCGGTATGATGCAGGTTGGGTACTTACTCTATTTTGAATCACACAATATTGGGGAAAATGTGACGTGATCGGACTGATGATGAGTCAAATTTGACATTAGGACGTCAGAGCACGTTTGAAAATACGTGATTTGGGGCCAAATATTTGCGTAAAAATAGCCAAAGGGTCAAAAATTCTATTTTAGGAACCAAAATGAGGTTTTAAGCAGCACGAGACCTCTTTCGTGTGGGAATTGCTGGCAAGTTCAGCTGGGGTACTTACTTATTCATATATCATAAATGAAATGCTAACGAGATCGTGTTTCACAGGCGATCGTCACGCTTATCGTTTAATTAGCGAAACTGATAAATTTATTGTAAGCATTATTGAGGGGGACAAGAGGTGGTTGAGGAGGTTGTGTGATTCCCTGGGCTGCTGGCGGCCAGCATGTTTATCGGGGATTGTTATAGTAAAGCAATAAAAATAAGTAATTCTTGTATGTACGAGCAGCGAGTTCAATTCGGAGCTGTGGTTATTTTTATTTATCAGGTACTTTTAGCGGCGTACGATATTATGCCGGTGATTTATCAAGAACGTGCGCTGGGAAATTTTAATTTAATATCATTTTAATTTTATTGTTCTGCTTGTTGATTGAAGAAGCTTTTCTTTTAAATTTTGTTCATACCTTAGCTGTGAAGTAATAGCTTAACTGAATGGGGTTTTGCTGTACAGCTGGAGTACTTTCGTTTCAGCAAATGTGATTGATACTTCCTCAGATTTTGTTGATGATCTGGGGGAAACCGGAATGAAGGTTTAAATTGTATTTGTACAAGTTTGCTAAGAACTAATTTAAACCCCGGTTTATGGTGGTTTCACATGAAGAAATTGCTCATTATACAGTCGAAGGCAATTAGTTGGACTGAATTTAGTTAAATTTGTGGGGTGTGCCAGATGTTTGCGTCATTTAATGCTTGCATCATATTTGAACTATAGTCGTAAAATATTTCGTTCGGAATTTACTACTTAATCGCGAACTTTATATTGCTCTGTATGTGTCATCGTTTAAAAAAGAGTATTGGGTATGATTAATAATTGATTGCTTAGCAATATTATTTTGAAATATACGTAACATATATAGTTGGGGTAGGTAGGCAAGATTTTTTTTATTTTGAAGGGATTATGGCTACCCGTTGCATCTTGCATGTTTGATCACAGTGCGAGGGCATTGAACAATTAGAGAGGATTCCAAGGGAAACAGATACGCACATTGGTTTTGAACGTCAGAATATCGCAGAGGGAGGGAAAGCCATTCCACATTCATGTAGTCTGGGTCAAAAACGAGTCTCTGGTTTTAACAGTGCTTCCGAAGTTGGGTTTAAAAGTGAGCCAGTTCCCGTCCGGAGAATTCGGGTCCATTGACTAGGTCAATTTGGTTTGCACCTTTTTTGAAATCCAATACATCGGTAGGGTCTTTTTGATGGACTAGCGGACATTCTACATCATCATACTGCAAAAAACGAAAACCGTTGCCAGGGATTTTAAGACAAGACATTGTTCTATATAGTAGCTCCCTATAGATGCTAACATACGTGGTTTTGAAATCGATATGGAAAGGGAGTAGGTATTGAGTCCAAGAACATAATAGTCATAAGACAATAAAATACATGACAAATTTTAGTGGTGCTCGAGACATGCAAATGTTTCAACTAACATTTTTAAAACAGCTCTTCTTTTGGACTCTATACAAGAGACTCAAGTTTGTTATTGGAGCTCGTTACCAAATATGAGAATAGTACGCAAGTTTTGGAAAAATATAAACTTTATAGATAAATAACAACCAGATGAGAAGGGGTGACAAATTTCTTTCATCGTTGAAGAAAACCCAAACACTTTGTAGCGATTCGGTAAAGTTGAATATATTGCAGTTCCACAAAAGGTGGTCTGTGATGAACATTACTAGAACTGAAGTCCCTTCAAATGCAAGGCTCTCTCGTACATAGCCGTATTTGGACAAAGTATTGAGTTTTTAAAGCATCAAATTGTACATGGATTTTAATTCCGCCTACAGCCCTTCTAGTTCAACATCCCGAAGTACAAGGACTGGAATCTAGAAGCAAATATGAAAAGCTGGAGAGTACTATCATCAACAAAACAATTTCATTTTGATTACAAATATCAAAAGAACTATCAATCAAATAATGCAATAAAGAAATTCGGAGACAAATTGGACTCCAGTGGCAAACCAGCACATATTTAATGCGTATCACAATTAACACAACCCTATAGGACTTGTATTAAGGGGTCCGGTACATAATTTTTTATTCAATGAGGGATAGGTTCACAAATGCCATTGAAATGTGATTATTTCAAAAATCTTGCTTGGTAAAGATTTGTGCCACTGTTCAGTCTACCATCATATCACCAGTGGACCTAATGTTACCGAAACCGTACTGCCGGTCATTAAGAAGCTTTCACTCTTCAAGACATTTTTTGAAGGAGAGAAGATTCGCTTTTTCTTCAGACCACTTTTATGGGGGGCTATCGTGAACAAAATTTCTTTCGGAATTTTCCCCATCTTTGAAAATTGGAAAGGTCAATACTTCTGCACTGTTCATTTTGTAAGCTGGCGACTGGCCTTTTTAAATAAGAGCCAAAGTTACTATGAAACTAATTCTCATTATCAATAAATTCCAAGTGAAACTTTCGACATTATTCGAGATGACAATTTTGAAAGTTGGGAACAATTCCCAGGGAAGTGCAGCAGTCCAAAAGTTAGTTTGATTTTTTATTATTATACGAGTATATTTGGCATAATCTTAAAAGCAACGTTGCTCTAATATAGGGTGAAATGGGGTAGATACATTAAAAATGCTATCCGATTTTGAAAATTCTGTTGCAAATTTTTACTTGGACAATGGCTTTATGGCTTAAGAGTTCCCAATATTTTCCAATGTATAGGGTGAAATTGGGTTAACACAATGCATGTTATATCTCATTTTAAAAATGATTTTTGAACTTAAAATTTTATATTTAAAGGATGAACTTAAATGCGGACTTAGGGCTAGATATTTTCTGAAATTGAACTATAGATATAAAAAGTGAATTGGGATAAGAACAAATTATTCCATCTTAAAATTTATTTTTGTTTTTAAATCTCTTTGTTCACTAATTATTGTAGAGTTGAATATTTTTGTAAATTTATAGAAGCATAGGTATATATGTAAACAAAAAGATTATTCAAATTCGGTTTTAGTGTTTTGAGGATTATACTAAGAGAATAGTTTTAAGGCAATTTTTTTTAAATCCTCTTTTTATATGGGAATTGATGGGAAATACGTACCTAAAGAATTCAAGAAATCATGTATTTTTATTTTTAAATACTTCTGTTTAAGAGCGATGCAACGTTTGACATGCTCCGCAAGTATATGTGTTTTTATTTATTGATGAGTTTAATTACCAACTTACATATGGGCATACTGAATGAAGACGACTTAAGCCTGTTAGGCTAATTTAGCAATATTATACCTAAAGGTGTTTGGTCTGAGATGTCACGAATGAGTTGCAGATTAAACTCATGAACCAGATCCGATTAGGAAGGAAGCATTTACTGAGCTCATATGATCTCGTATACATGTCATTGAGTAGCTATTTAAGAATAGAAAATTTGTTGAGCCTCAACGGTTTTTTCAAAGTGTCTCAAAGTTTTGACTTTGTACTAAGGCTTTAACTTCAAATTAAAATAATTTTTTTTTGAAAATTCTATGGAATGGACTTGTTGTATTATGTATACTGCAAAGGTCTATTTTACTGACAATTTGAAATGACTTGTCAATAAAAAGCGACTGAAAAAAAAAAAAAAAAAAAAAAATGTACGACTGGGTCGCACGAATTTCATAAATGAATGTTATTAGAGAAAAACTTTTTATAAGCATAAAATTAAATTTTTAAATCAAAAATAAAAATTAAATTTCCAAAAAAAATATTGAGTTTTTGAGATATCAAATTTTCCAAAAATAATAATTTTTTGTTTTCAAAAATTCAAAAAAATATTTTTTTCTTGAAGTTTTATAAAGCAATGCTTTTCAAACTCTTTAGAAGCTTCTCTATGAAATATTTCATTAAAATCGGTTATGCCAATAGTGAGAAATTTAAAATTCGAAAAAATAGTTCTATGGTATGTACAATCAGTAATATCTTAATTTTAAATTTTCTTTTACTTAAATTATTGATCGTAAGAATTAATCGGGAAAAAAAATTATCATAATTCTAGGTGCCGTTTTCGAGAAAAAAAAACGATTTTCAAAAACTATTTTAAACATTGTATAATGGGTACCGTTATTTTTAGGTAAAGATAACATTTATATCTTGTAGATTGTGTTGAGAACCTTTTACCTGTCAAGTTAAAAAAAAAATCGATTATGGAATTTTCGAAATATTGAGTCTTGGGAAAAAATTTATTTTTATGAAACCAAATATTTTTTTTGTGGAAATTTGAAGACACAATAATATTCAAACTTTTGAAGTGTTTAAGCATAAAAAAAATAAAAAATCAAAAACAAAAACAAAATGGTTCCAAGGGGCGAAAATTTTGTTCAACCATTACCTAGCTGTAGCTAAACGAAATTCTTTGATTTTTTTATTTTTAAATCCGTCGAACAGTTTATGACAAAAAAAATTTATAAATTTCGAAAAAAATTCCTTATGGCAGGTATTGTTATTTTTGGTCCTTAAAAAAAAAAAAAAAGTGCGGGCGGAAAAAATTAAAAATGATATCTACCAAGTTTAAAGAAAATCGGCCGAGCTGCTTATGCTGTAGTCGAACAGACAGACAGAATTACGAGACCCACGTTTTTCGTGTTCCGTATCATTGTAATTTCAACTTTGTTCAAAATGTCGAGTTCGATTTTTTTACGAATCCAGAACTTGCCTAATAGAGCCTACAAGTTGCAAGTAAAAACTAGTCACAGATAGAAAACTGTAATCTAAGATAATTATTACCAATACCTGAGCTACTTTTCATTTTTGTTTAATCAATCTAGATTATTACAAACCGATTCTCTTAAGCCGATTCTCTTAATATCATTACCTAGGTTACTATTAAATTGTTCTTACCTTTATTGTAACTGAACAACAAGTTCTAATGAATTTTGGAACACTAAGTTTCGGTAACTGAACGTGTAATTTAAAAAAGAAAAGGTTTGTCCAACGAAAACGCAAAGATGTTAGTTGTAAATAAAACAAAAAGTTTCCAGAGAATTATCTTAATGTTTTTTATTATGATAGAAGAATCTACGACAATTATGTGAAAACAGAAAACTCTATCCGATGATCCATATTTTCAATGACTCTGAGACATAATTGAGGTTCATTGTCGTTAATGTGCCGAATTATCTTATCCTTTAGCTCTTGAATTGTTCTTGGCTTATTGAAGATGATTTTCTTTGTAAGGTCACCATTTACTTCTGTCTGTTCAACCAACCATTCGGCGTATTGACTACGACGCACGCTTGAAATGGTCAGTAGGCTTCAGCTCTTGAGTCAATTGAACCTTGTTAGCGTGAAAATTCAAATCTTTATTCAAAATTTGTAAATTGTTGAACGACGACGAGTCGAGGTTGACGGCTCTTCTGCCACACTATCGCGAACAACAGCAATGTTTTCCGGAGAACGAACTGGGTGAGCATGCACAGGTGTTTTCACATTTTTTACAGACCCGGTTTGTTGAAGTTTGCGCATAATTCTACTGATTGTGGACACATTTGGTCGATTATGCTGACCACAAAAAAAATCACGAAGTGCACGAAATGCATTTTGATTTGAACGCCCATTTTCGTAAAATGCTTCAACAATCTTAACGCTCCACTCAACTGTGTACCTCCATGGTTGAAACAAAGAAATGTTAAATTGAGTTGGGCAAAAAACTTGAGAAAACGTTAAGTTTTGACTCAAAATTAACATCGTGCATTATGGTTGGACCATCCTTAATATTACAAATTCTTGATGAGACGCCTGCAAAGAACTCATCTCATATTCCTAAATCTTTTTGTACATAAGTTTAAACACTTAGCCACCAAACAAAATTATTTTGAAAAATCAATATTTCGAACACGACTAGTTCGATATTTTCGAAATTTATCTATTATCAAGTTTTAACACCTTGTCGAAAAATCAAAGGATATCTACTTACATAGTTTTAGAACATACAAAAAAAACAGTACTTTACATAAAACTCTTAGAAAATCATTGGGAAAATCTCAAAAGCGCTGCAACGATTTTAATAAAAAAAACAACAAATTTTAAAAGCATTTTTTTTTAACCGCTTAAATAATAGATTTTGTGCCCTTAAATGTAGACTTAATATAGAAATCAGATGGTGTGCCTTTGGACGCAAAACAATTAATATACATTTGAAGGCACATGCTCTTCGAAGTGAAAATTTTCTCACAGATTTTTTCCAGATAGTGCGGTTAACAAACAAGGAAATGCATATTATTCATAAGCCAGAGAAGAACTTTCAACTCTTAAGACTCATTAAATTATTTAAATTATGCTTCGATCTTTACACAGACAGTTTTGCAAGGTGACAGATACTTAAGGTGACAATGCATCCTTGGCTTATGAATCACCCACAGCCACAACCATCGCCATGATCATCACTGTGCTCGAAATACAATTCGAAAATCCCAACTTGCTGAAGTTCAACTTTCGTTCCATTCATCAAAGCACACCGAAATCACAACAGCCAGCATATTTATCCGACTTAATAGCCTTCACAGCATAAACATTCTCTCACAGCAAAAACCCAAGACACAAATATAATACATAATAATATTAATAATACAACAACAACAAAAAATCTCTTCCCATTCCGTCACATGACCATCCACTCCAATGAGAACTTGTCTCAAATTAAAGACTCAAAACATGAAATCCAAGTCGGACGGACTGGCAAAAAGCAACCCAACAAACAACAAAACACCTCGCAAAACCGAGAGTGCAACACCACCACCTTCTTCCCATCCCACTGGGAGGTAAGAATTACATTTCATAAACACCATGAACCCGCAACCTGAAGCCTCCTTGCCTCCATTCGGGGCCCCTTCTCGAATTGCCCTCAGAGCAATTGAACGACAACAACCACGACACAGCAGCACAAGTGCAGGTGTTTATGGTGGCAATTATTAAATTATTGCCACATATGGCAGCAAGATCATGCATATGGACAAAGTGTCAATCATGCAGAAATTGCCATCGTCTCGTCCTGGATGTTATGGGCGCTTTGCGATAGTGCGGCTGGCGCGGTGGCGGCGTAGTTCCCTTGCTAAACACAAGATTTCGTTGCTTTGTGCTTGTTTGCTATTTGCTAATGACACGAGGAGACTAATTATTGTTATTGCTGCCTGGGTTGCAGATCTGCCACACTCGAGACCGACCGATGGCGATGGACCGACCGGTCCAGTTGAGGAATGGGAAACCTACAGGGTTGCAAGTAAGTCTTTTCGCTACGGTCGTTGCTTCGCCTAGAATCCGATGGAATTAATACAATAAATTCGCTGACCATTGTAGAACCAGCAATGATGGCGGTGCCGGTGCCGATGCCGGTGCCAGTGCCGGCGGTGGTGGCAGCAATCTTGTATAGTTGTGAAATAGTTCAATTTGCAAATTGTCATCAGTACCCTCTCAATAATGCTAGTGCTCATTCCTCATGAACTCACCCACCCAGGAGCCAAGCGTGTAGGTAGTTGGTAACATGTAAAATCCTCTACAAGTCCAAGCAAAACTTACAGATTGTCCAAACAGAGAGGAGGTGCTATTAAGTTTCATCTTCATTGTCGGGGCTGGAGTGGCAGAGGGCGAGTAAGGAAGGGCCGGGTACGACTTTAAGGGTTTCTTCTTGTGGAAATGTGTGTTCTATTTAAATTATGAAGACTGACAAAAATTATCAAGTCTTAAATTGCTAAAATTTGGTTCTGGAGGTTTACAGGGAGTTATGAAATCTTGCAAAAAAATTAGGAGTAATTACTTATTTTTTTCAAATATTTCTAACATACTCTTATTGAAGAGCCAGACCAATAGTCAAATTTTGGGTATTGCAGCCCAAAGTAGTAAACACTCTTACCTTGTGAATAATTTGATGCAATTATATCGAGCTTAAGCTCAAACAGGCGAAGGATTTGCTTCAAATTTTCTATAGAATCAGATTCTGATTCTCTAGAGGATTACCCCAAATCTTAGTTTTGGCTCATCTGGAACATGTACCAGGCAAGCATTACTATTGTTTTTTTTTTAAATTTTTCTCGAAAACGGCTTTTAGGATTTTAATGAAATTTTGTACTTCGTTTTTAGCGAAATTTGATTATAGTATTTTGCAGATGAGGTTTCAAAAGATGGAGAGGCTTGAGGGGGATTGTACCATATCCCACTATAAGGAGCGGCTTATCCGACTAATCTTATAGGAGGAGATGGTGTTATCGGGGTTACTTTCCAGCCACGTAAGATATTAAGTTTTCGAGGAACAAGCAACCTCTGATACGATTTAATTAACCGCTGACGAAAAGAAATAAGAACAATGAACTTCGAATCTGTACATAAACTGTTAGGTCCCTTAATACTTCACGTGTAGCGGAACAATAAGCGTAGATTCTAGGTTCCAAAAGAATGTTAAAAAGTTCCTTGCTGAGGACTCCTACCGCGACCAAAAAAAAAAAAAACAGCATCTATTTGGATGTGAATTTGTCGTTGCGGAAGGCTAAAGCTAGAAGTTCGCCAACATAATCTCTTAAGGGCACATTCCTCTACTGGGCAACCAATATATATTAGCAAGTGCTCTAGTTATGATAGAGGAGATTTAAACGCCAAGCTAGGGGAAGAAGTCATACATGGTGGCATTATCGGAAAAGCACTACCTCCGGCAACGAACTCCGGTTGATAGACTTTGCTGTGGGACAAAACATTGTGGTTGCTAGGACGTATATGAGGATATATGGAAATCTTCTGATCAATTAACAATAAATAAGATTGATAACAATTCGATTGACACAAGGATGTGTGAAATTTAAGAGGGGCCAACATTGACTCGGACCAGGTGTCCTGACTAAAGCCAATTATTCGAAATACTAATAAGATTTGAAAATGGATGAGCAGCTATCATCAAGTATTGGGAACTAGCAATTTCTAAGGAGCTATTAGAAATGCCGCCTCTGACATGTTGGGCCTAACACACTCACTACAATGAGTGTTCCTGGATTAACGATGTCTACCGGTAAGCATATAAAGTTAAAGAAAGGCATACAAGGTGGGGCTGCGTAGAATGACTTGTTTTATTTTGAAGCTCTACGGGCAGAAGAGGTCGGAAGAGGTCACCGGGTTCTCAGAAATTCCCAGAAGAAAGGAGATATTTTCGTGATTGAAAAAATCGGACGATCTTAAAGCGGCAATGAGGTTCGAAAATTCCGAGAAAAGGTAAAAATAACTTCTCTATCGGCTCTCAAGAACCGAACTGAAACCTTCAAGGGAAAATGGTAGTAGAATTTGACAATTGAAGCGCTGAAAGAATGAAGGTGTTAATCGACATTTTTAAATATTTGAGTTACAAACATTTAAAGTATATTTACTATAACTATTTTTACCAAAGTGGTTGCATATAACATCTTCATCTTTGGCTAAATATGAATCTATAAGCGATAGAAGAGTACAGATGTGTCAGAAATATAAGTTTCCATATAAAACTTTCATCTGTAAGAAAAAAGCCAAATTTCAAAAAAAAATCACTTAACACCTTCATCCTTTCAGCGCTTCAATTGTATTACTGCGATGATGAATCGAATTGTGCTATAAGGCAGATGGTACCATAAAATATTAACGACCTAGACCAATAATTCCGTCCACCCGATCACCACAAATTGAAGATAGCTATATCTAAGTCAAGATAAATAAAGCTACTGGAATTGTGGGCCTTGGTTCTCTGCTGCCTTAAACTGAAATACCTATATGATTTTGTAAGGACAATATGTACTAGTAAATTATGGTCAGAAAAAAGTGTGCCCAATGATTGGCTGATCCTCGAAGGAGACCATGTGAACTGCAAAAAATACAGAACCATTAATCTGCTCAACATGTGAACACATGAGACTGTTTGTCCGCAACCTTATATGCTCATATCAGTGGTGCTTTAGCCCAGAAAAGTCCACCATCAAGCAAATATTCATATTACGATTTATCTTGCAAAAAAGGACATGAACTCTAACGCGGCACCCTGTTTCAAGAGCGCTTATGTGTTTATGTCTTTTCACATACCAATACCTTTCAAGCTGAATTATTGAACATAGGGAAATAATTCAAAATCCTCATACTAGATAACAAATCAGAACAGCAATTCGGTCATTTTCACAGACATTCAGGCGAATGTTAGGGACATTGAAACAGCTTCTTCATCCCCTAAATTGGTTTACCAAAACCGGGATAAGCAAGTTAGTCTGAATATAAACCTCAAAGCCACTCTTACTTGGGTTCCGTAGGTGGAGCAGCTCAACCAACTGCATTATATTAAGAAAGTTGTTGTCCACATACGAGTTTAATAATAAAGTCCTGAACAAATGAACTTAAATGCGGACTCACGTTAGACTTAGCCAGGGTAATTAGAACAGCACTGGAAACTGTCCAGGACATTCCTTACAATTCTCAGTATCGTATTCATGGGGAACAGCAAGAAAAGGAAGCTGTCATTTTCTCTGTATATATCGTGTTTCGGCAAAATGAGAGCACAATTTTCCAAATATTCTAAATGCTCACACTATTCTCAAATATTTTAGGGGTAGTCATAATCCCTTCAGTGCGAGCAAAATTATAAAAAAAAAAAAAACAATCATTCGGAAAGTTTTTCCTTCACGTCCCTAACTTAATATCGGAACTGGATTTCAAAGACTTAATCTCTTTTTTTATAATGACGAAATGGCTCGATCACAATATCGCGAAAGCTCATGAACCTCTCATCATATCCGATTCAATGTACAGGTCAAACGAGCTTATTTCATCGAAACAGTACACTTCAGGGCTAATTGGCTCACTGAGCAAGACTTCCCGTGGCTGTCATTTCTACCTGCTTCACTTACCATAAGATTTTCTGAGAAATTATACAATTGGCCTAGGTAGAATTCATACGCCAGTTACGGGCATGTTGTTTTAGTGACATCTGTCAAATGTATTCTTGATTATTCAATAACTAATGCCAAATAACTGTGGTAAGAAACACTATTGAGCAGTACTTTCAAATGATAAGACTTTATTATCAAAATGAGTGTTCGATATTGCAGACGTTGTGCCCATTTTACGGTTAACGTGCTGGCTCATTTCAGTCGTCTCTTCAACGTTTGATGACCAAATTTTATATACAAATAGTTGATGACCAAAGTTTAGACAAACGGTTTGGTAGTCAATTTGCCAAATTTTGTACGTCAAAAAAACGCAAGACTAGCCAAGTTCATGATCAAAGACAACGCCGCCGTTTGTTCGCTGACGGCTTCCGAACTTTTGGAAGAGGACTCCAATTTAGGGCGAAAAGAAGCAAAGTTGCCACATATGGGAAGACATTTACCCTCACGAGATTCATCAGGTGACAAAGTGACAATGTATTCTCAAAAATTTACCGTTTGGTGTGGATTTTGGACGTTAGCCAAGCCGTCACCTACAACGGCACAGCGAGCGCAATCAGTCGATGATATCAAATTACTCTTGGCCCATATAAGATGATATAGATAGCGACGACATGTGGTTTTAGCAGGATAGCGTTACGTGCAATTTCCGAACATGGTTATCTCATTTGGAGGCGATGTGATTGTATGATTTGACCCCGCTAGACTTTTTCTTGTATGGTTTCCTGATGTCGAATGTTTTCCACAATCTACAAATGCCCTTAAAGTTAATTTATTATATGTTGTCCAGTGACCCTAATCTAATCAAAATGTATACTAGGGTGTGTCACTTTTGTATGGCCGCAAAAAAGTACTCTTATTAACTTCCCATAGGGAGTTATTGTAATCGGTCCGATTTGTCAAATTGGAATTTTTGACATTTCTCGACGTTTCAAGGTCCCTAGAGGCTATATCAATCATTTTTAGAGAGATGTCTGTGTGTGTGTGTGTACGTACGTTCGTACGTTCGTACGTTCGTACGTTCGTACGTTCGTACGTTCGTACGTTCGTACGTTCGTACGTTCGTACGTTCGTACGTTCGTACGTTCGTACGTTCGTACGTCCGTACGTTCTGGTACCATTTTTCGTCGTCGATATCTCAAGAACGAGTACAGATATCGACTTCAAATAAATTTTGTTTAATAGATAATAACTTAGAAAGAGGCTGAAAGGGCGTTTATTAAAATTCAGTGAGCAGTTTTTTCACTACAACGGTTTAAAAAAAAAGTAAAAATTTTGGTTAGTTTCAAATATCTCACGAAAAAATAATGCTATTGATTTCAAATAAAATTTAATGTACTCATTATAAAGTCATACAGATTTGATATGAATTTGGAAAAAAAATGAACATACCGTTATTTTTTTAAATAAAAAAAACTGAAAAAAAAAATTTCATAACCCAGATATTCTAAGAAGGGAAAACAATTTGAAACTCAAAATAATTTTATTTTACGAAAAATAATGTATTTGACAACTGGTGAACATTTCAAAAAAAATCAGTTTACAGTTTTTTTACAAAAAATAAAAAACTATATAAAATTCTATTGAAAATTGGTAAAAATTGTTTTTCGACTCAAGTTTCTCGAGAACTAGTAGTGATATTGACTTCTAATTTAGTTTATTTTATACATAGTATATTTTTGTACAATTGGTAAAATGTTGACAAATATTGAGTTAATAGTTTTTTTTTTTTTAAATAAAAAAGCTACTAAAAATTCTAGTGAAAACTAGTTAAAATTGTATTTCAAGTCGAATTTCTTGGGAATAAACTCCGACAATGCCTTCTAAAGTATGTTGTTTTATACATTGATACCTTCCCGTAAGAATGTATACTAAGCGACATTTCTAAAATTGTTAAGGAAACGAAAAAAACGAAGAAAGTTCGTTGGCGAAACCCAGGCCAAAACGTGGCCCTTAACATATACATATTATATTTCCTCATCAAAAAGTCATTTTCGGAAAAAGTGTCACTTAGTACATTCTTACGGGAAGGTATCGATATAATACAATTATTAACATATGGTTAAATTTTGACAAGTATCGAATTGACAGTTTTAACAAAAATATAAAAAAAATCTACTAAAAAGTGGTAATATTTGTTTTTCGACTAGAATATCTTTAGAACGAGCAATGATATTGATTTGCAATTATTCAATTTTATAAATAATACAATTTCTAACAAATGGTTTATATTTGACATAAATCTAGTTTTAGAGCGGATATATTTTGTAAGTACACTTCCATCAATAACCAAACCATATCTTTTATATTTGAATATTTCGTTTTTAATTTTTTTTCAATTAAAATGTTTGGAACCGAAATAATAAAGTAATTTCTATAATATAATATTAAAAACACGGAAATCTATAATTCAGTATATAAAATGTACCTACCAACCTTCGTAATTATTACAAGTTTTCAAGACCACAAATGGGAAGTTATCAGTGTGGGTCGCACCCAGCCTCTTTTTTTTAAATGTAATAGAGCTCAAAAGTTGTATTAGGGTCTGAAGTTTAAGAACACGTAAAAAAAAAAATAAGATATCGTTCGTCTTTGGCTCGCTCAAATCGGTTGAAGTTGAAAAAAAATTTAATTTACAGTACATTTTTTTTACGTATATGTACTAAAAAAAAAACTAAACAAAATACAGAAAGAATTTTTGTCTTTACAAAAAGATATACCACGATATTGTAGGGGGTTCCGTTGATTTTTAAGAATTTTTTTTTGCAAAAAAAAAAAGAGATTTCACATAAAAAAATGATTTTTCTTCCTTGTTTTATTACTTCTTAGCTTCTTTATCAAGTGTTCAATTTAAGCAAGTATAAGCTTAAAGTGTTTCCTTGCAATTATCTTTGACTTGGAAGCCTAAAAATATTTTATTTAATTTTTTTTGTATCCACACGGTGCAATTTAAAACAACACATATTTCAAAAATCTAGAAAAATCTAAATTTTTTGGATTTCATCCTATTTCTGCAGGATTTAATTTTGATAAGCAATGCAACTTTTAAAAGCTATTACATTTGAAAATACCATAGTTGAGCACTTTGACACACCCTAATGTATATCCAACTATCTGCCCCTGTTTTCTCTTACCATGACCTCTTATTTACAGTATAAGACTTATCTGGTGAAAACATTATGCACCAAGTTTCTTTCCAATATTATGATTTTCATAGTATTAATTTTGAAAACCTTTTCATAGACTTTAATAGACAACCTTGGGGGATATTTATTTAACATCTGATGTTTACAGTCAGATCAATTTTTCAACTATTTCATTTCCAACCTTTTTGAAAAGCACGTCCCGTACAGAACAACATTTTTGAGACATCGCGAATGTCCTTGGATCTCACAAGACATATTAAATGCTATGATTTTACGTGATAGACTTTACCAAAGGTGGAAAAGGTTTGAAATCTCTGAAATGCTTCGACATTTTTAAAATCGCAAGAAACACAGTTTCGTCCAAAATAAAGCGGGCAAAGAGCTTCTTCTACTCATAAAAACTAAGCACAAATATTGGATCTAAACAGCTGTGGAAGGAAATGAAAACTCTATAGGCTTTGGGAAAAAGGCTCTCTCGGTTGTTGATGATATTATAATATTGAAGAGTTAAATAGGCATTTTTCATCACCTTCCCCTGTTTTACCAAATAGCTCCTCAGCTCATTTTTCCCCAGATAGTTCTGAAAATGCTTTTAATATATGCAATACAGATTATTTAGACCTCGGGCAATGCTCTTGCTCAATAAAATCTAAGTGTGTTGGTCTTGATAATATTCATCCCGATTTTATAAAAATTCTTTCCCCTGTCATTCTTCAGTATATCACACACATTTACACCATCAACTTTTCCCGCGGAATGGAAAAAAGCAAAAATATTTCCAATTCCTAAGGGCTATGAAAACTCAAAAGAATTCAGGCCGATTGCAATTCTGCCTTATCTCTCAAAGGTGTTCGAATTTATAGTGAGTAAACAAATTAAAGCAATAATCGATCGTACAAGGCTTATAAATCAGCCTCTCTGCTCACCCTATTATATTTTTCAAAGCCTTTGATTTGGTTGAACACAACATTCTCTACCACAAACTTTCCACGCAATTCAATTTTTAATACCAATCTAACAATCTGATCAATAGATAACTTAGCCACCGTGTTCAAGCCGTTCCACATAACACGAAGCTTTCATAATTCCTCCCTGTTACAAGAAGTGTGCCACAGGGATCTATACTTTGACCTTTGCTATTTTCTCTTTTTATTAATGATTTGCCTCAGGTCTTAAAATTTTGCAAATTTCATATTTACGCCGATGATGTGCAGCTTTATTTGAGCTTTCATCCGAATTTAATTAACGATGTAGTGAACAAATTGAACGAAGATTTACGTTCAGTAGTAAGCTGGTCTCGTCAAAACCTGCTCTTATTAAACCCTGATAAAACCAAATGCTTACCCATCTGTAGGTATCTACCAAATCCTGAAGATTTTCTACCAATTTGTGTATTAAATTCGCAAATCCAAATGGAAAATAAAATAAATAATTTGGGTGTAGTTTTTGACAGCAGTCTGACGTCAATTCTTCATTCACTCAGTTACCCTCTGGAATACCCTCCCCCTTTCAATAAGAACTAAAATTTTACAAAGCCAGTTTCTGACAATAGTCTTTAATCATATAAAAGGACACATTTCTACCTCTTTGTAAATAACTTAATTTAGATACTATTATTATTTTAATTATTATTATAAATCTATTACTTTTCGTATATTACAAAATTCCCTGTACTATTAAATGAAATTGGTTCACATTGTACAGAGCCATATTTATAAATAAGCCGAGGCGGTTATTTGAACTATGTCATATTCCATTCATAATGGCATACATGGGCCTTTCAAACCAAAAAGAATATTGTTAATAACTTATACACAGCTTTGTTTTATTCCATTTTATCATCTACTCGCCCTTATTGAAAACAAAGATTTTTATAAAAATAAACGGTACCTCCTTTACAAACGTTTAAAAATCGTTTAGGAAAAACTTAATTTTCTCGAAAACGGCTGCAAAAATCTTGTTTAATTGTGCACAATCTACCATCAAATCCAATAAGACACAGTCTTAAATCGAGTCTCATTATCGGCTTTACCGATTCAAACAAAATTTTTCAAAATTTAAAAAAATATTTCAGAGCTTTCAAGAAGATATTTTTCGGATTTTCATAAGTCTTTATGGCACCCACATAAGAACAGTTTTTGTTACTTCTTTTTCTTTATGAATCCAGCCCTGGCCAAAAAGAAGATGCTGTGGGATTTATTTCAGAGTTCAGTGGCAGCACTGACCGCTGCTGACGACGACGACGGAAGATGCATGTTAGCTGGAGATTTAAGCTGCTGCTTTGAAAGCATCTTAATTCATTTAAGAACAAAAAAAAAAAAGAAGGAAGCATTCGCACGATGCACGATTGGATATTTGGTGTCAACGACTTGCATCTGCATGATTTATGTTCCGCTCAGGCATTAGCGGATTTTTTAACAAACAAAAAAAAAAAAAAAAAAAATAACAACGTAGATATCCATATCCGCGGTGGGAATGGGAACCGTTTTATATTTAACTGCTCTCGGCATTCTTTGTCTTTGGGTCAAATTACTCATTTTATGTGTCAATCAGAGCTTTTTGCCACCAACGACGCCCACCTTCGGACTTGAATCTTATATTTAGTTATACTCATCTTCAGAAGGTGTGTGTAGCTAAAAATAAACCATCATCTCTGGGGAGTTTTTGTGTGGGATTAATTCATATTCGTTACTAATATAATGAGATACAAAAATACACCTGCTATTATCTACTTCTATATTTGGCAAGAACAAAAAAAAAGAACAAAAGTAATCAAATTAATAATTGAATTAAATTGTGAAATAAAAAAATACAATTAGATTAGTTCGATTCAAGTCTTTTTTATGCAATAACTGTGTTGATGTGTCTGCTTGTGATAGGTCCAGATAGGTGGGTAATTTGCGGTGTAAGTTGTGAATGATAGGTAGATACATTCACAACATGACTTGAGATTATTATCGATAAGAGCGAAGATAAAATAATTTTCTATGAGGTCTGGTTCTCAGTCAATTTCGACTTTGTTAACATTTTGATTTGTAAAACTTATTAACTTACATAGGTCTTAGATGGAGCGGAACGAACGCGCCTCTCTTGTTAGCCTGCGATATTAACTGCAGTTTTTTCACTGCAATTGAGTTAATGTTAGGCTGAAAGACTGAATGAGTTGGAAGATTACATCGGGGCTTATGCACTCTACAAGTCCAAAATATCTGGGCCTATGTAATATTTCGCTTGAATAGTTTAATGTCGCTCTGCTAGAATTCCACATAAGGTCTGAATATCTTACGAAGAAATTTTGGTCCAAGCTGAGCTAGGAAATTCATTAATCAACTTTCGAAGTCCATGTCTAAAAGCAAAAGGCACTGTTAGGTAGGACTGAATTCTATACAGAATTTCTCCTAAATTGTACGTCATAGGGTCTTAATAGTACTCAATTGATTTCCTATATCCCGAAGAAACAGAGATGCATAAGAGTGGTTCGTCGCTTCATTTCTTGACGTGGTGGCTTAATCAGCTTGTATGTAGGAGAGTTGTAAGTCACTAGGCTTAGGAATTAGGATCACTTAAAGCCGTTGAACTCTTATTTATTAATTTATCCATGTACCTTACTACCTGCAAATTATATATATATATACATATATATGATGCGCCATATGGACCGGTGCAAGGTGGCCGATTATACATATATGTAGCTGGTCATAAATAAAACAAAAAATAATATAGTACTATCCAAAAAAGTACCATTTGACTAAGAGATAATTATCCAGACAACAAATTACAACAATACAAAGTACTAACAAGTGATTTTTTAAGAGCTATCGGAAATTAAAAAAAAAACACATAAAATTCAGAAAAATGCAAGAAATCTTTATTGGAATCGATGGTACGGTCGATATAATTTAACGTTTGAAGATTATTTCATGCAAATGTTGGCGGCGGCTGCGCCTCAAATGGTCCATCCGCTTAGTCCAATTTTGGCATACTCTTTCTAACATTTCAGCTGGTATCTCACGAATAAATGCTTCAATGTTGGCTTCCACTGCGTCAATTCAAGCGGGCTTGTCGCTATAGACATGAACCTTAATATAGCCCCACAAAAAATAGTTTATAGGCGTTAAATCGCACGATCTAGGCGGCCAATTGACCGACCCCAAACGTGAAATGAACTGTTCCCCGAACTCGCCACTCAACTGGCCCATTGTTACGCTTGCTGTGTGGCTTGTGGCACCGTCTTGTTAAAACCACATGTCATGCAAGTCAAGCTCTTCCAGTTTGTTATCATCGCACGGTAGCGGTCATCATTCACAGTAACGTTGCGATTCGCGTCAATTTTAAAGAAATACGGCCCAATGACTCCGCCAGTCCATAATCCGCACCAAAAAGTGACTTTTTCTGGATGCATTGGTAGCTCTTGCAATGCTTCTGGGTGCTCTTCACTCTAAATACGCCAGGTTTGCTTGTTCACGTATCCATTCAACCAGAAATGAGCTTCGTCGATGAACACAATTTTTCGATAAAAAAGTGGATCTTTGGCCAACATTTAAGGAACCCATTCACCAAAAAATCGGCGTTGTGGTAGGTCGTTCGGCTTCAATTCTTGCACCAGCTGTATTTTCTTAACAGAGCACGCATTTCGATGATAGAATTCAATAATTTGCAAGCGTTGTTCGTTTATAAGATGATTCATGATTAAATTATAGAGCAAACTGAAGATGTTTGACACTGACACAAAACACGAAACGTGCGTGAGCTGTCAAAACCAGTGTTGCCAAAAAGAAAGTAGCAAAAAAATCACCCATTATATGCATTTATGCTTACTGTTGGTAGCTTTATAAAGTTACCTTTTCAGCTTTGCTCGATTTTTTCATTTCCAGGTTAACACGTGTGTTTAAAATGATTTTGATCATCATAATAATAAAACGGCGAACATGTTTTTTGTGGTACACTTTTCGCGGCCCACAAAAACCGAAGGGGCATAAATTACATATTAAACGAAAGCATTTTTTGCATAGATGTGCAGAATGCCAAAATTATTTAAATATACTACACAGAAATTGTTTAAAATAATAAATAAAAATTGCAAAAAAATGCCTGGAAAACAGAAACAAAAACAATTATAAATGTCAAATCGACTGACACATAAAATGTCAAATCCAGAATATGAAAAATGAAAGCATTCAGCGAAAACCCAAAGCCAGAACCCGAAACATTAAGGTGAATTCACATTACGCAAATCCGCCAACATGATAAAAGTTGATGAACATGTTATTGAATGTGAACAAGTGAAGAAATATTATCAATATAAATATTAGGCATGTGTTTTTTTACCCCTTGGTTAGTGTGTTGGACTGTAATGCGGAAGGTCTGGAGTTCGCTTCTCAGCCGCTGCAAGAACGTTTTTTTCAGGGGTGTACTGCCTCTTGCGAGGAATGGACAAGTTCTCCAAGAGTATCTCTTGTCATGGAAAGTGCTGCTCATAAGCCGTTCGGAATCGGCAGAAAATTATGGTCCCCTCCGTCCCTGGACACGCACACAGGAATGGTTGAGAGTTGTAAGTCACTAGGTCCTGGTTCACTCCAAGCTGTTGCACCACCAAATTTATTTTTAATGTGTTTTTACTTGCGACTTATAGGTACTATATGACAAGTTATGCTTTCGTAAAAAAAATCGAACTCGAGATTTTGATCAAAGTTGACATTACGATGATAGCGAAGACCAAAAAAGTGGGTCTCACAATTCTGTCTGTCTGTCTGTCGGTTCGACTACAGCCTAAACCGCTCGGCCGATTTTCTTCAAACTTGGTAGATATGGGTTTTAATTTTTCCCCCCCGGACATTTTTTTGTTTTTTTTTTTTAAGACCAAAAATAACGGTATCTACCTGCCATACGATTTTTTTTTGAAATTTTATAAATATTTTTTTTTTCTCAAAAACTGTCACACAGAATTTTTAAAAAAAAAATTGAAAAATTTCATTTGCTTAAAACTAGCTAATGGTTGAAAAAAAATTTCCAAAAAATTGTTATTTTTGGTAGCCCCCCTGGGTCCATTTTTGTTTTGTTTTTGATTTTCTCGAAAACGGTACATTATAAACAGTAAATTATTTTTTTTATGCCAAAGCTCCTCCAAAGGTTGAATATTATAACATATTCAAATTTTCAATTTTTAATTTTTTGGATTTAAAAACAAAAAACTCAAAATTTTTTTTTTGGAAACTCAATATTTCGAAAACCCCATGCTCTTTTTTTCAAACTTGACAAATTAAAGTTTCTTAACATAATCTACAAGATTTGAGAAAAAAATTTGTTTTATCTAAAACTAACGGTACCTTCCATACAAATTTAAAAAAATGGTTTTCGAAAATCGTATTTTTCTCGAAAACGTTTCCGAGAATTTTGCTAAATTTTTTTGCTTTTGATTAATCTTTACAATCTATAATTTAATAAAAAAACAATTCAAATCTAGATATTACTGACTGTACCTACAATAGAACGATTTTTTCGAATTTTGAATTTCTCATTATCGGCATAAATGTTTAAAAAACATTGCATTTAAAAACTTAAGAAAAAATATTTTTTCAATTTTTAGAAAAAAAAGTAATTTTTTTTTTTGAAAAATTCGATATCTCAAGAACGGCTTAGTTTTGTTTTTGAAATTAGACTTTTATTCGTACAATAATAAAAACTTAAAGTTGGCGTACCAAAATTTTTTCTTAAAAATGTTTTAAAAATTTTTTACATAAAACCTTTTTTTTTAAGGAACCACTACAACGACTTATAATTTTTGTTCCTGCATAAATTTATATTTGCATAGGATTCTGTTTTTATCTCTTACTACTAAAAGAATTTAAAAAAATCATTTTATCCGTATGAACAGTTTTCTTTAATAACATCCGTTTTTAAAATTCCTAGTCTATTACATATAGGAGCAAGTTCGTGCGACTCAGTCGTGTATTTTATTTTTAGTAGTTGAGCTCTTACAATAATATTTTGAAACATTAAGCGTTAACTACAATCGGCACTTTTTGCAAAAAGTGAAAAAGAATACACACATACACTAGCGACATCTGTTGCTTTCAGTTTGGCGACATCTATCGGTCATTTTCTGAAGCAATTTATTCAATGTATTACTATTTTCGAAAAGTGAAACATTTAATCTTTGTTTTTTTGAGATGGGAGATAAAATTTTAAATTGAGTTGGAAAAGGAGAGCAGATTTTTTTTAACATTTTCACTTTTCAAATTCATTACAGTTATGGCTTTACAATAATAGGGGTATTCATGCAAAAGTGTAAGCTCTGCGTATTTGTATAAGTCAATTATTTTCAAAACTTATTTACATTTGTCTGCATTTGAATTTTAAATATTTGCGAAAAAAGAGAATACAAAATACTCGAAATGTATTTGTCAGGGAAAGAGAGAAGATAGAAAATGCGGACGTGAGACGTCGCGTCGTCAAAAATCCGGACGAACATGACTTTCGATACAAATTTAAATCTCCATGGCTGAATGCGTTCCATGGGCTCAAACCTACCTCATTTTCGGAGCACTTCCATTTACGAGTATGTCATTTTTTGTTGACAATAAACAGCTGGCAGTTGACCATTAACTGTTTTTCTTTGGACTCCTGGATTGAGGCTTAGTAGGTTGGTTCTTCTCATTGCATTCAACAATTTAAAAAAAATCATGAATTGTCTGTCTTTTATTGAATGATAATGAATTAAATAAATAAATTGGCAGTCGAATTTCGAGAGCTGGGTCGGCTAGTATTTATAAAAACAAGCCTGATATTGTTTATGGTAAGTACTCTTAATTAAAATGTGTAAGAATGTATGTGTGTCAATTGGAACATGGTAATACCTTGGAATGCTTATGGAAATTGGGATTTGATGATATTAATGCGCACTCGCGTGATAAGCTAAACTTTTTGGTAAATCCTGATGCAAGTGATTCGGATATAGTTCTTACTTGTTTAGTGAGTTTAGAAATAAAAACAAGGATGAATCTGAGTTTATGATAATAGGGTGTAATTCAAGAATTCCCAAAAAAATTGTGCATGGTGTTGATGTCTTTGAAAGTTTTCCAATTCCAAGCACACAACTTTCAAAAGAAGTTTTTAAAGCCCGGCAAAAGGATTATCAAATTTTTGGGGACGGATTTTCCGGAAAAATATTACGCGTTTCTACAAATATCGATGTCCTTTACAGTTTACTGATATCGTCTGATCCGAAAATAACTAATTTGTGTAACCTACGAAATTGCCGCAGTCAAATTCAACCAGCTGAAGTTTAAAAAAATGATCCTTCAGTACCCATCTGAGGAAATGCTCCTTGAATTATTGTTTTTGCTTGTTTTTACACTAATTTATTTTACTCTTTGATTTTTTTTTTTAAGGAAGTGCCTGAATTGGATCAATTAGGCCTACAGAACATGTGGTTCTAACAAGGTGGTACGGTTACCACATCACACAATTTTTTCCCTGCCGAATAATATCAAGAAGTAGTGATATCGACTGGCCCTCACGATCTTCTTATTTGACGCCTCGTGATTTCATCTTAAGGGACGTATAATCAACAATTAAAGTTTAATAACAATCTTACTACTTATTTAGCAATACAGGTTAAGTTATTCTAGCATTTCTTCTATTGACATTTAACAGCTAATCTAGCTACAATTAGGCCTCTAATAACACCTGCATAATTTTATTTTTTTTTTTCGCAATACAATTCCGGTGTTTTTTTTTGTAAGATTATTAGTATTCATTGTTTAATCATCTTTTATTCAGTTTTTCTTGTTTAATAATCTTCTATTAACTTATTCAAACCAGTGATCTTTAACAATTTTACTACATTTATAAATGTAATAATAAAAATGCAACATCTTTGCATAAATGTGGAAAAAGTTGTATTTCTAAACAAAAGATATTCATAAAAGTCTAATGACAGTCAATATGAAGCAAAGTTGACTGAAGCTTCTATTGTGTTGCCAGATTTGAGATAAATGGCAATATGGCAAATAATGTAACGCTAGGTCTTAATTCAAAAAATACAAACTGAAAATTTTTAAAAAATTGGTTATCCTAGAACTGATGACAAAATTTCTTCAAGTTGAATTGAAAAACAAGCTGTAACTTTGTCTTCAGTTCAGTTTATGTTTTAAGCTCAAATATTGATCAATCAATTTATTAAACAATTTAAACAAGAGCAATTGTTTCAACTCTTAAATAAAATTTGCTTAGTTCTTTATTAGACTTATTGAACTATCGCCCATCATCCATACATTCAACTTCGTCTGCTAAATCATCAATTTTTAATGCTTTAATATTTGTTCAAAATAAATTTCTAATTCATGATCAAATTTTGAAATTTTAAAAAAATTTTTCTTTAACATCGTCTTATTCCAATCCTTGTTCCAAATTGACATTGTTGGCCCTTACCCAACCAAAATCTTCCAGCGTTAGTGTTTAAGGATTTAAAGAAGGTGGTCTGTGATGAACATACTAAGGACCGGAAGCGTAGTATCAAACTATCCAAATCAGTATTCAATTATTACAAGATTTCGTACAGTCTTTCTCTTCGTCATACATAATATTCATATTATGAATAAGTGCCTATGACTTGACTAAGCTTAGAGTTGTAGGATGTTGGAATACTACTTGTGCATTTAAATATCTCAATCCAAATCAGCAACAAAATTAAATAATTACCAACATTTATTTACTTCGGGCTGAGAGGTTATTCCACTTCGGACAAATCAAAATAAAAATATTATCTAATTGAGTCTAGCTCAGGGTGCCACACAGGTAATTATTGCCAGCGTAATGTAGGTACAAATATGTCTGCTTCAGCCACATACTCGTACAATTCAAATAATAAATACTACAGTTCCACAATTGAAAATCCTATTCAAATACTTAACTCTATCATATAGCAATTTATTTGCACACATCCATCTGCTGCCTATATTGAAGCTCTTAATCATCCAATTTTCTTGGACGTTCGTTGTCCGCCTGTAATTATATACAGCTTCGTACAACGCGCCTGGAATTTTCATTTCCATTTCCATTTCAATCGCTCAAAAACCCAACGAACTGGTTGCACTAAGTGAGTGGTTTTATTGCAAAGTCGTATCCAACATGCGCCAATTGAGTCTCGAAAATTACCATCAGAGTGCCAAGTATGAAATAATTGATGCAATCCAAATCCAAAGCAATATTTCCAACGATAGAAACGAACGAACAAAAAGGAGTACGAGTATTATTCCCGATATTAAAAAATACACATGGCACGCACGCGCGCCGACTCTAATTGCCGGGCAATAAGTCTTGAGACGCGTTGTTAAATCACAGAAAAGCCCCGCGCAGATCTGGGGCTTTTTTTCAATTTGTATATTTATATTATGTGTTGACAATTATTATATGATGTACCCACAAATTAATTGAGTCAATATTTGTGGGGTCTCATTAAAAACAAAAACTTTCTCCTTTTTTAACGAATATCCTGCAAGCTTGTCAGCTCAATGTTTGGGAATAATGGGTTATCTTATCAATAATGCATTGAACAAACCGATGGAAATCCACTGAAGATGCTTTTCTAAAAGTATGCTGTAACTTATACAATGGTGTTGAACAAAATCAATCAAATATGGCACTTTTCATTGATATGACCAAAGCGTTCGACATGGTAGACCATGATTTGCTATTAGGTAGTCAAACTTTATAATGCGGGATTTAGGGGTTCCACTTATGAGTGGTTTAAATCTTATTTGGTATACAGAGAGCAAAAGGTTCGTGTAAATGGAGTTTTTAGTACATCGGTTCTTATAAAGAATAGAGTTCCACAGGGATCTGTTCTTGGGCCATTATTATTTCTTATTTATATGAACTCCCTATTTCAACAAAAGTTTAACGGTAATCAAATAGCTTTTGCTGATGATATCGCTTTCACTTATGCGGAAAAAACACCTTTCGAATGCATAGTTAGGATGAATGAGGACCTTCAAATGCTCAGAATCTGGTTTGCAGCTCACAAACTAATAATGAGTGAAAAAACTAAAATGATGCATTTTGAGACATCAGGATACACTTTTGATGACTACGAAGTTTCCTATCATTCATACGATTGTAAAAAATTTAGTTTACCGCTACATATTTGTGGAAGAGACAATTTCAAAGGTTCTAATATTTGCTCGAAAACCTGTTTTAAAATTAATTCTGTTGATTCATTTAAATATTTAGGGGTACACATCGACAAAAAACTGAACTGGAAGTGTCATATTGAAACAGTAAGAACCTACTTGACTTTAGTAAATCGAAAGATGTATCTTTTAAAACCTTACTGTTCACGTAGTGTTTTGTCAATGATTTATTACGGACTTGTTAACTCAAAACTGCAATACGGTATAGTTAATTGGGGAGGCGTTTACATAAACACTTTTGAGTCCCTCTTGGTTGCTCAAAAACATATCGTACGAATCATATGCGGTAGAAATCGATTCACACATAGCTGGCCTCTTTTTTGTGATCTGCGCATCTTGCCTCTTAGACATCTTTATATTTTCAAAGTTTTGAGAGAATTCTTTATACAAAGCGGCAATGTACCATCTAGAAATTCGTCCGTATTTAACTTACGAGTAAATAATTTAGCACTCTTCAATGTTCCGTTTGCACGTAGATCACTTTTCACAAACTTTTATCTAACCACCTCCGCCAAACTGTTCAATAAGCTTCCCTTATCTATCAGAATTATTAGTAATTTTAACTTATTTCTTAAAAACGTCAGACCATGGCTTTTTACTATTGATTTACTATTGTTGAGTTACTGTTTAGAGTTACTTCCTAGAACCAAATAATATACATAAACATATAAATAAATAAAACATACACACACAACAAAGATTCTTCTCGGTTCCTACAAAATACTAAATTATAATAAAATAATAAATTATTTTTCATTACTAAATTAAAAATAAAAAAAAAAAACTTATGAAAAGCTGATAGTACCCCATGTCAGTTATTCTCAGTTAAAAATTATATGTTAGATCAATCAACACTAACTTTATAGTTATAGATTGATTTTATTGTATTCTTTTTCCATCATTTAATTATATAATTATATATTTGTTAATTAGATTTAAGTGAAATGAATGCAAAATAAATTGAAATTGAAATTGAAAATTGAAAATGACATTATGACCACGGCCGTAATGTATATGAAGCTAAGGACCATTCACACGGACATTATGTCAAGCGACATTTTGTTTTGAAAAGAAAATAACAAGAACAAAAATGGCTAAGGTCTTATGCTCATAAACTTTATCAATATTTACCGCGATAATCTTGTTTGCACATAATGAAGGAGTAGCGCCCTAAAGATATCGATATTGATAGATATTCGAAAATAAAACGCACGACTGGGTCGTACGAAATAGCTTTATTGTGGCGACCATGTTGTTTTAGTGACATCTGTCAAAAACCACATGGTATGTAAAACGATTGAATACGAGTGATAGGTATTGCAAACATTTTACGGGACGTCGACTCTTCAACGTTTGGTGGCCGAATTTCAGACGACCGGTTCTGTAATCAATAAAAACGCAAGATCGGTTTAGAACATCGCCCCCGACACGTCTGTGAAAGTGTACAGCAGACCCAGAGCAAGTCGATTCTTCGCCTTACATAAGAGCTTTTCCCAAACTTCAACTTGACGAATTTTGGGTCAGGACTGGGGCCTTCACCCATACAAGATCCAACTGACCTAAGAGTTCTAAGTTCATGGCCATAGAAAACGCCGTTTGCAGGCTGACTGGGCTTCGGAACGTTTGGAAGAGGATCCACATTTTTGCCGAAAAATAATCTTTAGCATTGTCTGTCCGATCCTCAAGAAAGGAGACCCTTTGAACTGAGCCAACTACAGAGGCATAAGTCTCCTGAACATCAAGATCCTTTCTGCCGTCTGATGCCTTTCGTCAACAACAGGAGCTTCAAAACGACACCTCACACATATTCATCGATTTCAAAGCCGCGTATGATACTCGTAGCATCTGTCAATAGGAACGAACTATAAAGAGCAATGTCTAGTTTTGGCATACTTGACAAACTTGTCCGTTTGTGCAGCATGACGATGGAGAACCAAAGCTACTCCATCAAAGTCAGAAAAGATCTCAACGATGCATTTGATGTCAAAAAAGGTTTTAGGTCATGCGACTTCTTCAACATCGCTCTTGAAAGAAAAGTGCAAAACTCACGTGTAAACACAAGAGGCACAATCTTTCAAAAGAAGAAAGAAGAAAAAAGCGTGATATCAATGGCGCATTTGTGAGCATTGAGACGGAAGCGAAGAAGATGGGCTTAGCTGTAAATGAGGGCACACCGACACGTCTTGGACAGAACATCACCATAGATAGCTATAGTTTTGATGTAGTTAAGGACTTTGTATATCTAGGCGCGCGCCGGCCGCCGCTATAATTTTCAGACAATAACACCTGCGCTGAAATCAAACGGAGAATAACTCTTGCCAATCGCTGCTTCTTTGGAATAAGAAGGCAATTGAGTAGCAAAGTCCTCTCTCGAGCAATTAAAGTGTTACTCTATAAAATTCCCATCATCCCGGCCCTTGTCTAGAGACATGGAGTTTGTCGAAAGTGGATGGGACGTTTTCGGATGTTTCGAGTGGAAAATTCTCCGTGTGATCCTTGGAGGAGAAGATATACCTTACCATGAACTGTACGGACTGTACAGCAAAACTGACCTACTCAAACGAATCAAAGTCCAACGAGATTGCTAGGTCATGTAGAACGAATGGACGCAAATGCTTTGGCCAGAAAGTCTTCAAATACCACCCCGAGGAATGGCGCAGTAGAGGAAGACCACACAAGTGGTAGAGGACCTCAATCAACTTGACGTTCGAAACTGGACACAGCTAGCTAAAAACCGAGCCAGCTGGAGAAGCTTGTTACTTGAGGTCCTGGTCCTACCCCGACTGTAGCGCCACCTTTAGTAAGTAAGTAAGAAGGTAAGTATATGAGGTTAAGAAAATCGAATGCCGTCTTATTTCTGGAGAAAATCTGATTTTAGGGAAACAAAATTTAAAAAATCGTTTTAAGTGTTTTATTAGTAAATTAATTTTTTGTGTACGAAATTTCCTAAAATATTAAAAAAAATGGTATGCCAAATTTAAGTATTTAATAATATATGTACATAAACGAAATAACTTTAAAAAGAATCACACGTTTGCACGATATTGAATTAAAAAAAAAAAACATTTCTTGGAATTTTTCTTGACCAAAATTTAGATCATGCTTGCAATACTACACGTCATTTTTTCTAGTCAACATTTTTAGAGCCGTTTTCGAGATAAATAAAAATATTTCCTAGTGAAATAAGTTTTTTATTAATAAACTTAATTTTCCTTTCTTATTTATAAAATAAAATGCACGACTGGATCGCACGAACTTGCTCCTATATAATAGACCAAGAATTTCAAAAATTAATGTTATTAGAGAAAAACTGTTTATAAGCATAAAATTAATTTTTTTAATTACTACAACATTACTACAAGTAGTTGGGGGTAAAAATAGGATGCCACGTGATTCAAGCAAATATAGGTTTATGCAAGAACAAAAATTATGAGTCTTTGTAGTGGTTTCTTAAAAAAAAAAGCTTTTATATAAAAAATTTTTAAAACATTTTTAAGAACGCCAATTTAAAGTTTTTATTATTGTTCGAATAAAAATTCAATTTCCAAAAAAAAAAATGTTTTTTTTTTTCAAAATTCAAAACAAATATTTTTCTTAAGGTTTTGAAATGCAATGTTTTTTAAACTTTTTAGAAGCTTCTCTCTAAGAAATTTCATTAAAATCCGTTAGGTCGATAATGAGAAATTCAAAATTTTTAAAAATCGTTCTATGGTAGGTGAAGTCAGTAATATCTTGTTTCCAGATTTTTTTATTAAATTATAGATCCAAAGAATTAATAGAAAGACAAAAAAATTAGCAAATTTCTCTGAACCGTTTTCGAGAAAAATAACATTTTTGAAAACTATTTTTTAACATTTGTATGGAGGGTACCGTTATTTTTAGGTAAAATACATTTTTTTTCTCATATCTTGTAGATTATTTTAAGAAGCTTTTATCTATCGAGTTTCAAAAAAATCGAGGGTAAGGTTTTCGAAATATTGAGTTTTCAAAAAAAAAAAATTGAAATATTTTTAAATATCCAAACAAATTTCTTTTGAAAATTTGAATACACAATAATATTGAAACTGCTGGGGAGCCTAATTATAATAAAAATTATCAAAATCGGTTGAACCGTTTTTGAGAAAATCGAAAACAAAAAAAAAATGGTTCCAAGGGGGGTACCAAAAATAACAATTTTTTGGAAAAAAATCTGAGACAGTTTTTGAGAAAAAAAATAATTACAGAATTTCGAAAAAAATTCGTATGGCAGGTACCGTTATTTTTGATCTTAAAAAACAAAGAAAAAAACATCCGGGGGAAAAAACTAAAACCCATATCTACCAAGTTTGAAGAAAATTGGCCGAGCTGTTTAGCTTTAGTGGAACAGACAGACAAAATTCCGAGACCCACTTTTTTGGTCTTCGCTATCATCGTAATGTCAGCTTTGATCAAAATCTCGAGTTCGATTTTTTACGAATGCATTACTTGCCTTATAGTACCTGTAAGTCCAAAGGAAAAATTGTTGTGCCAATTCTAAGCATTTACTGATATGTATTTGAGCATATTATTCAAAAAATAATCGTTAACCCGTTTTTAAGATACTCGTAGGTATTGAAATTTGAAAGAAAAACATTTTACTTATTTCCTTAAAATTCAAAACAAAATAAATTAAAACAATTAAATACTATTTTAAATTTAAGAGACCTTCTGTATACAAATTTGGATTAAATTCGGTATAGCCTTTAGTAAGATAAAAAAAGATTTTTCAAAACGACTGCTGGAGGCCCTTAACTTTTTTCGTGTTCTCTGACATCAAATGCCAAGTTTGATGAGTTACATTTTTTCCCGAATGCAAGACTTGCGCTATAAGTAGTAAGTATAATCGAAAGTTATATTTTTTTAATTATCTACAGAACGTATGGTCGTCTTCAAAATAAAAAGTATTGTTCATCAAAAAAACCACAGTTAAAATTGCAAAACCAAAATAAAATGTTTTTTCATACTTTACTTTCGCGGTTGTTGTACAGCTTTGAACTATGGTCTCTCACTCAATTTAATTCTAAAATTATTCTACGCTAGGTACTGCCAGTAGAATCTTAAATTCAAAAACACATTTTTTTTAATTATAGATCATTAAAATTAAGAGAAATATAAAAAAACTCTAGGTACAGTTTTGGAGAAAAATACGATTTTAAAAACCCATTTTCCAAAACGTGTATGATTGATACTGTTATTTCAAGATAAAACAACAATTTTATTCTTAAAAATTGTAGAAATTATTAAAAAACTGCTAATTGTCAAGTTTAAAAAAAAAAAATTGATCATTTGGTTTTCGAAGTATTGAGATTTCAAAATAAATGGAAAATTTGACAATAAAAAATGTATTTCGAAAATCTTAATACAAAAATTATTGAACATTTTTAGGAGTTTAAGAATAAAAAAATGATTAAAATCAGTTCTACATTTTTGAAACATTCGTAAACAAACAAAATGGTTGTATGGGAGGAACCATTAACCATTTTTACTTGCGACTTATAGGTACTATAAGGCAAGTTATGCATTCGTAAAAAAAATCGAACTCGAGATTTTGATCAAAGTTGACATAACGATGATAGCGAAGACGAAAAAAGTAGGTCTGGCAATTCTGTCTGTCTGTCTGTTCGATTACAGCTAAACGGCTTGGCCGATTTTCTTCAAACTTGGCAGATATGGGTTTTGATTTTTTACCCCCGGATGTTTTTTGATTTGATTTTTTATGACCAAAAATAACGGTACCTGTCATACGATTTTTTTCCGAAATTTTATAAATATTTTTTTTTCTCAAAAACTGTCCCTGCGATTTTCTTAAAAAAAATTCAAAAAATTTAATTTAGTTAAACCTAGGTAATGGTCGAAAAAAATGTTCAAAAAAATGAGTAGTTTTGGTACCCCCCTTGGGACCATTTTTTTTGTTTTTGATTTTCTCAAAAACAGTACCACCAATTTTGATCATTTTTTTATGCTAAAGCTTCCCAGCAGTTTGAATATTATTGTGTATTCAAATTTTCCAAAACAAATTTTTTGGATTTTTAAAAAAACTTAAAAAATTTTTTTTTTGAAAACTCAATATTTCGAAAACCCCATGCTCGATTTTTTCAAAACTTGATAAATAAAAGTTTGGAAAAATAATCTACAAGATATAAGAAAAATAAATGAATTTTACCTAAAAATAACGGTACCTTCCATACAAATGTTAAAAAATGGTTTTCGAAAATCGTATTTTTCTCGAAAACGGTTCAGAGAATTTTGCTTAAATTTTTTTTCTTTCTATTATTTTTTAATATCTGTAATTAATAAAAAAAATTTGAAAACAAGATATTACTAGCTGTACCTACCATAGAACGATTTTTTAAAATTTTTAATTTCTCATTATTAGCACAATGGATTTTAATGAAATTTCGTAGAGGGAAGCTTCTAAAAAGTTTAAAAAACATTGCATTTCAAAACTTATTTTTTTGAATTTTGAAAAAAAAAATCAATTTTTTGTTTTTTGAAAATTCAATTACTCGAAAACGGCTCAATATTTTTTTTGTAAATTTAATTTTTATTCATACAATAATAAAAACTTCAAATTGGCGTACCAACATTTTTTCTTAAAAATGTTTTAAAATTTTCTTATATAAAAGCTTATTTTTTAAGAAACCACTACAAAGACTTATAATTTTTGTTCTTGCATAAATCTATATTTGCTTGAATCACATGGCATCCTATTCTTACCTTTAACTACTAAAGAAGTTTTTTTTAGTCATTTAAAAAATGAATTTTATGCTTATGAACAGTTTCTCTAATAACATTCATTTTTGAAATTCTTAGTCTTTTACATAGGAGCAAGTTCGGTCGACCCAGTCGTGCATTTTATTTTAAATTTTTTCCAACTTAATCTGTCCCTTAATTGAATAATTCTTTTTGATGTTTGTTTTATTAATCTGTGAAACAATTTTTGACAAAAATGTATTTGTTTTTAATTGCGAAAAAAAATTGTACGCTACTTTTGGTCTTTAAAAAAAATGTGTGGTAAGGGAATTTAAAAGTGATATCTACCAAGTTTAATTAAAATTGACGCAGCCATTTAGGATGTAGTATATTTGTATATTTTTTTACGAATGCATAAATACATGTAGGTATGTACATATGTATGTATACCGCGTATATATTAATATATATATTAATTAGAAGTACGAAGATCCGAGGAAGCCTTCATGTTAAGAGTACCATTTCCCAAAAAATTGAACACGACCGACTCAGTTGGTATTGCCATGTTCAAAGGAGAGATCCTGAGAACCCCGTCAAAAAGGCAATATCATACAACGTTCCAATTCGGAATAAAAAGAAAGGTAGGCCTAAACACTCCTGGTACAAACAAATGCAAAAACACCAGCATTCAGTTGGCCTCAGAAATGGAACAATACAAAACCGGGAGGCTTGCCGCCGATTTCTGAGGTCAACCCGGCGAACCCCACAGGCGGATCACTAGTGTGAAGCAGATACGTGGGAGAGTTTTGATCCCCTCGACATCGAGATCATAACAGCGCCGAAGCAAAGGAAGAAGAAGATACCGCGTATATATTGCAAGTAAGCTTCTATTAAACTTTAATTAAAATTTCTAGTACGCATTTACTCGCATATGATTTCCTTAATTTCCAAAAAAGTTTCAAGTAAAGGATTAAATAAAAAAAGTCAAATGTGTCCTGTTACTGTTATGTCACAAAACAGAAAAAAAAACGAAACATATTTTTGAAACCCATTGACATGATAATGTACAAAGTAAAAAAAAATCAACCTAAAATGCCAAAAGATCGAATATTTTTGTGGTTTTATTTGAAGATGCATCTCACCAAATGTCTGCGGGTACTTATTCGAAGTTGGTAACGTGCGCGCATCATAAGAATTTCCAAATCTTGATTTGAATAATAATAAAAAGGGTATAAAACAAAAATAAAGATTTTTAAAAAATCGTATCTATAGAGCTGTGCAAGAAATTCGAAATTCTGCGTAGGTAAGTTATACGAGTACTTTTTAAAGTTGTTGAGGAATTAAAATGAATTAAAGGCCTGTATATTTGGGCACAATCGACATTATGAACAATTAATTGAGATATTGTTAAACGTATTGCTCAATGTATGTTTGTATGTCCTTTTTTATCAGCTATCTTAGTACATATAAATCATAGACCTAAAGTACTGTTGTTATGATCAAAAAGATATCACGACAAACTCCACTAAAATAGCTATGAACTTATCAGTTATCATATCACTCGGTAGTGTGACTTGATGGACTATCGACTGAAAGTCTATTGATCGATTCCCAGGCGATACCACTTAAAAACAATTAAACAAAAAGGTACCTATTTAATTAAAGTTTTGACGAATGTTGTACGGATAATTGAGCATAAGGATTATCTTTTTCATGAAAAAAGCTTTTCATCTTACCCGTTGGGAATAATTGTAGGTTCCCTTCATTTATACGCTCATAGAAATAATTTGAAATTGTTAGTCTCTAGGCCCTGGTGCTGCACTAGCTTTTGTTCCCCAAAATTATATTTTTGTAAAATCAAGATTACAAATGAAATTAAAATTCACAAACAGCACTTTACTTGTCATTTTAAGCCTCACAAGTGGATAATTCTAATCAGTGTTTGCTTCCATCGTTTTTATTGTTCTAAATACGAGTACAGATAACATTGAAGGGGTATTTTCAATAAAAGTGTTTTTCTTGGTCAAGTGGTTTGACCCTGCAAAAATAGCTACAAGAAAAAAAAAACATTGCGAATTGAATCAAAAAATAGGTAGGTACTTAAGATATATCGAAAATCCCCCGAAATTAATATTTGGCTTATTCCATTATGAGTGTCTGGTGCCGATAACGTATTTTATTTTATTCTACGTTATTTAACACCTATTTATCATGACATTAATTTTTTTTACCCCATACCTGAGGTGATACGGGAAGGACATAACTTTAATAATTTATTATTAATTTGTTCAAATGATTGTTAAAAAAATTGCGATTCATATAAATTAGCCATCCAACTTGTTTATAATTTTTATTCCAAATCACGCGAAATGAATACAAATTGAGAGTGTTAACTCAAAAATTTGCCTTGGCAAACATTTTCCCACAGATGAATTTGTTGAAAATAAAATTATTTTTAAATTTAAGTGGGCGTGTCAATAGCGGAAAACTTTTTTAATATCTCCTTATACCTTCCATTAATTAATTTATTATTATAATATTTTGGTTAAACAAACAAATAACTTTTTTGGGAATTTCCCATTTCTGGCCCAGAGTAAACACGAACGAGTTTGGTATCAAATGAAAGGTTACTTTGAGCTTGTTAAGTGACTGAAATATTTTTAAAATCAATCGTGGGAAAGTTGAGATAATTGAGCTTGAAGTTGCCAAGTTGTTGAAATAAATGACGTAGAAAAGCGGTATTGGTATCAAATGAAGAGCTATGTTCTTGTCTTTTAAATCCTCTATGTTAAATACATTTTGAAAAATTAAGTTTTAAGTTCATGACAAACAATTTTTCTTGCACGGTCTTTTGCACAACGATAAATAAAAATATCCAGTGATGTTATATTTTTTTTTTGAGATATCGAATTTTCCAAAAAAAGGACTTTTTTTCTAAAAATGGAAAAAATATTTTTTTTAAATTTTAAATGCAATGTTTTTTTCACTTTTTTAGGAGCTTCTTTATAAAAAATTTCATTGAAATCCCTTATGCCGATAATGAGAAATTTAAAATTTGAAAAAATCGTTCTATGGTAGGTACAGTCAGTAATATCTAGATTTCAATTTATTTTTATTAAGTTATAGATCGTAAAACATATTCAAAAGAAAAAGAATCTTAGCAAAATTTTCGTAACCGTTTTCGAGAAAAATACGATTTTCGAAAACTATTTTTTAACATTTTTATTTAACATTTTTTTTTAACATAGATAAAACAAAAGTTTTTTTCTCAAATCTTATAGATTATGTTAAGAAACTTTTATTTATCAAGTTTGAAAAAAATCGAGTATGGGGTTTTCAAAATATTGAGTTTCCAAGAAATTTTGATTTTTTTTTAATTCAAAAAATACAAAATTGAAAATTTGAATATGTAATAATATTTAAACTTTGGAGGCGATTTAGCATAAAAAAAATATTTAAATCGGCTGTACCGTTTTTGAGAAAATCAAAAAAAAAAAAAAATGGACCCAGGGGGGCTACCAAAAATATCAATTTTTTGGAAATTTTTTTTCAACCATTAGGTACCTAGTTTTAACTAAACAAATTTTTTCATTTTTTTTTTGTTAATTCTGTGGGACAGTTTTTGAGAAAAAAATTATATTTATAAAATTTCGAAAAAACCGTTATTTTTGGTCTTAAAAAAAAAGAAAAAAACGCTGGGGGGAAAAAATCAAAACCCATATCTACCAAGTTTGAAGAAAATCGGCCGAGCCGTTTAGGCTGTAGTAGAACCTTTGTATATTATAACCTATAGAATTATCAAGGTGCGTGATTTTGTATTGCGAACGCTAGCTAGGTGGTGGCGCAGAAATTAGCGCACGCCTTAACAGTGAGAGTAGGACAAAAGAGAATATTTTATTATCAAATTTAGCAAAGACAAATCTAGCAATTGCAGTCCCTAGCCTTAAGATGTCGCCACAATCTTTCGTCTTCTTGATAGTATTATAAGTTTTTTAGATTTTAGATTTTAGATTTATTCATTTCAAAAGCTGTTTACAATGTTTGTATAACCCACGAAGCTTAATGCTAATCTGTGGGTGGTTGAACTTTCCAAGTTATTTGAATTGATTTGGATGTTTTAAACAATTTGTAAATATAATAAATTTTAAATTAAAAAGAAAATTTGACAAAAGTGTAAATTAAGTATTTAATAGATATATTTTTTATAACGATAAGATAATTATTAAATAATGTAATAAGAGGCAAGTTTTAATTGGTGTTTTTAATTTAGTTCAGAAAAAAAAGTTTTATATTTTTTTTACGTTTTTTAAAATTTTGAATATTTTTAAGATTTCTTGGAAGCTCATTCATAATAGATGGTACAGTATGGCTGAGTTGTCTTCTGCCATAATTGTTATAGACCGCAGGAATTTCAAGTAAACCTTGGGCTCTTCTTCTGGTGTAGAAGTTATGCGAAATAGGTTGCTGGAATCTTGTATCATCGTAGTATTCTAAAATAGTTGTCATCTTAAAAATATTATCCACACTCAAAAACTTAAAATACAGATGGTTCTTATCAATGATCCTTATGATTCTATGTTGTAGATTAACAAGCGTATTTATATGCGTTTTTGATGCATTTCCCCATGCCAGTACTCCATACCTTAATCGGGATTCAACTAAAGAATAATACACTTGCTTTTGAACATCTTTTTTTGAATATCTTTCAAGGTAAAAAAGAGCAAACATAGCTCTTCTCATACTAAGCCTCAAGTTGTTAATATGTTCGCGCCATAGGATATTTTCATCTATTGTTACTCCGAGATATTTGATTGATTTCACTATTTCAATAGCATCACTTTTTGACGCAGTCGGACATTTTGGGTTTTGAAAGAAAATACTTATTTGCTCCTCCTGTTTGTTCGGTCCACGAATATGCATCAACTTCGTTTTCTTAGCATTTATGACCAATCCAAAATCGTGACACCATCTAGACACCTCATCAAACTCCTGTTGCATTATGGAAATGGCTGTTATAAGACACCTGTGCCTTACAACAATTGCTATGTCGTCTGCGTATGCAAAAACAGTGCTGTTTTTTAAAACTTTAAGAAGTGCGTTCGTAAAAAGTATGAAGAGAACCGGGCCAAGTTTTATATACAAAGATAGAACCGACAGACAGACAGAATTGCGAGACCCACTTTTTTGGTCTTCGCTATCATCGTAATGTCAACTTTGATCAAAATCTCGAGCTCGATTTTTTTCCGAATACATAACTTGCCTTATAGTACATTATAAGTCGCAAGTAAAAAATAAGCTTTTACATACAAAATTTTAAAAAAACATTTTTAAGAACAAATTTTGTACGTATAAAGATTAAATTTCAAAAAAAAATATTGAGCCGTTTTTGAGATACAGAATTTTCCAAATATTTTTTCTCAAAATTTTGAAATGAAATGTTTTTAAAACTTCTTAGAAGCTTTCTCTCTAAAATATTTCATTAAAATCCGTTATGCCGAGAATGAGAAATTCAAAATTTGAAAAAATAATTTTATGGTAAGAACTGTTAATAATATCTTAATTTCAATTTTTTCGATTGAATTATAGATCGTAAAAATTAGTTGAAAGAAATAAAATTTTATCAAAATTCTAGGCAACGTTTTCGAGAAAAATAATTTTTCGAAAACCATTTTTTAACATTTGTATGGTGCGTACCGTTATTCCCACATCTTGTAGATTGTATTAAGAAACCTTAAATTATCGAGTTTAAAAAAAAATCGAGCTTTTAGTTTTTGAAACATTGAGTTTAAAAAAAATTGAAATTGGTTTTAAAAATCCAAAAATTTGAATACGCAATACTATTCCAACTTTTGGGAAGCTTTAGCTTAAAAATAATGATTAAAATCGGTTGTGGGTTTTTTGAGAAAATCAAAAACAAAAAAAATGGTTCCAACAGTAGAATTTGTAATTTTTTTTTTAACAACTATCTAGCTTTAATTTATAAAATGTTTGAGTTTTTTTTTTAACTGTGAGCAGTTTTTGAGAAAAAAAAAGTATTTATAAAATTAAAAATAAAATCATATGGCAAGTACCGTTATTTTTGGTCTTAAGAAAAGGAAAAAAACGTGTGCGGAGAAAAATTAAAGAATGATATCTACCAAGTTTACCGTTTAGGCTGTAGTCGAACAGACAGACAGAAAGACAGAATTGCGAGACCCACTTTTTTCGTCTTCGCTATCATCGTAATGTCAACTTTGATGAAAATCTCGAGTTCGATTTTTTTACGAATGCATAACTTGCCTTATAGTACCTATTAGTCGGAAGTAAAATTTATTTGTGTTTGAAATATCCAGATATCTAATAGAATTGGCGATACTAAATGCTTCTAAAGTGCTGTCATGTTATGACATATTATATATATGTACTTTTTTTAACATGACTACTCACATGTGTGTACAGTCAGCGAACACCACAAAACGTGTGTGGGCCCGACTTTAGTCAGTTGAACGTGGGTTTTATTTCATTTTAAATAAATAACAATGTTCAAAAGACCTTATAAGCTTAAATGGTTTTACTTAGGGTCGTCTTTCATATTGAGTAGGTATAAGTAATAAAATTATTTAAATAAATTGTATAAAAATTAAAGAAAAGAATTAAGAAACTATCTCTTCTATGCATTTTTTGTATCGAAGTGCAGCTCTTGAGAAATTGTGTAAGAACTCTCAAATTTGCTCTTAGCTTCCGGCTTCATTAAGAACAAAAGGAAGATTTCTTAAGAACTCACAAGGGAATTCCCAAAGGATTTGACAAGTAGCAAGGAAATGAAGGACTTCCCATACTTCTTATTTTAAAAACTGTTCTTAGTTTATAGAGCTAGAACAAGGTAAGAAGGGTTTCTCCAATTTGCTGTAATAAGACCTGAACAGCGAGGATCCAGCTTCGACCTTAGTTCTCAAACACAATGTTACTTTTACTTCTTAGGGAAATAGGTTGCAAATTCTTCGTTATATTTAATTCCACTCCACTGTCTGATGCCATCTTCCGCCATTCTTGCACCATATTTCCCCTCTGTAAATCCGAGGTCGGATTCATATTTAGTAGACGAAAAAATATTTATTGAAAAAATTGAACTCTTAGCTCACCTAAGGCCCTTCTTTTTTTATAACTATTAAGCCCAACAAAATTTCACAGCACTGTTATTAGACATGCTCTACAGCCAGGCGAGAGGATCTCTAGATATGTTATTGGCCCAACAGCAACACCATCAGCATCAGAGGCATTTGCTCCCCCGTCCCGCTGAAGAATTCTTCACGCTTTTGACTGTGTGTCTCTTTGGTTTTGCTTTCAGATGCTGATTTGTGATTTTGTCATTATTTTTCTTGCACCATGAGTCTTACTGAGCAAAAAAAAGAAAAAAACCTATAGTCGGTTGGGTTTTGAACATGGATTCCCTTTCTTGAATTCTGGTCGGTGGCGGTGCCGCAGGGCGAGAGAGAGAGAGAGAGAGTGGATAGATGGACGGAGAAGGAGAGAGTTTTTATTTAACTGATGAAAGGTATCACTTGGATAGTATCTTATATGGTATTTGCTAAACAAAAATTCCGAATCAGTGGGTGATCCCATATCCTGCCGAGCTGTGCGCCATTTTTTGGTTGTTGTTGCCTTTTTTTTTTTTGATTTATTTATATGTCGAAGTATTTAAACGCTGCTGCATAGTTTGGTTTTTGGTGGTTATAAAATCAAATTATGTAAGTGAAATGATCATTGGTGTATTTAAAAATATTAGGTATCTACCTATCGAAAACTGAAGAAAACAACTGTCTCAATAATTTATCTCTTTTAGTGATTTGAAACTACATCAGTCAAATTGGCTGTCATCTGGAACATGCATAATCAATCATGGAGAGTGCTAGCGTTCAACGTCGACCCAAGAGTGCATTCGCCATCTGCGCTCTTGACTAACTTAAAGTTGAGCTGAAATCAAGCGGAGTACCCTTGCCAATGGCTGATTCTTTGGACTAAGGAGGCAATTAGGCAGCAAATTTCCTCTTGAGCAACTAAGGGGTCCCTTAAGGGTCTTATACCTTATCATCCCGGTCCTTTGACATAACGTAGAGACATGGACTTCGTCAAATGAGAACGCCTTAGGATATTTCGAGAAAAAAATTTTCCAGGTGATTTTTGATCATGTCTGCATTGATGAAGAGTGGAGAACAAGACATAACCGCGAACTGTAAGGGCTGTACATTGAAACCAGCCTGGTCAAAGAAATTAAAGCCCAAAGACTGAGATTGATCGGTCATATAGAGCGAATGGAACCAAATTCTTTGGCCCAGAAAGTCAGTCTTTGAATTCACCCCCGAGTGACGGAGTAGTAGCGGAAGTCCGTTCTCAAGTGAAGCAAAAATGTGGTGAGAGTCTTAACCAAACTTGAAATGCGATATTGGAGACAAAACTTGATATTTGGCTGATGAAAAACACGAAAAAAAAAATAATTCCAGGATTAACGATGGTACCAATTTTTTCACACTTGGTGTTTAAGATTAGATGATAATTCCATAGATTAAAATTGAAACTATAGGTTCTGGTAGATCTAAAAATAACTGTCTTCTTGAAATAATATTGCATACGTTTCCTTAATTCCTATTAATACACACACAGATATGATTGGGAGTTGTAAGTCAATATGTCCTGGGTTAAGAGCTGTTACACAACCAATTTAAGTTATTTTTATATTTAGATTAATTACATGGGTTTCATCAAGAGAGGACTAATAATTACAAGGAACTGGTGTCTATCTGTAGGATTATCAACCAACCTATACAAAGACGACTATAATACCGTTTACCAAGAAAAGACTTCTGATATCCATTAGCTGGTTAGCTGGCCAAGAAATAGTAACAGAGAACGAAGTAAAGTAAGTGGGACTAGATCCGGAAAATGTATATAAGTCGTAGGGAAAAGGACTGCCTTTTAAAATCAACAGTAATAAACCGACATTCCTATGGATGGCGTTATTGCAAAATATTACTTAAGAAAAAATTTTTTAAACTAAGTTAAGTTGCAACGAACAGTGTGCGAAACAGAAAACTACATACTCAAAGCTAATGCCATTAAGTGGTATTCCGATGGTTCGAGGACGACTGAAGCTGGAATTTGTGGGTCTAGAACCAAACTTTTCATACCGATGGAACAATCCTCTAGCATTTTCCAAGCGGAAGCTATTATCATTGCGGAATATGCAGGTCGAAATGTCGAAAGGAAATACCCAAACTAGAGCATTGCTATTATGTCAGATAGCCCAGCCGCACTCAAAGCCATCACCTTTAATTTTTGAAATGTGTAGGCAGGCTAAACGAACTTAATTCAAATGACAACGAAAATATTTCCTACTTTATTAGGAACAAGCTAAGAAAAGTAGCGGGTCTCCGCACGGGCCATTGTAAACTCATAAGACCCTTAAGGTATTCCTGGCTTAGAAAACAGTCAAATGTGCAGATTTTGAAATGTCCTTGAGAAAACGTCGGACCATATACTAGTCAGATGCAAATCTTTTACTCATAAAAGAAATATGTATCTGGGCCCTTGCAGGTAGAAGATAGTGACTTATCCTCTCTGAAGTTACTTCAAATAATCAAATTACGTAAAAGGGGTAAACTTGGAAGAAGAGCTGTAGGGTGCGTAATTCATCTAGCTCTGAAAGGGGACACTATAGATCTTTAGGTCGCAGTGCAATAAAAGCCTAGCTGGCCTTGGTGGTCAATTCAGGTTATCTCTGCGAGAGATAACCTTACCGTCAAATCGTAAATCCCGAATGTCAATCGTGGCCTTCACTGTGTTGCACAAAGCGCTCCGTCCTACAGGAACCACATATGGTCTTGATCTATATGGTTAAATTTAAACCATAAGCAATTGGTTATTGCATTGTTCTGTAGCACTCGCCATTGACAGCGACCGCCGCACTAACGACGTTTTCCCAACAGTAGCGACCAATGACGCTGCCATCCAAAAATCCACACCAAACGCTAACTTTTTTAAGATGTATTGTGTGGACCTCGTGTGAATTGGTGTCGCCCCACAAACGGCAATTTTGCTTGGTAGCACAGCCATGGATCCAAAAATGCGCATCGTCGAAGATGATTTTTCGGCCAAAATTGGGGACCTCTTGCAAACGCTCCGAATCCCAGCCAGTAAACGGCGTTGTCCATGCTTATGACATTTAAGATTCTGGGTCATTTGGATCCTCTACGGATATAGGCCCAAGTGCCCATGAAAAATTCGCGAGGTATCGACTGCCTGGGGTTCTGCTGTTTACTTTCACGGAACACAGCGATGTTCTCGGACAATCTTGCGTTCCTTTAAAATACGAATTTTGGCTAATTGATTATCGAACCGATCGTCTCAAAACGTTGATGAGTCCCCTGTGAAGGGCCACCACGTCTGCACTAAAATGGGCCCAACGCGCGTTTGCACTGTGTCGGACTGATGACCAGCGAACAGCGGACAATGAACAACACAGCTAACAGATATTTTGTCAACAACGGCAACGCTTGCTGATTGAGTGACTGAATTCAACGAAGACTTTCTGTCATCTCCGTCCATCTATTAGATACATACCTCTCTACGATGTCAGACGACACTCCTGCTGGTGCTAATCTTAACGCACTTCATGCAACAACACTAGGCACCAGCCCTAGCGGGTTCTGAAATGGCCGGAGTGACTATCAAAGTTCCACCTTTCTGGAAAGAAAAACCTGAACTGTGGTTTATTCAAGTTGAGTCGCAGTTTTTCATGGCACGTGTTTGTTCGGATAGCAGAAAATATCACATCGGTGCCGTGAAATAAGGCCAACTTTCAAAAATTGGTCTTAGTGCACTTTGATAAAGTGAAATAAGGCCAATTTTCAGTAGTTGGTCTTTTTTCACTTTGTCAAAGTGCAATAAAACCAACTGTTGAAAGTGAAATAAGACCAATTTGGCTTTACTTCGCTTTTTAAAAGTGCAATAAGACCAACTGCTGAAAATTGGCCTAATTTCACTTTGTAAAAGTGCAATAAGGCCAATTTTTGAAAATTGGCCTTATTTCACGGCACCTATCACATCGTTCCTGCAGCGATAGAAAGCAGTCCAGCGACGTATTGCTGAATCTTCCAGCCGAGTACAAGTACGAGAGCCTAAAAAGAAGCTCATCTCACGATTTACTGACTTAGACCATCATCGTTTTGCGAAAACTTTTGCAGAATATTGAGTTGGGAGATCGAAGGCCATCACAATTGTTACGAGAAATGTGACACTTAGCGAGTTCCAAAATGGATGATGAGCTGCCGAAGTCTCTTTGATTGCAACGACTATTACCAAACATGCGTTCAATAATTTCTGTAAGTAGCGAAGACCTCAATAAATTAAAAGAATTATCCGATAAAATTTCAGAGCTCAGCGAAGTACCGAAAGTTTTTGGAGTTAAGGGGGCAGAACCGCAACAACATCATCAGACGTCATCGGTTACTAACGGTACTGGTATCGAAAATCAGATACTAGAATTAACATGTGCCGTTACTGAATACAAATCATATATTTTACCTCGATCTCGCAGCCGATCTCGTACCAATTTTTCCAACCATAGCCGAAGCAGTAGCAGCAGAAAAAGGTTTTCGGCAAATAATGCCAGTACAACTTCTTGTTGGTAGGCATGGATCAAATGCAAAAAATTGTGCAGTCTCATGTTCATTCAAGGCTTCGTTAAACTAATATGCCAGTCTCATCTGCCGACGACAACCACTGGCCCTCGTAACTCTCGCCTTTTCGTAAAAGAAAAGAACATCAATTTATCGTTCCTCGTTAACACGGGAGCTGATATTTCTGCTATCCCGCCAACAACCCAGCAAAAAAAATTAAGACACAGCAATGAACCGAAAGTATATGCAGCGAATAACACTCCGATTTCAAAATTCGGAAATAAAGCCCTCGTTCTTGACCTTGGATTACGACGACGTTCTTTAAAATGGAATTTTGTGGTTTGCCGGACGTATACCGACCGATTTTGGAATTTTAGTTCATCTTAAGCAACGTCGCGTAATACATCAGCAAACGTCCATATCTACAATCGGATACCACACCAACACCCCATGGACCAAGTTAACCAATGTTAACCGAGAGATGCCATTCCACGATCTTCTGAAGGAGTTCAAGGATATTACACTTACACGTCCTACCTTAGTAGCGAGTACAATAAACCATATAGTGTTATGCATCACATCCCAACAACCGGACCACCACGGACCACGGACAATTGAAAGCAGCTAAACGAGAATTAGAAAGCCTAATGGCGCAGGGAATTTACCGTTCTTCAAAAAGTGCTTGGGCAAGTCCACTGCATATGGTTCCCAAGCAAAACGGTGAGTGGAGACCTTGTAGGAATTATTGGCGACTTAACGCCAATTCTATACCGGATCGATATCCCACACGCCATTTGCAAGACTTCACCCACTTTTTGGAAGACGCAAGGATACGATGCACTAATGAACACTCATTTTGATAATACCTAAGTTTTATAATTTGGAGGTACTGTTAAATAGGGTTTGCCATCAGCAACTCAATAATAAACAACAGATTTGACAGATGTCACCAGAACAACATGGCGGCCACAGGTCACCAAAATCTTGACAAGTTTGAAATTCAATTAACATAAGATAAAACAAAAAAAGATTGCAATGTTGCGGTCAAATTTATTAGAACATTCTAATACTCGTAATAAGAAAATACGCCAATGCCAATGCATGGAGGAGTAGAATTGCTCGTAAAAGTGTAGTTAAAAATAAACACAATTAATTGGAGCAGCACTCTGAGTAATTCGAACTAAAAAAAGACCCTCCACCCTCGATGCCGGCGCGGCGTTTAAGTGTTAAAAAAAAACTACCAAGCGAAGCGCCCACTCGATTAACAATGCCCTGCATCGCCGAGGCACGTATTGTCGATTTATAACGCATAACGGGGGTAATACGAGCCGCCTTCCCTACTCTAATCTGCACTTGTTGTCCCATAAGAACCATAACAATTTAATTATTGTTATTATTGAAGTTACTTATTTATTATGATTTGCGCTGCCGGAGTTTGTGGCTTGAGTGTCTGTGTGTTGAGGAAAAACACCAATACTTACAACACCATCAACAATTGGCTCTTCAAGTCAGACAAGTTGTCAAGTATTTGACTTATTCACTTGTTTGTTGTTCAATTTTGAATTGTGGTTTTCACTCTTCGAACGCACTCAAGCCTCTAAGTGTGTGAATGTGAAGAACGAGTGTGAAATGATTTCTGAACAATAATTGATATGCGAACGCACGGTTCACTTATGCGGAACAAAGCGAAACTAATTATAATGGTGGACCTTTGCGCAGGACTTGGCAATGTACGAGTATGTTTGGCTATGCCTATGTCGCAGGTTTCTTACATTTTTCTCATTCAATCTTGGTGTGCGGTGTGGTGGAATCGCACACGACCATTGTGTGCAGACTCACAGTGCGGATCTTACAATGTGTGTAAATTATTGTCAAAACGACATTGACCTTGTGAACGATTATTATTATGAATGCAGATTGCAGAAAGTTGTCGAAGATTTGTCCTAAATAAAGGTATAGCGCAGTGCATAGTGAGATTTATGGTAATACCGCGAAAAATTGAAGACTCGAAATATGTCCGATAGGTACATTTGTGATGAATCCTTCTATATATTAATTTGAATTATAATTTAAGCCCGGGTAAAATTTGTTAGAAGTGTACAGATGATTTCTAATATTTTCATAGGTAGAGAATAAGTGATTTTTATTTAAGTCATGTAATTTATAGTACTCCTTGGCATAATGGTTGGTGCGTTGAATTGTCACGCGGAGGGTCTTGGGTTCGATTTTCATCCGCTGCCAAAAGCCAAAATTATTTCGAGGCTATTATGCCTCTTACAAAGATGCTTGAAGGAAGGAAAAGTGCTGTTCATTACCCGTTCAGAATCGGTAGGTCCACTCGATAACTGGTTACACGAAGACAAAAATGGTTGCGAGTTGTAAGTCACTAGGTCCTGGTTCTCTTCGAGCTGTAGCATCACCAAATTTATTTATAATTTTACTTGTAAGTTATATAGGTACCTAAGTACTTATACATACGAGTAAGCTGGAAAGGGATTTTGAGAACTCTTGGAAATAACACCCGACTGTTTTCTAAGAGAAGTTCCAACTAATTCATCGTAGAATATTTGAATATTTGTATTTATCAAAACAGCTCAAACCTTTTTTCTGGTAATCTTTAATGAATTTCGAGCATTTCAAGACCTTTTAAGTGCGTTTGGGATTTTTTTTTGACTGATCCCTTAACGATGGTATCAACTCATATTGTAAATATAAATTTTTTAACATTTTGAAGAAATGAGAAAATTGTCTACTTGGTAGTACGGATGCTTCCATTAAGCTACAACATCTTACGAACGAAATCAACAAATTTTTTGTCACGATTCGTTAAGCAACTGCTAACTTGAAAATATAAAGAGGTTTTGAGTAATTCAACCAATTCGTAGCCTAAGAAGGGAGGTTCATAATTTAGGCACATCTTATATGTACATGTATACATAAGTCTAACAAGGTACGTAGAAGTTGGCGCAAAATTAATCATGCAATTTTCATTTTTAATTACTTTTTTTCTTAAATAAAAAAAAAATATTTTGAGTAATGGAAATCTTTTTTTTGGACCTTAAGAATTTCTTCTGTTAAGCGGAAAAGAAGACATCCCTCAAGTGGCCGCCACAGTTGATACACATTTGTGCTCGCATTTTCCATGACGTTCCACAAGATTTCCGGCCATTCCTGTCGAATATTCTCCTTAAGGGCTGCGATTGTCTGATGTTTGTTGGCAGAAACCCGCGGCTTCAAGTAGCCCCAAAGAAAGAAGTCTGGGATGCTTAAATCGGGTGATTTTGCTCCCCATGCCAAAACATATATTACACGACTAGGAAAAGCTTCTTTCACAATATCCACAGTTGCTCATGCTGCACCTGATGGCCCTGAAGCTTTTGCAAATAATAGTGACAGTATTGCCGATGGCGTCCTCAAAAAAATACGGCCCAATCACTCTTCCCGCGTTAACGCCGCACCACACAGGGGATTTGAGGCTCTTCGTGCATCACATGCGGATTTTCAGTGCCCCAGACATGCAGATTTCCCTTTTTTACGTAACTGCTTAGGTGAAAACGCGCCTCGTCATTTATGATGATTTTCGGCACAAATTCTTGCTCTTCGTTGTAGAGGATGGCTTGACAGTAATTCACACGCGACGGACGGTCAGAAGGCATTAACTGGTGCACTGTTTGCACTTTGTACGTTAAAATGCAAGTCTTTTACTAAAATTCGCTGTAGGCTCCGATTAGTTATGTCCAGACGGGGTAGCTGGTCTTCGGGTTGATATTTCTTCGTTCACAGAGACATCGGTTGTCACAGCCGCGATATTCTTGGCCGAACGCCCTGGTCTCCTGTGGTTTCAGTCTGTTAGAGTCGAGTATCTAAGCCCCGGAATGTTTACCCAGTTGGCGCCACACGATTAGGAAATCCACGTCGAAATTCACACTGCGCTAACACCACCGACCGATTTGTTGGTCAAAAAAATTGACACAATTATTCCAAGCGTTTAGGGAGTATAGCTCTTCATTGTTTGTATACTGCCGCTGTCTATAGTTCATAAATGTAAACAATGGTGTACGACACCATTTGCAAACATTTGCCGTTTTTTAAGTCAGTAAAAATAGTGCATATAATAATGTGAATAAGGTTTTGTAACGTCCGACGCCGTTAGAATTACGCTCAAATTGGTTAACGACAAATGTTTTTTGCGTGAGCTTTGCAGTTTTGATTATTTGAGGATGTGTTCGGTGATATTCGTTCAATTTATGGTTTGCTTTCATTATAGCCAAGCAGTATGAGGTTTGAAATATTAATCTACGATTAGACGGTGAGCGTTAATATAGTCAAAATAGTTGGTGTTTAATATATGTATGTCAAAGTGTTAGCGTACCTGGCTTTGAATCTGAAATTAATTAAAGTTGCGTGTTCTCTATTGTTCAAATAATGCAAAAAGAAATTCATCTGGTTGGCTTAGATGCCAATAGATTAAGAATCATATGAAAAGTTAAAAAAAATTACACTATATTTTTCGTCCTGGATAAAACAATTGGAGAAATCCATAAAATCCACGATTTTGATATCTTACGAGTATTTACATTAACTGTCAAGATAAACGTGTTCATGGTAACTTTAACAAAACCACTTACCGTCCAATCAATAAATCTGCCAATTTTCCCAGACCTGACCCTAACTGGAGCTTTAAGACAAAACTTTTTCCTAGTTTTAACCACCCCTCCATTCAACAGAAACTGCATAGTCCTCAAGCTCGCCGGGTTACACCCACTACTTTCCCAATTCCAACTCAATCGCCTATAGCAAACTCTAATCCCAAATCTGACCCAAACTGGTCCTTTAAAACTAAACTTTTCCCTAGCTTTAGACCTTCTTTATCTCAAAATCCTCCCGCAGTCCCTCCTAAGAAACGTGTTTCTTTCAATATCCCTAACAAACGGAATGACCAATTTCCCGATTCTAATCACCCTCGCAGCTCATACTACCCTAACTTCATCCAATCCCATGTTCTTAATGATGAATCACACTATATGAGTTCTAATGCCATCACTGCTAAGGAAATCTTATTCACTGATTGTCTCTCTGACTCTGATCTTTACCAAATTAGTGGTGTCAAAAATAATTTAGACCGTCAACTAGATCTTATCTTCTCCTCTGATGTGGACAATTGTGTAGTTTCACCGAGTAATCATCTTCTTTCTACTCTAGACCCATACCATCCTCCTATTTTCCTTTCTTTTTCTTATGACTCGACCCATATCGCCACTGCTCCCGAAAAAGTAATGGCTTTTAATTTTCGTAAGGCAAATTTCCCCAAACTTAATAACTTGCTACGTGCCGTCGATTTTGATATTATCTTTGAAAGTCACGACATCAATTCTGCCCTTCACCATTTTTACTCTCTAATATTTTGTTGCCTTAGCCAATCAGTCCCTATTTCTCCCCAAAAAAACATTTCTTCTAGCCCGCCATGGTATAATAATGAATTGAAATCTCTTCGAAATAAAAGAAACAAACTTTGGCGTAAGTACTTGCAATTTCGTACCGGCTACGATTTCTCTAACTTTCAAAGTGCAAACCATAATTTCTCCGAACTCTGTAAGTCTCTCTACCATAAATACCTTAGTCAAGTTCAATCTAACATTATCCCCATTAATAAAAAAGGCCATAAAAAAGAAATATGTAACTACCGCCCCATAGCTAAGCTGTCGTGTATTCCTAAGCTTTTTGAAAGCATAGTCTATGACACTTTGCTTTTCCACTGTAAACAATTTTTTCCCCCCAATCAACATGGTTTTCTTACCGGTAGATCAACTACTACAAACCTAGTTGATTTTCACTCTGGTACTATATGCACCATGGAGGCTGGGAATGAAGTTGACGTCATCGCTACTGATCTCAGCAAAGCCTTTGATAAAATTTCTCATTCCCTTATTCTCTTTAAACTCAAAGCACTTGGCTTCCCTCCCTCCTTCATTGCATGGACCCAATCATATCTGAGCGATAGGCAGTATACAATACTTTTTAGAGGTATCGAATCAAATCCCATCCTTGCAACCTCTGGCGTTCCGCAGGGAAGCCATCTTGGCCCTCTGATTTTCATTTTGACCATTAACGATGTAGACTGCGTCATCAATGATTCTATGATTTCTGTTTATGCTGATGATAAAAAAATTTACAGAAAAATTTCATCACCTTCCGATTCCATTCTTCTTCAGCAAGATTTAAATAGATTTTCTATCTGGTGCCAGAAGAACTTTCTTGAACTTAATGTTAGTAAGTGTCAAGCTATAACATACTTCCGTAAACGCTCACCTCTCCCTCCTCGAACATACTTTATTAACAATGAGACAGTCACAGTAGTTGACTCACTATGTGATTTAGGTATTCTTTGTGATAAAGAACTTAATTTTAGATCTCACATTACCACATCTATTAATAGAGCTAACTCTGCACTTGGCTTCGTTAAGCGCTGGTCAAAAGAATGTTCAGACCCCTACGTTACAAAATCCCTTTACCTCACATTTGTTAGGCCCCTTCTTGAATATGCCAGCCAGGTTTGGTCACCCTGTTATATTACCCATTCCCTTCGTATCGAAGCCGTTCAACGAAGATTCCTTCGATTTGCACTTCGCGGACTTCCCTGGCTTGATTCGTTTCACCTCCCACCCTATGCTGATCGTCTTCAACTTATTAATCTGCAACCTCTTGATAAACGTCGCAAAGTAGCCTACATTGTATTCATTCATCAAATTTTAGCCGGTAATATTGATTGTCCTACACTTCTCCAAAAAATTTCATTGCATACTAACCCTAGAAATCTTAGATTGGTGTCTCTCTTTGATGTCAATTTTCACCGATCTAGTTATGGTAGTAATGAACCATTGACACGCATGCTTCGTTCCTCCAACATTATGCAAAATTCTTTCGACTTTCACACCTCCAAACACTCTCTCAAAATCTCGCTATATTCCCAACCTTAACCACACAATCCCTCCACTGTCTTCTGTCACTCTCTTCTAAACGCTCTCAATTCAAAGCCCACTTCATCCTCAATTTTTTTCTTTTTTTTAAGTTTTTTAAAGTTTTTTTAAAAAAAAAACAACTGGTGGGTGGGCCTACGGGCCCAGACTAATATTAAAATTAAAATACAAAAAAAAAAACAAAATAATAAAAAAAAAAAAAAAACCCACCATAGATTTTAAGTTTAGATTTAAGTTTAGATTTAAGTTTAGATTTTAGTGCACGCTTGTAGTTATTAAGCTAAATAAATAAACAGATTTCTATAAAAATAATCCAAAATGTCATTCCTATTCCTGACAAAAGCGCTGGCGCAAAATTTTAAATGATTTAGTAATATATTAAAACCATTTTAGTAAAATACTAAGGATTTTTCTAATTTTAAACGATTTTTATATATTTTGCTATCTCTTAACATTTTACTAAAGTTAAATTCACAAACTGATTACTTTGACTTTTAGTAATTTGCTAAATCCATATGACTTCTGTCATTTTCCTCTTAAAAAAAATTCTTGGCAATTTTATTTGAGAGAATTTAATGTGTTCTTTTTTATGTTTCTTGAGCTAATCGTTTGTAAAAGTAAATAAAATAAAATAAAATGTTTTCGGAAGACGAGATTTCGATATGTTTGAAGACTCAGCTTTGTGCAGAAAACTGCGATGTTTCAAGTCCCGAGCAAGTCCTTTTGAAGAGCTAGACGATGGAGAATCTTACTCCAGTTATTGGTCTTATAAGACAATAGTTCGGTTCTTGGTTGAAAACCTTAAAATCCAAGACCGAATTACATACACCGTGGGCAGGAAGGCTTGGCAGGTGCAGTTTGAACCTGTTGAAAATAAAAATAGAGCAATAACATAAATGTTTTAAGAAACACGAATCAAACGACCTACTCACCTTTTTATTGTATTCTTCTTCTGCTCCATTCTTCTTTGAGTCTAAAACAGCAAACTTTTCGCTATTTGTTGAAAAGGAGATTATTATTTTGATTTGAAATAATATTATAAAATAAATAAATATGTACCTCCAACAAACAGGAACTAGACAAAATAAAATAATTAAATAAATTGTTGAGATGCCACAAATATATGAATCACAAAATAAATTGTAGGTTGTCACTTTGACTTCTGACAAATCAAATTATTAGGTCCGTTCATCAGATTTTTTCACGAACTGCCATTGTTTGGATGTGTTCAGTTGCATCGTTTTTAATAAAAGGCAATTAGTAATTCACTATGTAGTTAGTAAAACGAAAAAAAAGGTTTAAAATTTTCGAAGAGCTAGCAAATCACTAAAAGTTTAACAATTTGCTAACTAGTAAATTGTTATGCCCTTAATAATAGGTTGTTTAAAATTTTGCGCCACAAATGCCGGATTTAGAAGACTTACATTTTTTTTTTCATTTATTTAAGACTTGTGACTTTATCGTGTAAATACATCGTTTTAATATAAAGTAACTTGAAATTTTCACCAATTCTTGTTAAGCTCGATGCGTATTGGGTTTGACAGCAAATTGTGAAAATGTGTGAGAAATTGCAGGTTACCAAACAAATGTAATATTGAATGCCCACCATATTGCAAATCATGTCATAATGTATAAGGAAGAAGGGGTTTTGCTGATTTTCTGACACCGCGCCGTTATTATTTGACTTCGTGTATATGGATGCCATATAGATTTGATTTTATTGCAAATTTTGACATTTGTGTGACAGAAATTTTGTCAGTGGTATAAATACAGCACCAAAAACCATATCTTTACGTTTAGAGTGGATTATTGATTTTAACCTTTTATGTTTACTTGCGATATAGGTACTATAGGGCAAGTTCTGCATTTGGAAAAAAAATCGAACTCGAGATTTTGATCAAAGTTGACATTACGATGATAGCGAAGTCGAAAAAATTCCAATTTGACAAATCGGACCGATTGCAAAAAGTGGGTCCGACAATTCCGTCTGTCTGTCTGTATGTCTGTATGTCTGTACCTCGAACTACAGCCTAAGCTACCGGAGGTATTTTCTTCAAACTCGGTAGTTAAGGGTCTTCGGTGATTCCCTAGAGGAAAAATTGAAATTTTTTTTTTAGCTCTAAAACCAACGGTACCCCCCATACACCCGTAATGCAAAATCTTATTTATCTCGATAATGGCTCTAACGATTTTGATAAAAAAAATTAGGTGTGATATTATGGACATGGACTATATTTTGGTTAAAAAAAAATTTGGGGGGAAATGTTATTAGGGGTACCTGTCATAGAACGGTTTTTTTGAATTTCGAATTTCTCACCAACGGCTCTAACGATTTTAACCAAAATTTTTATGCAGGAGCTGCTTTGCATTTGAAAAAATATAAACTAACAATTTTTTCGGAAAAATAGTTTTTGGATTTTTAAAAAAATAATACAATTTTTTTTTGAAAATTCAATTTCTTGAAAACCGATACACGATTAAATTTTTAAATTACGTTTTAAAATGTATTTTATTAAATACTAACAATTTGCATATCAATTTTTTTTATAAAAATTTTAAGGAAAATTTAGTACACAAAAAACATGTTTCAGTGTGTCTGTGTGTCTGTACCTCTCACTACAGGCTAAACCACTGGACCTATTTCTTTCAATCTCGGTGGTTAAGGGTCTTCGGTGATTCCCTAGAGGAGAAATTGAAATTTTTTTTTAGCTCCAAAACTAACGGTACCCCCCATACCCCCGTAATGCAAAATCTTATTTATCTCGAAAACGGCTCTAACGCTTTTCATAAAAAAAATTAGGTGTGATATTATGAACATAAGCTACATTTTGGTCAAACAAAATTGTGGGGCAAAATGTTATTAGGGGTACCTGCCATAGACCCGTTTTTTTTTTTTTATTTTCGACTTTCTCATTAACGGCTCTAAGGATTTTAACCCAAAATTTTCAGCAGGAGTCCCCTTAAGTTTTAAATAATATTGTATACAAAAATATTCGAAAAAATATTTGTGGGATTTATTTTGAATTTTTTTTTTTTTTTAATCAATATCTTCAAAACCTATGAACGATAATTTTTTGAAATTATTTCCTAAAATCAATATTATTTAATACTTAAAATTCGCATCCCACATTTTTTTCTTGAAAAATTTTAGAGAAATTTCTTATATAAAAAATTTATTTAATAATAAAACGTTTTTTTAAAGTTTATTTGCATAAATTCATACTTTTCCGGAAACCAGACGGCAATTTTATGCATTTGAACATTATTATCTCATTAAATCCATTTTTTATATTTATAAGATGTATCTTAAATTCCAAAGTACTTTTACATAAGAGCAATTTCGTGCGATCCAATCGTGCATTTTATTTATTTATCAAAGATTATGAAGAAGAAAATTTATAGTTTAAGGGAAGTTTTTTTAAATTTATTTTACACCATATAAACATCAGTTTTAACTCTATTTCAACTTGACACACAATAACGTATACTATTTCAACACATTCTTAAGCTTTTTCAAAAGTGGATTGTTTATTTGTAGGTACTCGTACATAATTCATCTTTCTTTTATTTTCGTTTGCTTTAACTTTGATTAATGATTCTGAAATGTCTACTAAATAAATATGATTTGTTAAAAGAAATTCAAAATTTATTTATAACCAATATCTGTTTTGTTTAAATTTGTATTTTTTTTTTGTTTTAAGGAATTATATATTATATTTAACTTCTTTTCGGGTCAGCTGTTTTTGACATGGGTAGAAATGCCAAGCATACTAACGTAAAAAATAAAACTTAAAGTGTGTATGAAGTCAATAGGCGTATTCTTTGTCGGGACTAAGCGATTTACATGTAAAAACAACAACAGACTTAGCTTAGTCCAGATAATTTTCGAGACTTAATCTAAGACCCGATAAAAACCGTGATGCCAAAATAATATTATCTATATGTTATCGATAATTTATTCAGAGAAGTCAAAAGTGACGTTTTTGGATGCTGCATGGCTGATGCTAGTTGTCAATACAGCTGACAAATGCCATAGCGTACATAGTGCTTCCAGCAATTTTGGAAAGGAATTTCTAAGTCCCGATGTCGTTTTTTCTACAATTATATATGGACTTGCGAAAAAAAACACGGCTATATAGTAAAGCATTTTATTCGGACTTGCATTGTTGCCCTAGGTACAAGTTACCAATAAAATATGCCTATAATATCTTCCAATAGTGTGATTCATTTTGCGCCAACTTGTATGTCCCCTGATAAACATACCACATTGTATAATAAAATTTGTTCTTCGTGAAAGCAATTTGTAACTCCTTCCAATATTATCATATACTTAAACCTCAAATATGAAAAGTCCTAGACTAGATTTTAAGGCAAATGTATTTCGGTGGACGGATAAGGCAACATCTATCAAATATTTGAGCCATAAAATGATTTATCTTATACAAAATCAGTGGGAACAAAGTGATGCTTTCAATGAAAACCTGGTCTTTAAATAAAATGTTCAAAAGACACATATCGCCAACTTCATAAAACATACACGAACAAAAAAAATTTTTGAAGACTTAATTGATGAGAACAAAAGAAGTAAATTTTGTTTGAAATATTTTTCCCTCCATACCTACGTGCAAGTATGCAATGACTTATATGAGTACCTATACATGTACCTATCTGCTCGAGATTTATAAAAGATTATTCAACTTATGGTCTTGAAGAATTTTATTATTCTTGTCTAATTAAAAGACTTCATAATGAGCCCGTAATAATAATCTCACCCGCAAGTTATGACCTGGACAGGAACATTAAAACCTACAAAAATAACCCAAGAAGATTATCTCGTTTCCTCTCATCTCCATGTCACAAATTAAAAAAAAAAAAAAATTAAATACAAAAACATAACCAGACCAAGAATAAGTATCAAAATTATTTTGTTCTTTTATTTTTACTCATTCGTTGTTGTTGGCTTCTTTCTTTTTGAGTAATGCTCCCATTGTCAGGAGGAACAGGGATCCCATCCCAATACGTGACTCTTGGCTTTAGTATAAATTACTTACCTCTCGTCCAGAGTAATGAGATATATGTGAATGGACTCGCACAAGATCTCAGCGTTTTTTTTTTTTTGTATATATCCTTTGCGGCATGCAACAAATAACGTCATAAAATTCAGATACCCAGTGATACAAGGTGTGTCCAGTACAGATTTACCAAAAAAAAGAAAAAAAGCATAAAAAGAGAAATTTTGAAAATTTCGAAACAAAAATCACGGAAGAAAATTACGGTTGCGGTGGTTGAACATTTCACCCAAAATAAAAAAAAATAGGTTTTATTTGTTTCGGTATAGGTTTTTTTTTTTATTTTGAGTTGGTCTTCGGTCTTCGCACAGAGACCGCGTGAGAAGGACACCGAGAGCGCCTGAATAAAAATTACGATTTATGTTGACATCTTTAATTGAATGGCCTTCACTGAGCGCCTCCTCGAGCTCCTTAAATAAAAAAAAACGCCATGACAGCGTCGCACCAAGTGGCTTGCTCTTTTGAGGCTTTAAGTTTCCTGTTTGCTTCAAAATTCTTGAGGCCATCGAAAGTTGAAAGGAAATCAAAATTTTATTTTTTCCTTACTATAGATAATATGTGATTGTAGTTTTTTCTAAAAATAAAACCCACAACTGGGTCGTACGAGCTTGCTCTTGTATAAAGAGGCTTGGAATATTAGGTCGGTAGGTAGAAATGGAGACCACTGTCAGTCTAGCCCCATGGCCCAATTAACGCCGAAGTGCGTCATTAACTGTGTTTTTTTTCCCCCAGATCTGATCCGGATTGGATTTTGTTTTCAAAATAACATGTTAAACAACAAATAAAAACAAAACTGGGCCTTGTGTTGTTTTTGTTATACATGCAATTTTGAATGAAGATCCAATCCGGATCAGATCTGGGGGAAAATAAAACACAGCTATTATGAAACTATAACTCGTATGACCCTGTGGATGGAATTGATATGGGAAATTGTGGACATTCTCACAGAGTAATCCAGCTTGGATTCAGTGCAAAAATAAGAATGGATCTTGTAGGAATTAAGGTCTCTTATTATGTATTTTCTTTTGCACAATAATTCGAATTTGGATCAATGAATCAGCCGGACCACCACACTAATGCGACGAGCTAGGCAGCTAGTTGACTGGTGCTGAAGCAGTAGTCAATCTGATTGTGGGATCATCCGGCCCCCAGAAGTAACCGAAGTTCGTCCTACAGCCATTTCGTGGCGTTGATAAAAGAGATCAAGTCTTTGATCTTCATTTCCGAAAGTTCGTCAATGTCTTCAAAAAATACCCTTCCTTACGATTGTGCTCTAAATTTGACCAGAGCAGGGAGGGGAAATGGAGGACTGATTCCTTTTCCCTCTGGTCCCCCCAGCTTTGATAGTGAGTCTTGTGAGAATGCCTGCCTAGCTTCGCTGAATGTCTCGGCTATAGGTATCTACGATTCTGGCTATGTGTTGGCTGGGTCTGAATATCAGATCAAGTGTTCGGGATTTATTATACAGAATATTATATTATTATTAGAATATTAAAAATAGATGTTATTAAAGAACTGTTTTAAAGCATAAAATTAATTTTTTAAATAACAACGACTCTAGTAGTTGAGCTACAAAGAGACTGCCATGTGATCTCTTAATTAAATATCACTTTATGCATGAATATAGAAACTTCGAAATTTAGCAGTTTTTTTTTAAATAAGCTTTTATGTATTAAATAAAAATTAAATTTGAAAAAAATACCATTTACCTGTTCTTGAGATATCGAATTCTTCAAGAAAATATATTAAGAAATATTGTAAGCTTTTGATATGCAATATTTCTGTATGAAACAATTTTTTAAATCCCTTATGATGATATTAAAAAAGTCAAATATCAAAATCTTATAGAATGTTTCTTATAGAATTAAGCGGAACAAAAAAATTTATAAAAATAGGGAGAATAGGGAGACCCACTTCTTAAGTCCTCCGTAAAACAATTCTGATCAAAATTTTGGGTTAATTCTTACTTGCAACTTATAGGTACTATAAGGCAAGTTATGCGTTCGTAAAAAAAATCGAACTCGAGGTTTTGATCAAAGTTGACATTACGATGATAGGCAAGATGAAAAAGGTGGGTCTCGCAATTCTGTCTGTCTGCCTGTTCGACTACAGCCTAAACGGCTCGGCTGATTTTCGTCAAACTTGGTAGATATTGTTTTTAAATTCGCCCCACATATACGTTTTTTCTTTTTTTTTAAGAACAAAAATAACGGTACCTGCCATACGATTTTTTTTCGAAATTTCATAAATATTTTTTTTCTCAAAAACTATTCGACAGATTTTTTTTAAAAAAAAAAAAGGTTGAATTTTTTTTTTTAAATATGGCTATGAATGGTACACCCCTGGGACATATTTTTTTGGTTTTAGATTTTCTGAAAAACGGTTCAACCGGTTTTGATCATTTATGTATCATTATTGCAAAAGTTTGAATAATTTTGTGTATTCAAATTTAAGAAAAAAAGAAAATTTTTGGATTAAGAAAAATCATTTTTTTTACCGCTATTTTCATAGACAGTGCTCTAGTGCAATAGGCAGTTGCATTCACCCCCCCCCCCCCACTCAAACAATTCAACCGTAATACCCCTACTTCATCAGTTTTGCTCTTAAGCCCAATATCGGACGTACTGTCAAGTAGAGAGATTATTTTTTAGCCGCACTACACGAATATGGAATGCTTTACCCGGCGCAATGTTTCCCACTCATTCCAGTGTGCAGACATTCAAAAAATCAATATCTCGAAAACGCCATGCACGATTTTTTTTTAAGCTTGACAGTTACTCGTAAGAGTTTTTACAATCTACAAGATGTAAGAAAATAAATTATTTTACCTAAAAATAACGATACCCACCATACGAATGTTAAAAAATGGTTTTCGAAAATCGTATTTTTCTCGAAAACGGTTCCGAGAATTTTGATAAATTTTTTTTTCTTTCGATTAATTCTTATGATCTATAATTTAATAAGAAAAAATTTAAAATTAATATATTTCTGTCTGTACCTACCATCGAACCATTTTTCTCGAATTTTGAATTTCTTATTATCGGCGTAACGGATTTTAATGAATTGTTTTTATAGAGAAGCTCCTAAAAAGTTTAAAAACATTGCATTTCTAGACTTTAAAAAAAAATATTTTTTTTTCTTTTTGTTTTTTGTGAAAATTCAATATCTCAAGTTTCCGTAAAGAAATTTTTTCTTAAAAATGTTTTAAAGATTTTGTACATAAAAGCTTATTTTTTTTTACGACATAGGTACTATACACGGCAAGTTCTGCATTTGGAAAATAAATCGAACTAGAGATTTTTATGAAAGTTGACATTACGATGATAACGGCGGCGAAAAATTCCGGCAATTCCGTCTGTCTGTATGTGTACCTCGACCTACAGCCTAAGCGACTGGAGGTATTTTCTTCAAACTTGGTGCCTTAGAGTCTTCGGTGAGCTTCGAAACTAACGGTACCCCCCATACACCCGTATTCTAAAATCTGTTTTGTCTCGAAAACAGCTTTAACGATTTTAATAAAAAAAAAAAACTCAGGTGTGTCTAGGCATGGACTAAATTTTGGATACAAAAAATTTGTGGAAAAAACGTTATTAACGGTATCTGTCATAGAGCCTTTTTTTTTTATTTTCGACTTTCTCATAAACGGCTCTAACGATTTAAACTAAAATTTGTGTGCAGAAGTCCCCTTAAATTTAAAATAATATTGTATATCTATACACTTGAAAAATGTTGGTTTTTTTATAAGAAAAATTCGAATGTTTCTTCTTTTGATATTTCAATATCTTCAAAACGTGTGCAACAATTACTTTTAAAATTATTTCCTTAACACTATATAACATATATAAACAGTATATACTCGTACTTACAAATGGCATCCAAAATTGTTTTCTTGAAAAATTTTAAAGAAATTTCTTATATAAGAAATTAATTTAATTAATTTAACGATTTTTAAGCTTTGTATAAATAACAAATTAATTAAATTCATAATTTTCTAGAAATCAGACGGCAATTTTATGCATTTGATCATTTTTATCTTATTAAATCCATGTTTTATATTTATTTATAAATAATTTTCAAACTCCAAAGTACTTTTACATGAGAACAAGTACGTGCGATCCAGTCGTGCATTTTATTTTAAGAAAACGCTACAACCATTTTAATATTTGTTCCAGCATAAATTCGTATTTGCTTGCTAAAAGAATTTCGAATGTGAATTTTATGAGCAGTTTTTTCTGATAACATTAAAGTTTAAAATTACTCTATTACATTACAGAAATTTTGTTCGACCCAGTCGAACATTTTATTTGTATGGGAGTGCATTACTTGCCATATAATAATAATAATCGTAATTAATTTAGATCAGGGTAATTGCTATTGCAATTGACCAAAGTATGTACATATATAAGTTATAGTTAACAATAAATTATAGTTAATTTCACAAGAAATTCCCCGATAAAGTTGCAAATCCTTCGCAAAGAGTAGACTTATACGAAAGTGGAGAATTTTGGAAACTTGGACGGTACATTTATTTTATCTGAAAGATAGCTAGCAATTTTGACAACATGCACTTTTTCAGTTAGGTAAGACTCCAACCACTTTAACAAGGAAGAGTTAATATTTCAGCTTGTGAATAAGAATTCTATGATTTACCCTTTCAAAGACTTTAGTGAAAACTGTAAAAAAAAAGGCAGTTTGTAGTCCCTTTTCCATATTAGAGATAACTAATTGTAATTTGTCATTATAGCTTAATTTATTGCTGTGGATTTTTCCGGAACGAAATCATTCTGATAAACAGAAATTGTATTATGAATTAACGGATATATCTCTTTTTATCAAATAATTTTGGGATTGCAGAAATCTTACATATTGGTCTATATAATTAGTGATATTTTGCTTAGACACGGACTTAAAAATCGGAGATAAGAAAGAAGTTTTCCATGTAAATATCAGTGAAAGTGGATGAGATAACGCAAAAGGAATATTGTCGGACCTTCCCTTTTTTAAAATCTTAGCTTAATAAGGTTTCTTCAATCTTCACTTAGCTAAATTACCAAATATTGTTGTTCTCCTGCTGACTATGATCTGCAAGAACTGTCTGAACAACAGCTATTTCCCTGCAGCCTGGAACACGGTAAGAGTCGCCCACGTTCCCAAGAAGAAAAATGTGTAAGGATATCGGCCAATCCCATCGTTCTGCTGGGTAAGATACTGGAGGCGTTAATAATTACGAAACTCAACGTTTTCTGCAGAGAAAGAGATTTCATACCAGAGTTTCAGTACAGCTCTCGAAATAAACACTCTATCCTACATCCAATACTGGGACTTCACAGTGATGTTACACTTGGACTCAACAAAAAGGAAACGACTATATCATGATTGCTGGACATCGCAAAAGCATTTGGATAAGAGAATTACTATTCAAACTCTCGGAACTTGGTCTCTGTCTGTTTGTCTGTCGGTTCGACTACAGCCTAAACGGCTCCGCCGATTTTCTTTAAGCTTGGTAGATATCATTTTTAGTTTTTTCCCCCCACACAGTTTTTTCTTTTTTTTTTTAAGACCAAAAATAACGGTATCTGCCATACGATATTTTTTCGAAATTTTATAAATATTTTTTTTCTCAAAAACTGTTCGACAGATTTAAGAAATAAAAATACCTACAAAAAAAATTTCTTTTAGTTAAAGCTAGATAATGGTTGAAAAAAAATTCCGAAAAATGGTTATTTAGGGTACCCCCCCAAAAGAACCATTTTTTTTGTTTTTGTTTTTCTCAAAAACGGTACAATTGATTTTGGTTTGTTTTGCTAAAGCTCCCCAAAATATTGAATAGAATTGTATATTCAGATTTTCAAACATTTTTTTTTGGATTTTTAAAAAAAAGTTTCAAAATTTTTTTTTTTTTTTTTAAAACTCAATATTTAATTTTTTATATTTAACTTGATAAATGAAAGTTGTGAAAGATGTGAGAAACAAATATTTTACCTAAGACTAAAGGTACCCACCATACAAATGTTAAAAAATTAAAAAAAAAACGGTTTTCAAAAATCGTATTTTTCTCGAAAACGGCGCCTAGAATTTTGATAAAAATTTTTTTCTTTCAATTAATTCTTACGATCTTTAATTTAATAAAAAACAATTTGAAATTAAGATATTACAGCTTGTATCTACCATAGAACCATTTTTTCAAATTTTGAATTACACATTATCGACATAACGGATTTTAATGAAATTTTTGTATAGAGATGCTTCTAAAAAGTTTAAAAAACATTGCATTTCAAACTTAAAAAAAATATTTTTTGAATTTTTAAAACAAAAAATCATTTTTTCTTGGAAAATTCGATATTTCAAAAAAGGTTTAATATTTTTTTTGGAAATTTAATTTTCATTCGTACAATAATAAAAACTTAAAGTTGGCGTACCAATTTTTTTGTTTTTAACTTTTAAAAATTTTGTGTATAAAAGTTATTTTTTAAGAAACCACGACAACGACTCATAATTTTTGTTCTTGCATAAATTCATATTTGCATAGCATTCTGTTTTTATCTCTTTCTAATAAATGAATTTAAAAAATTAATTTTATTCTTATGAAGAATTTTCTCTAATAACATTAGTTTTTAAAATTCCTAGTCTATTACATAGGAGCAAGTTCGTGCGACCCAGTCGTGCATTTTATTATGTACACATAGCAAAACAATTATCATCAGCCAAGGCAATTAATGCTGGAGTCCCTCAAGGATCAAAACTTGGTCCACAGCTGATCAAGCAGCCAACATACCAAGTAAAGAGACTAAGTTTTATGCATCAGAGATTGCAGCAAGGATAGTGTAGGAGGACATTAAAAACCTATGGGAATACTATGTCAAATAGAGACTATAAATAAACAGCAAAAAGACTGAACTCATCTGCTTCCAAACACCAGCGATTGCCATTCGAAGACGAGTGTTACAATACGCTGTGATGCGATCAAACTTAAGTTTCCAGACAACACTGAAGTAACAGTCAAATCATCAACGAAGTACTTGGGAATCAACTTTTTCAACAAATTCAAATTCAAAAGCCATGCAGACTTGATGATAAAGAGATCCAACTATTCTCTGCACTTGGTCCATCCGCTACTCAGGAGGTGAAATGAACAAAGTAAGAAGACCAAGTAACCCACTAACAAAGAAATATAGACCAACTAAGAAGCTGTACGAGGAAGTAAAATTAATACCACTGGATCAGTGGTTAGTAATAAGTTAGTTCGAATCAGTAACTCAATGAGCTAAGTCATGGTTAAAAAAAAAACCACACCGAAAGTGCGCCGTTTTAGACGCTATTAGCCCAAAAACTGTTAGGCAACCCGAGCGACTTACTTTGTCGATTTAGTGGTATTATAACCAAAGCTGAGTGATCCACGCGACGCGACACGGTTGGCTCTCCGCCTATATCAGTGTCACACACGAAACATCATCGTTTTCTTTTGTTGAACCAATACGTGAACCTTTTTTGGGGATAGTAAAAGTCATCATCTTTTGTTACATTTTTTTTTTTTTAATTTTAAACAAAAGCCTTGGACCCAGTTGGTTGGGTCAACGTTTTATTATCCATCCACCTTCAAGAGTGACTACCATCTCAGCATCCTCATCAATATCACGAATGAAAAGGCAGCAGCAAAGTGCATGATGCCCCATCCAAAGAGTAGTAGTTACTTAATATGCAAGTAATGCAACCGCCATATAGGCCCTGGCTATAGATGTCTATCTGGGTCTGCGAGCTGGATATAAAAGAAAAATTAAATTCAAAATCGTCTTAGCCCGGTCGATGGACCTGGACCGGGGGAAGGAAGAAGCTGCTGCAGACTAAGATGTCTCTGATGCCACAATGAATAGTTGTGATGAGGCCTTTCATTGAGTGTAAGTGTTGTTGGTTGGTTGGTCGTCCTGGTGTTCTAATTCAGTGAAGTGGCTTCATTTATTAAATCACACCGGCAGGCAGGCATTGGGATGATGAAGTGATGTGTGTGGCTTAGGTTTTTCACCACTGGACTCTGATGCGCGTTGATCTTTCACCCAGTTAGAGTTGTGATAAAGCGATAACGATGCGGACGTGCATTTCACCCCGGTCGCGGTCGCACTAAATTAAAGTTGAAGGCGGTTAAGGCCAGGTATATGAAGAGAAGTTCATAAATTTCGGATGTGATGTTATGTGCGCGTTGGAATTTTATGAGAGCGGACATTTAAAAATTTGGTGAAATGATGATCTTTATCGGGAGACAAAGGGTCGTAAACCCCCAGAGTGAAAAGGAGGAGAAATTATGAAGTTCATTTATAGCAGTTTATATAATTGATTTATTATTTCCTTTGATTAAAAAAAATAGAAAAAAATATCCACTTGTGGAGGGTGGTGGTTTGAAGCACGATTTTTATTTGAAAACAAACAAAAACTCTTTCATCCTCATTTCCCTCCTACAGTATCATCATCCCTTATCTCTCGAACTGAGGCACCATCCTGTTTTTGGCTTTGTTTATTCTTAAATGGCTTTTAAACTATATATGTTTTTTAATGCTTGAATGAAATTGTATATTTTTAGATATTGAATGGTTTAAGAAGCCACAACTTAAATATGCGTTTCTTTAAAACTTAAAAAGCATTTACGTCAGATCGCGATATATATAATGAAGACAATATGAAACAAAATTTGTACATTTGTATGAAATATAAAAAAATAATAAGACTAAATTATTTTAATTTTTACCAACAAAATTTAAAGTAGGGCTTAAATCACGAGAATTAAACGTAAGACATATAGTAAAAATTTAATTTCTGTCGCTTCTATATACATATTTAAGGGTTGTTTTCTGGTGAATTTTTCTTACTTTTCCGTACTTTTCTTCATTTTCATTCAAATTTTCCCTCTTGTCATTAAGTTTCTTAAAAAGTCGACAATATCTCTTCCTTTGTCAAATACATCACTAATCTCACTAAAGAAGATGCAAAATGCATTTTCTGAAACTCTTTCAGTCTTTTCTGCAAGAAAAACTTACGGTAATAGTTTTCAATTTTTTGTTTTTGGAGAAACATGTAAGGCTTTTGTATTTTGTTAAGATTTGTTCTATGTGTGAAAGCTGCTTGTCATGCAGTAAAAAGATATGAAACTTGAGGAGCGGTTAACACTGAATCAATGATGGCTACTTCAAAGTTTTGGTGTTTCCACTGCAAAATCTAATATTAAGTTACCATGCGCTTATATTTTCTTGTAAAAGTTCATCCTGATGTTGTATCATTTACAAGTTCTAGCGAGATTCTTATATTTGAAGATGATATTGCCAGCTCTATTGTTTGGTTTAAAGAAGGTTACTTCTTAGAGGAATGGAAGCGTTCGTATCTCGTGCCTATTCATAAATCTGGTGCTAAGAATTATTTAGAAAATTATAGAGAAATCTATAATCCTTACTGGTCAACAGATGCAGATAAATAACACATGCTCTAGGAAAATTATTTGTTCATCAAGTGTTCCTCATAGTAGCCATCTTGGGCCACTCCTTTTCATAATCTTTATTAATGATATTATTGCTGCAATAAATCATTGTGATTGCCTAATACACGCAGATCTTAAACTTAAACTTTATTAAAAGTTAAAACTTTTGGCGATTGAAAGCTGATTCAATCTGGCCTCGATCGTTTGTCAAATTGGTGCCATATAAATGGTCTAAGACTTAATATCAAAAATTGTAATTCAATTTCTTTTTCGCGAAAAACATTAAGTCTATTTTTTGATTATGTCATTGAATCTAATCCTATAAATCGGGTCTCACAAATTAAGGTCTTAGGAATTATACTTGATTCTGCAGTTTCTTTTAAGCCACAATTTTATTACTTAATCCTTAAGGCCAACTCGTTGGTAGGATTCATTAAGCGAAATGCAAAGGATTTCAGAGATCCTTAAGTACTTCCTTCTTTATATAAACATATTTTATTTGGAGACCCGCGTTTAACGTCCAGTCTCCGTATAGAAAGAGTTCAAAGAAAATTCATCAAATTAATTTTCAAACAAATGCGCTGTTTTTGTCCTGAATATAGGGGTAGATCGTAGATGCCAATTTCTTGGCATAAAATCGTAATCTCCAAGAAAAATGTATGGGCTTATGTTTGTTAGAGATTTACTGTCCTATCACATAAAGTGCCCATCACTTTTTGCACAGGTTCCAATTCACGTTACCGCTAGAACACTAAGAGCTAATTTTTTTTATTTCAAAGAACGCATAACAACAAATATGGAAGTAATGCAGCCTTATCCAGATCTATTGTCTCTTTCAATGAAGCATCTTTAATTTTTAATTTTGTAGATATGTATTACAAGTAAAATTTTTAAATCTCAATTATCTTACTTATTTGCATTTTAATGTATTCTTGGAGAGCCAAATATAATTATTTACATAAATGTATCTGTTAATGATCCCTATGTTAATCTTTCTTTAAACAATATTCTTATGTACACCCCCACATCTTGAGTACTCTTCATAAGAATGAACTTTCTTCCATTAAATTCATGAAATTCGAATTTAATCAGGATAATATAACAGTGTATCGTATATTTAAAAATCAATATGTGTACCTATGTATGTTCCCAATGGACTACTAAATAGTTTGACTGTCAGCGTGTGATTCTGTAAAGTTTGATACCGATAGAAATAGGATTAACAAAATTTTTTGTCTTGACTTTTTTGAAAATTTTTGGTTATATTTTCTATGTAAAGAGTTTTTCAATAGATATCGAACTATTTTGGCAATTATGAACTCATTTTTAACAAAGTATGATGACTGCACACATGCTGTTGTAATTGTGTTCATAAATGTATTCGAAGCATGTTTTAGGCTGGGCAGGGGCAACAAACATTGCAATTACGAACTCAGCCATGATCTCAGACAAATTGTTGCAGTTAACAGCCCTATTCTCCCACAAGCTCTTGTGACTATTCTTTGTGAGGATTGTTGTTATTCGATAACATTTTGGTATTCTCCCCCTAATCGTCACAAGAAAACTTACAAAGAAACTCACCACAGCATGGTGAGATTTTTAAGTGTCATTATTTGAACAGTCGATTATTCAAAACGAAGAAATTACCTTATCTAAGTATAAATGTATTGTTTTAGAGAGGGAATGAAACATTTGTATCTCTCAAAGTTTTTAAAAGCCGTCAGCACTGCAAACTTCTTGATACGATTAGTTTCTTAAGAAAAAAATGTTACTTTTCATTTTCGTGGGAAATATCAGCAAAAATATTCAGTAGAACAAAGTCCACTTCCATTTTTGTGTACTCACAATTATTCACAAATCTAGAAAATTTTCTTACAAATCTTACAAATTTTCTGTCAATCCAAGAAACTTTAAAAATTTATGAGTTGTGACCCGCTCTGAAGGAGATCACAGCTTCGATTGTTTTTGCGACTCTCACAAGTTGTGACTGAGCGGCAGAATTAAAAAAAGTCACAAAATCAATTTCACCTCTTCTTCTGACTTTTGTGAGGCATCACTGACTTTGGGGAGAATTGGGCTGTAAATCTGTCAAATCAGCTGTCATTTATTGACTATGGCTTGCAAAATCGACATAAAGAGCAACAGCACTTAACAGCTTGTGAAAATGATTTAATCTAAATATATCAAAATGGATGTGTGTATATGTTCCCTAAAAGACTGGCGTGGCCAATTTTGAAAAAAATTTTAGGCAATCTTTAGATTAAAGTAGCAGTTGATCATGTGAAGTTTGGTAATGATTCGATTTTTTTTTCCAATTTTGTGTCATATTTTTCATGTATGTATGTATGTTTACATAAATAAATAAATTTTGTGGTGCAACAGCTCTAAGAGAACCGGGACCTAGTGACTTACAACTTTCAACCATTCCTCCAGGAATGAAGGAGACCTACAATTTTCTGCCGATTACGAATTGCTAATGAGCATCACTTTTCATGACAAGAGAGGATTTGTCAATTCATCGACAGAGGCAGTACACCCCCGAAAAACTTTTTTGCAGAGGCTGATAAATCCAACCCAAGACGTTCTACATGAAAGGCCTAGGTACCTACCATAATTCTAAGGGGTACTACACACACATATATACGAACGTACTCGGAGGGCTGCCTCACGCCTATAGTTTAGTCTGGCTTAAACCAAAAATCATGATTTAGGGCATTCGAATAGCCATCAACAACAAAGTCCTTACTCAACTTGGAGTGCTGAGATATTGGAGGAAAAGGTATTTCTCATCAATTTAATATTGGCGTGCGTCGGTTCTTGGACTTGGATTGCACTTGCAGTAATTTCATTGTAGATTGCATCAATGATATTGGACGTATGACACTGCACTCTCAACACATGCAAGGCCAAATTCCTTAAAATGTGCAAAATTATTATTGGGAATAGATGACAGATGCACAAGTATCCATAAGAAATCGCTCGAAGCGCTTGATCGGACTATGCGTGATTTTCTAGGAAACAACCTGGCAATTTGAAGACGCTCTCATTCTTCTTAGTGCTAATATCCGCGAAACTTTTCCAGTTATTCCACGATCAATGTTCGCAGATGATCTGAAGGCATGCTTGGAATTCTCATGTTTTTGGGATCAGTTCGATAAAATCACGCTATCGACGAACATGCATAAGAATTTTCTGCAAGGACCCGTCTGCTCAAATATTCTCAAAACAACTTTTGGACAAAATGTTGGCAAAATTTCAATTTATTGCACAGGAATGAGATTTCTTTTTTCCTAAAAACAAAAATCTAGCCATTTAAGATCACTCATGCAATAAAAGCTATAAATCTTGGTAAAAATCTTAAGAGGTGGTTTCTATAAAATTTTCAAAACTGCTGTTCTAGGTGAGCTAAAACAAAAAATCGATTTTATCTTCTAGGAAATCACACAAAAATGGACGTTGGACTTCTATAAAGTGTTTTTTGTTAAAGCCTTCAATATTGCAAGTTAAGCGTCGGGACTTGGGCCTTCACCCGAACAAGATATAACTAACCCAAGAGCTTAAAGTTAATAGACAACGCCATCTGTTCGCTGACTCGGCTGCGGAGAGTTTGTAAGAGGACCACAATTTGGTCCGAAAAATCACCTTTGGCCACGATGTGCATTTTTGCATGAATGGTTGTGTTAACAAACAAAGTTGTCGAATGTGAGATGATACCAAGCCACACGAGGTTCACCAGGTGACGATGGATTTTTAAATTGTTAACGTTTAGTGTGAATTTTGGACCGGTGTGTCATTGGGCCGTACTATCAATGGTAGCCAATTTCTTGTGACCCAACTTGAACCATATGGACCTTAAAAACATGTGGTTTCAGCAAGATGATGCTACGTGCCATACAGCGGACACCAAGATTTACATTCAGCATGAACGATTTGAAGATAAGGTTTTATCTCGCAGAGTTGACATGAATTGGCCACCAAGGTCATGTGAATTGACCCTGCAAGACCTTCTCTTGTAGAGTTTTCTGAAGTTGCAGATCCTTGTGAATAAACCACAATCGACATATGCCATTAAGGTGAAAATAACGCAGGCCATCGCTCAAATTCAGCTGGATCTATGGAGAAGGTCATTAAAAATCAGACCACTCGTATCCGTGTTACCGCAAGAAACCGAAGCGGGTATTTGAATGATGAAATATTACATGCATAATACCATGTTTGGACCTTTCCAGCTCTCTTATCGTAAATGCCTACATATGTTATTGATAAATCTCTTCTACGTTTGATTACAAATTACCTTTCTAACAATAAAATACACATGTTGTATTAGATGGTTTCAAGTTTGAAATTCAAAAAACTAATATGCCCCAGGGCTCCGTTTCTAAAACTCTTTTTTAATCCTAATATATTATGATCTCTTGCTAAGCCTTCTAATGCATATTTGTTTCTAGACGCACATAACACCTTTCATCGGCTGTAGAACTGAAACGCCATTTTATTAGACATCTCGATCAGGATTATACGGGTTGGGTACGATTTACCGATTTTTAAAATGTCGATTTAAAAAAATCGATCGTCAAAATGTCGATTTTCAAAAAGTCGATTGATAAAAATGTCGACTGATCAAAATGTCGACTTTCAAAAAGTCGATTTTAAAAATGTCGACTCGAAAAATGTCGACAGTGGCAAAGTGAATGCTGCTCACATGCATGCGGCGCCGCCACTGTCGATCATAGTTGTGTTTAGTTTTTGTATAAATAACAACTTATGAAAGAAACCTTTTTTTTTGGGTTGGGTACGATATCCCGCTTTTTATAATTCCGCTTTTTAAAATCCCGCTTTTTAAAATCCCGTCTCTTATAATCCCGATTTTTATAATCCCTTTTCTTATTACGACGTGTTAGCAGTGAGATATGTAACCCCCCTGTTTGGGCACACTATAGGATTTGGGGCAGGTGCGAGGTTGGGTGTATGCAAAGTTTCCCGGATGTCTTCCCGGATTATACAATTATTTATTAACAATTCCTTGGAATTTAATGTTTCGAAAACACAAAGATGTCTTCTGTAGTTCAAGTGAAATATCCCAACAATACCCAGGGGCGTATTTACCCTAGGGCTAAAAGGGCTACAGCCCGGGGCGGCAAGGCTGCTAGGGGCGGCTTGCGCTTGGCCAATTTATAATATTTTTTTGAAGCGATTGAACTTTCAAAACATTCAAGCAGAAGGACGCAAACCGCCCCTAGCAATTGCCCAATTAATAATATTTTTTTTGAAGCGATTGAACTTTCAAAACATTAAATATATGATCATTATATATTATTGTACACACTAGACTTTAAGTATGAGAACAAACCAATGTTTCGAGATTCACGCTTCTCGAGTTCCAATAGTTTAAATCATGAAAAAAAGTTTGTTCTCACGCTTTAGAGAATTTTGCATGCTTGCAATTTGTTCCTAGCCATAGGAAAATCACTGTAAATAATTCTTAATAAAATTCATTCGTTGTAAATCCACCAAAGAGTTGTGTCGTGTTTAATTTATACATTTCTTTTTGATCTTCTTTCCGATTTTGAAGTTAACACTAGCAAAAGGGCGCAAGTCACCCCTAGCAATTGGCCAATTTATAATATTTTTTGAAGCGATTGAACTTTCAAAACATACAAGCAAAAGGGCGCATGCCACCCCTAACAATTGTCTAATTTACAATATTTTCGAAGGATAACCAAAAAATACAAAGATTTAAAAAAATGCGATTTTTTGAATTTTTCAAGCATGACAATTTTTTCAGTGCCGTGAGTGTCCGGCTGTGAGAGAGTTCACTGTAATATGTCACTCACTTTTTTTACCATTTACTATTCTTATTTTTTATAAACGATTTTTTATAATGAAAATTCATAATAAAAATATTTACAGACATGTACCTATTCTTTGCAACAAATTCCAATGAAACGAAAACATTGTCTAAAAAAAACACTTGCTGCTATGTAGCTCTCAAAAATGGGCTAGAACGGATCTTAATTTTTTGTTTCTAAGCCATCTACAAAAAGTCCCTTTTATTAAAAAAAAATTATAAAAATCCATCAAGCCGGATTCTAGATATAAGGTCACACACAAATTTTTATTCTTTATATACCCAGCAAATCATGCCTCAATTTTTTTAGTTTTGGCTGACTCGTAGTCCTATATACAAATACCCTTCCCCTCGTCAATAGTTTTGAACGACTTAAGAAACAATAAAATGATTGGTTTTTGTACAATAGCTTATAATGATGGATAAATAAAAGGATAGGTATTATTTTAAAAACTATTGGCTCAAAATTTTAGTCGAATTAGTACGATGTTAAAACTATTTTAGTATAATACTAGGTTAAAAAGACGATTTTGCTAATTTTAATCAAATTTAGAATCATGCTATCTCTAACATTTTACTAAAGTTAAATGTGTCGAATATCTATTTTATATTTTTAGTATCGTGCTCACTTGTCCCAATTGAAGTCCCTTGAGACAGAAATATTGTCTTAATTTTGAGGTTCTATACTCAAGCAGTTCAATATTGTATCAAAAAAAAATTCAATGTGTTGTTACAGAGGTTGAAACTGTGTCCAGGCTCAACGAGGCACTCATATCGTTTGTTAGAAAAAAACGAGAATGCTTTGATGTTTTTGAAGAGATGGGAAAAAGCAAAACCTCTGAAAATTACAAAATGGACCAAAAAAGAATAGTCAAGAGGAAAAAACGAGATGATGAGTGTCGCGAAGGGAGGTTCTTTTTTGTGGTCGTGAAAATTTCAAAATAAATACTTTCATTCCTATTTGCGACCCATTATTGAGTGTGCTAAAGAGAAGAAATTCAACCTATGAAGCAAAAACAAATGGTTTTATTTTTTTTATCTAATCTATTATCACATGAGTGAAGAAGCAATTCGAAAAAATGCAACCACTCTTCAGAAATTATACCCCGTTGATCTTGGGGAAGATTTTCCAGAAGAGTGTGTCTTACTTAAACATTTTCTGGAGCAAAACTACTCTGAAAATATGAGTTTAAGGCCAGTGATGCCATATCGTGGGTTTTATCCCTTTTTGTGGGTTTTTTTGGTCTAAAAAAAGCAAAAAGGGATAAAGGGTTTTTTTTGAAGCTCGTAGAACAAAAAAAGGGTTTTTTCATAATGAGAGTTTTCGTTTTTCGTTTGTTAAAAAAAAATCCTAAATTAGAAATCACTTCCACTTTTCCTTCATCTAAACGTAGTGGTAGGATGTTGTTCAATGTGAACCCTAATATAGTTTTGATGAAGTGCTTATGCCATTCATCAGCACTTGTCGCTTCCTATGCAAGCAAGGAACTGCCGAAAGAACTAGAAGAGGTGATGAGAGACATCTCGTCCTAAGTTTCTGAAAGCGCTAAATGCTCAGCTGAGTTAGTTGAGTTTTAAGAATATTTTGGCTGAGAAGCCACAAAAATGTTAAAGCCATCAAAAACTCGCTGGCTTTCTGTGCATACCTGCGTGATTAGACTTTAAGAAAATTGGGATGTTTTAAAATCGTTTTTTCGCTTAGCTTCTTTTGAAGACAAGCTAAAAAAAGCAACACAAATTTATGAGCAGCTCCTTGAAAATAAAGTTAAATCTTCTTTTTCTTGAAACATGTTTTGTCGATTTTCAATCAATTTAATGCCCTTTTTCATAACAAAAAAGTTTTGGTGCATTGCATAGTTCTGCTACAATTTTGAAATTAAGAAGGAGCACTTAGCCGTACATAATTCAAAAATGTACACATAAAATATGTAAATGTAATAATGTTCATATAGGTATAAGTTCTTATAACTGCAATGTGATTTTTTTATAAGTTAAGTGTGAAATAAGTTTTTTTTTGTTTTCGTTAAGTGTGAAATAAGTTTTTTTGTTTTTTTTTTTATCAGACTGAATATGTGATTTTTCTGTTTTTTGTTTTTTATTGTTAATTTTATTTTATTTTTAAGTTTCTTGAAGTTTGAATATTAAATAAGTATTTTTTGTTATAAAAAACTTGTTTTTTTTTTTTAATTTTAAAATAGATTATAATGAAAAAAAAACTATACAGTTTTGATTTTAAACTTCGTGGGATATTTGTGCGTTTTTGCTTGTAATACCGTGGGATAAAAGGGTTTTTTCTATTCATTCTGGGATTTTACGCTTTAAAAGTCTGGCATCACTGTTTAAAGCAGCGAAAAAGAATTGAAGGAAGCAGTTTATTTGATGAGGTTGCTTTAAGAATATACTTGTGCACTACAGTGTAGAGGTGTGTAAATCGTTCAACAATCGATAAAGAAAATGATTCGATCATTTGAATCGATCGATCATTCGATCATTTGAATCGATCGGTCATTTGATCATTTTCATTTCACTCAAATGGTTCAATACTGTTCCGATTCGATTTTCGTTTTGATTTCGATGATAAGATTGAGTTGAGGTTTTCACAAAATACTCTATATTGTAAGCCATAAATTACAAAATGACATCGAAAGATGGCTACTATGTCCATTGATTAAAAAGCGTCAAAAAATTCAAGATAAAGGGATTTCATTTGTTGCTCCTTAAAAGATCAATTTTAGGACTAATAATTACTGAATTCGATAAGTCTCATTACTAGTTCAATTCCCACAGTAAACATACCAGATCCTGGGCCCGTATTGCGTAAGAGTAAAGTGATCACTAAATTAATTGATTGTCGTTTTGACAATCGTTCTCTCTATATTTCTTTATTGATATGATAGAGACAGCTATATTCAAAATAACAATAAACTATCATCTTACGTGATTCCACCCCTGATACCTCAATTAACACCAAATCGAATCGAGTAAATCATAGTTAATCGAGTTAACTGATATTAAAGATCGGGACTCATTGAAATGATTGAGATTGAAATAGAAAATCGAGAAACGAGAATCATCTAAATGATTGAGATTGGGATCGATTAAAATGAAAATTTGTGATTTCGATCATCAATACTTTTCGATGATCGGATCGAAAAAATCGAATCGATCCTGATTGAAACAGCTCTAGATAACGAATCTATTGTTAATGAATTTCGTAATGAATATACACACAAAAAGAAATTTGAAAACATCAATTATTATGCATTTTGTGTTTTTTTATTATTATTTTTTATTACTTTATTTTCATTGTTCTAAAGGGCGGCAAAATTTATCAGCCCGGGGCGCCAAATCCTTAAATACGCCTCTGACAATACCTGGTATAGTTGTTTAATCGCTTTTTCTATCAACAGTATTCAAATGAAATAGTTAGTTGGATTGTTCTTCCAAAACGATTCCACCATAATTTCGTCAGTATATCCTTGAGCCAAGCTTAAGACGTACTTGAAAATATAGAGGTTCATTCCTTAGCCACACTACTCGAATGTGGAGTACTTTTCCTTTCCCGATAGTTACTCCTCATTGCTTTCAAGCTTAGAAGATCAAGAACAAGATCAAAGTGCATCGGCATATCCTATTAAATTCTCTTCGTTTGACCTAAACACTCTTAGTATGATACATTACTCATATAGGATTACTAGACCGTTTTTTGCTGAGATATGATTTTGAAATTCTTCCAAATATCTTGGCTTGTCCAAGGTTGAACTCTATGTTGGAGAGTTTTCAATTTTTAGGTTAACATATAAAAAAGTTGATTTTAACCTCCATATTTTCAGAAATTAACTACAAGGAGTTTGACATTTGTCAAATATTCAAAAAAAATTTAATTAAAGATTCTATAGACCTGCTGGATTCTGGAATATTAGTTCCTGAAACAGGCCTAATAGTTACGATCAAGCCTTCTTACTTCTATCATCCAAAATCAAAGGGGCTGCAAATTTATCTTCTCAAATACCTTGAGAGATATTTATCCAATAAATTTTTGGAGAGCACTTCCGGCTGCAAAACCTACTACTAATTCCCAGCGTCCAATTATTAAATCGCCTTTAGTAGCTATTAACCCTGTTCAAGCTTATAAAAATGTAATCGATTTCCACGGCCTTGTATTGAGTCAAACACCTAAGCTCTTGGGTCTTTCGACACCTCCATGGATCATTGTCATTCTCGTCCTACTTAATTAATTTCTCCGCTTGTATAACGAGCGGATAACAAGCATGAAACTAACACTTCTAATCCAACAGATCAAGGTTTTCCCAAAGGATCTACATCTATATTAATCTCTGTTTGTTTGTTGTCTACATACTGCCCGTTTGTTTTGCCCCGAATAGTAGGCCCGATTTTGCACGCTCAATATCCCAGGATGACCGTGAAATCATCCAATTCGACACGGCCACATCCAGGACCAAATGTTCGAGGCCAAAACAAAGCGTGTTGGGTTTGTGTGTTTTCAAAGTGAAAACAATCCAAAACACAGAGCGAGGAAATAGGTTTTCAAAGCCAGTGTTGGCAATGTGAGGATACCCAGGAGAAATCGATTGTGTCTTTCGATGGCAAAAAATGTTGACTTTCTTGGGTGATTATGTTGTTAGCAGGTATGTAATGTGGAAGCAAATCATATACACGTGGGCTATAGCATCGAGTCGGGTAGGGTCCGGGGCACACTGTTGACGACTTCGGTGGCGGCTGTGGCGGCATCCTGATAGAGATGTTCTCAGTTAGGGTTTTTGACATTTTACTACAGCACCTATGGAGAGTGAAGAATCGTTCTTCCTTCTATATTATATGTGAAGAGGTCTCACCTCAAATGCCAAACAATGGTTTTCGGTATCTGGGGAACACCCGCCGTTACGAATTACCTACCATCATCAGCGCAGCGCAATTGCTAGGCTCGCACATAGTACATCGTGTCCCTATACATATGTATAGGCACATCTAACTGAATGTCCTTTATTGTGTGTTTCCCTTTTGTCAGGTTTGGCTTTTGTGTAAAAAAAAAAAAATTATTTGTAGATAATTTTGTTCTCTCACTTTTAAGACCTTTTTGCGGGCCCCGAGGGTTTGTTTTGTTAGTTAAAAATCAAATGCTTCACACAGTGGTCGAAGCAGTCCACTATATCGGGTAATATCGAAGCCTTTGAAAATTGTCCGCCCTCAATAAATTTTCTCATTGACAGTGCGGCAATTTCTCTAGGCCTGTCCTTCTTGTTAGATTTTGACAGGATAAAACGATGTGAAAGTAAGTTCAGATGCTGCGAAGTGTGGGTAAAAATCAAGGCGGCATAAACACAGGGTTTGTTTGTAAAATATTGATTGTTGGAATTTTGGCAACATTATAGTAGGTATTTCCGATGTTGTGAGGTCTTGATTATAATGTGAGATTCTGGCATGAATTATAATAATGACTTGAAAGCCGTTAGGGCACCTTGCTGTGACAATCCATGTGGGAAATGCACTATGGAAAATGTCAATTGAGATTTTTTTTGTGACTATTTTTTGGGTTCGGTTTACAAAGACCATCCGGAAGTTTTCTTATACCTATATAGAAATCATTATGTCCCTGTGATTAAACCTACTTATGTACTACTATTTATTTAATGAAAGGAAATGATTTTTTCTTAATCAATCATTATCACTTTTCGATAGATATAGTTCGCACTTAGTTTTTGTCAAAAATTGATATAAGAAGAGCTGATCTTAGCAAAAATTGCGAACTCAAAAGGTCCTCTAATCACCTAGTTAAATTTGGTACTCACAGGTCAAGTGAGATTGCCTGCACTTTAGTTTTCAAAATTGGTAAGAACATTAAATACTTAGTTAAAACAAATCACTTTAAAAGCAAAATTTTGAAAAAAATCAACTTCAAAATAATTTTTTTTTTAACTTTAAAATTTTATTTATTAAAAACTATAAGCTTAAGCAACTTGAACAAAAAAGCAAATTCAAGAAGTATTAGCTTTCCAAAAAGCTATAGCGGATCTCTGTATTCAAGATCACACTTCGCTTTCATAAAAAAATCACAATAAGTTTCAAAACAACACTCAATTTCTAGTGAAAATAATTAATATCACAAAACGACCTATCTTGCTTCACTGTGCGGCGGTGTGCTCGGCCGATCTTGCGTTCCTTTGACGTATGGATATTGGCTGATAAAGTACCGGACCAGTCCTCTCAAATTTGGCCACCAAACGTTGAAGAGACGACTGTGAAGGGCCACCACTTCCACTGTTTGGCGCAACGCACGCAACATTTGCACTAAGGAACACTAATCATTTGGATGTACTTGCCGCGGTGATATACCGAATCAGTATCTGCGTGATAAACAACAGATTTGACAGATGTCACCAAAACAACATGGCCGCCAAAGACCGCCAATTTTATTTAATTTATATTGATTTTGTGAATAATTTAAACAATAGTCCGCAAAAAGTCTTTGTAATTGGTGATTTTAATTTAACTGATGTAAGCTGGTTGCATTCTTCTTCTGATAATATATGCTTTTGCCTTGCAATTTAAAAAGAGAAACTGAAATAACGTTCATTGATCACTTGTTCGCTCTTAATTTATACCCAACCAATAATATTGTTCATAATCTAAACAAAATTCTAGATCTTACATTGTTACTATTTGATGACTTTTAAGCTTCAGTAAATGACATTGTTCCTTATACATATACATTGTTAAAAAACTCAATTCACCACAAAGAATTATACATTGAAATTGAATTATATAATTATTTAAAAACTAGTTCTACCAACTTATAATCTTATAACTTTTTAAAGACCAATTTCATTGAACTCGATAAATATCTTAACAACATCGATTGGAAAACTGAATTTCTTAATTTAAATTTAAAATATACGTTTAATCATTCTGCGGGTAGATATCTATTATAAAAAATGCGTTTGATTTATTTTTTATTTGTGCCAACTCGACTGAAAAAGAATGTCGCTAAGCCCCCATGGTATAATAAAAGGTTGAGTCACATGAAAAATTTAAAAAAACAAATCTATTGCCAAATTCAAAAAAACTAATCATTTGTATGATAAGATACAATTTTGTAGGCTCCGTAAAGAATTCATTACTCTTAGTAAATTCTCACACAGAAACTATATCATGAACGTCGAATTAAACTTTAAAAAATGATCCAAAGCAATTCGGGGCCTTTATTAATTCAAAACGGAAATCATTGGGATTCCGAAGTCTATGAATTTCAATGGGGTGGAATCTACCGATATTAATCAGACTCTTGAACTTTTTGCTAAATTTTTTGAATCTGTGTAGTGTAACTCTCAAAGAAATACACTGTAATTCCTTCTAATGACCTACCTAAAGTAGATAGTGGGTCCATGGAACTTGACTTCATCGATGTCTTAGATGGATTGCAAAGTCTTAAACAGAATTCAAAACCTGGCGCTGACGGCATTCCTGCACTATTAAAAAGATGTTCGAAATCCCTTTGCCTTCCTTTGCTAATTATTTTCTATCTTTCCTTGTCTACTGAAATGTTCTTGGATGAATGGAAATCATCTTACTTGATACCAATTTTTAAATCAGGCTCAAAAACAAATAATGCGAACTACAAGGGAATTTGTAAACTACACTGAAAAAATTTTTTTACATTCTTTTTATGAATGGCGATCATTCAGCCAAAATCATTAATTTTTAAGGAATATTCATATGAATAATGCACGAATTCATAAAAATTAATTTTTGTTTTATGACCAAGTCATGATTTTCATGAAAAACCATTCCTAAAATCCAAAGCAATAGAATTGTTGTTGGAAAATCAAATTATGATATTTTACATTTAAAATATGAACTATTCATACAAATTTTATTTTAAAGTTTTATGAAAAATTTCTTAAAATGCTTGAAACTGTTCTTATATTGCAGGAACAAAGTAACTGATTATATGAAACCACATTCATCAATGAAAAATTACTTTGAATTCTTGAAACTATACATTTTTTACATGCAAAATATCATAAAATGCATGAAACCACATTCATAAACATTTTTTTTTTTTTGTTGCGAATTTCAAGCAGGAAACTTTACATTTGAAATATGAACAATTCATACAAAATTTAATATGAAGCTTTATGAAAGATTACTTAAAATGTATGTAACTTTTCATTTGTTACATGCAACATATTTTTCAATGCATGAGTAACGGACATTTTAAGAAAAATTGCTTTAAATGCTTGAATCCATTCATTTGATGCATGCAAAAATAGGCGGGCTAACATTCTCAAGAAAATGTTTGACAAATATGGCTAGATGAATAATCGACGGATTGTGAATTAGCGTACGCACTCATCAAACATGCTGTTAAACATCACTTCCTTTATTTGTGAATGTAATACTATTAAATGCGTATTAGAAAATATTAACTTTAATAAACACATAATATATTTATTTAAAAAGAAAACCAATTTAATGCGGCTATGAAAGTGCCGTTATAGAAATCTGGTGTTTTAAGAACTAATTCATACAAAATAAGATTAATTTGGTGTTTTAAAAACTAATTCATACAAAATAAGATTAATTTCATATTTTGCATGACTAACACTTCAATTTTAGGAACAGTTTTATTTTGCCCACTATTGTGAAAGAATTTATTCCTTAATCGTAGGAATTTTTTCATAAACTGCAAGCTCATTACTTGCAATTTATGGAATATTTCTTTAAATTGCAAAATATTACCGTTATACACCTATGGCTGTAGTCGTGTTTTAAGAACTTATTCATAAAAAAAGGAACATTTTCATGTTTTGTATGACTGACTCTTTAATAGTAGGAAATATGTCATAAACTTTGCGGTTACTTCATGCAATATACTTGTAATATCATATCAAGAGTTCATTTCTTGTTTGATATTACCAGTGCTAAAACGTGATTTTACAAAGTTCCCAAAAAGTTTTCTTTTCCAAGTTTATTTTAAAAATATGTATACATTTTTCAAAGTGTTGCGCATTGTGGACGACGATAAATTTATTCAACTACTTGATTTATAAAATTTGTAAGTATTTAGTCTATAGGTAGCGAATATTTTTCATAAATTCGTTATATAATATTATTTAATTTTTCTTGATAAAAATGGATTTTGGCGTGTTGTTTGGAAATCGCATGGATTGTCAGCAGATGGACAAATCAAGCCATCCGACTTAATCAATTTTTTGTACAAGTAAAGCATTTAAGGGACAAGAAGATGAGGGCAATGCTGAAAAAAATAGTTGAAGCAGATGTCAAAGTGGTAATTTTAATTTTCTTAGTTCATATATATGTATTTATTTCAAAACATATTAAACGTTAACATTAAACTTATCATTTTTGATTGCCGAAATTGCTTTTGTTTTAATGATTACTTTAAGAAAACCACGTTTAATATCCTTAATTAATTTACTTTGTATTTTTATTTTTGTTTTAGATAATGCTGCAGTGAAATTAATGTGCTGTCCGGGTAGAATGTTATTCGCACGAAATAATTTTTCACGAAATGTTTTTCGACTGTCGGACACCCTGTATATTTTATTTATATGTTGTATCTACGCAAACATTTGATATTCAAAAATATATTCAATAAATAATAATTGTTCTATTTTTGAATATTTTTCTTTTCTTTTCTTTTCTTTTCTTTTCTTTTCTTTTCTTTTCTTTTCTTTAAGTTTTCAGGTATACCATTTTCTTGAAAATAATTTGTCATCGGGGCTTTTGTATTTCAGGTGGAAGTGCACGTATAATTATTTTTTCTTAACACGAATAGAAATCATTGAAAAAAAAAATTCATTAGTTTTATGAAAAAATAGCTTAGGTTCCATAATTTCTTACATAAAACTAATGAAAATATTCATACTAATATAAGAAAAGTTGCATTAAATTAATGATTGTTTCATTATTAAAAAAGAAACTTTTCTTACAATTATTGCAAGCAAATGATTAAAATCATTAAAAATAAAACTATCATTCATTTAATCAATGAAAAACGTCATACATCTTAGGAAACTTTTCCTAGAACAAGTGTCAGAGTTTTAAAACTAATGAATAAAATCATTTAAAACACAGACCGATTTCATAAAATTAATGAAAAACATCATGAATTCCATGAATTTTTACATACATTGTCTGAAATTACTCATACTTTTTAAGAACAACAAACATGATTTTCATGATTTTTTACATTAAAACAGTGAATCTGTTCCTTCAATTTATGTCAGAAGGTCATAAAATAAATGAAAAATATAGTAACATTGAATGGCAAAATACATGAAATTAAAGCAAAAAATTATTAATTTCATGTTTACTTACTTACATCCAATGAAATAGTTCATATGTTTTGTGAATTATCGAGAGAATTTTTTAATGACTTCCAATCATTAATTTAATGCAGGAATCAATAATTTTAAGAACCTTTTATGGTCGTAGGAACAAATTCATAAAACGTATGTTCAGGGTTTCTTTTTTTTAATGAACGCGATTCTTGGCGCGTTTTTAACGAAGTTTTTCATTAAAAACATGCAGTTTTTCCTTCGAATCATGTACCTTTTTGGTTCAGTGTATCTGCGATCCCTAAACTTTTTGAAAGCTTAATTAAAAATAAGCTTGATTTTCTAGTCAGTATTCACCAACATGGATTTATTTCAGGAAGGTCACTGTTACAAATTTAGCATGCTTTTCTTCTTTTGTGGTTGAATCTATCGAGAACCAAAGCCAAGTTGATACTTTCTATACTGTCTTTAGTATGGCTTTCGATTCAGTTTGTCACACAATATTGCTTCGTAAACTTGAAATTTTCGGTATTCACTCAAGCCTACTTCAATGGATCGGTTCATTTTTAATGGGTAGAATCAAAGAAGTAAAAATTAATGGATATACTTCACGACCTATTAGTTGTTCTTCTGGTGTTCCACAAGGCAGCCACCTCGGTCAATTGCTGTTTATCATATTTATTGATGACATTGTCAACCATATCAATTTTAGCCAATGTCTTGTATATGCTGTTGACCTCAAATTATTTTTGAAAGTAACAAACAATAGTGACTGCTTTAAGCTTCAAATGGACTTGAATAACTTATCCTGCTGGTGTAAGCTACCTGAGCCTCAACATTAAAAAAATGTTTCTCCAGGAAACACTTTGTATACGAATATCCATATTCAGAGAACTGCAAAAGTGAAAGATTTAGGAGTAACTTTCGATTCCAAGTTTTCATTTGCTCCTCACGTTGATGCTATTGTTGCTAAAGCTAATTCAATGTTAGGATTCATAAAAAGAAATTCTATAGACTTTTCTAATCCATACACCCATGTTGTGCTTTGTATTACTTAAGTTAGATCTATTCTTGAATACGCGGATGTTGTCTGGAACCCTCACCAACATCCTTTCTCGCTTTACAACGTTCGTTTGTCATAAAATGCATTGGAATTTCTGTCCAAACTCTATAGCCAGGCAAAATCTTTTGGGCTTGCAGATGCTCAAATCTAGAAGAACTATTCATGGTATAGTCTTTGTGTGTGATATTTTGTGCTATCACATTAAGTGTCCTAACTTACTCTCCATAATTTTTATCTATGCTCCATCGAGACCATTGAGGAAAAAACACCTTCTTTTTCAGCCTAGACACAGAACAACTACGGTATGAACGAGCAAATTTCAAGGTCAGTTAGGGAGTTTAATGAAATTGATGCTAATATTGATTTGACATTGTCGAGAAATAAGTTCAAGAAGACATACATATATTACTTATTTTTAAGAAGTTCATCTTATTATTCCTTATTTTTTAAGATAATTTAATAATTTTTGTACATATTTATAGTAATCTGTGAGCCTGAAACTCGTAGATAATAAATAAATAATTTTTCTAAACAAAATTTGGTATGTCAATTTGGAAAATTTAAATTACGGAAATATTATCAAATTTTATTCAAAAATCTAAAAAATATATTTTTAAAATTTTGTGTGTACTATACTATCTTTAATTTATATATACGTACATAGCTGTTAATGGGAAAGTCGAAAATAAAACAAAAAGGTACCGTTAATAATTACACTTACCTATCATACATATAATTTTCTTATCAAAATCGTTAGGGCTGTTTTCGAGATAAAAAACATTTTTCATAATGGCTCTATGGAAGGTGAAGACTTTTGAGTAACAAGTTTGAAAAAATCATTTCAGCGGGCTTAGGCAATAGGTCGATGTACAGACAGACAGACGGAGTTATAGGACCCACTCTTTTCGTGTTCTCTATCATCGTAATGTCAAGTTTGATCAAAATCTCGAGTTTACTTTTTCCAAATGGAAAACTTGCTTATAGTTCTCATATTGCAAAAAAAAAACAAACAATATTCATAAGAATATCCCAAAGAAAGGCAGATAACTTCAACTTTCAAACAAAGACAGAAACAAACGTGCTAAGAACGACCTTAAGGGTTAGTTTCCTCACATTATTGGCCATTGCTTTATATGACTTAATTTACCTACCACATTTACGTTTCACCTGTTCTCCCAACAGACTGCATTGAAAATTCATTTACGACCTAACACAGAACGCCTTCTATACATTCTTTCAAATTATACAATACAAAGGGTCCATGTTGTTAATAAGGCCAATAAAACTATGCGAACCCATCCTGCGTCAGGAGGAGGTGTAAACAACGAAGCAAGTTATCGGGTGCTCTGCTTCGTTATTGCTGCTTGCTGCTGTTTCCCTGCTGCAGTGCTGTGCAACATCCAGCTACAAAGTCTCATTAAGGTCGAAGATATACTCTTTTTAGGTATGCTAAGAGGTATTTTCATAGCTCTGCTGCTGTGGCAGGTATATTTTTGTTTTTGTTGCTGGTTTGACTTTTTTGACACTTTTGTATGGTTGCCCCGCTGCCAGAACCAAACTCGGTCGAGAGGCGATGGTGTCGATGAGAGCAATGGGGGGCTTTATTAAGACATCTCTTTTCATGGCACTGGCTAAAAGGGAAATGCTCAAGGTCTTGGCATGGTGAGGCTTTTGTTTTCTAGGGTTTTATGGTTATATATTGTGTTTGATGGTCGAACTGAATTGAATATACCACAGGATTCTATACAGACGAGAGACGGATGCACAGCACACAGGACGTTAATGATGCTATCATAAGACCGAATGGCAAAAGGTATCGGATGCATGCAGCGAACGTCATTGCCCAACAGGAAACGAGGTGAGAATATGTATGCATGCAAGTATATTATTTGGGTGGTCCGTGGTCCCTTAGGTCCTTATTGCCTTATTGAAGTTGCCAGCTACCACCTCTGAGATCGGTTTTTTGTGTGTGTTTTTTTGTTGGTTTGTTCATCACTTGCAAATTAAGATGTTTAAATGTAATTTATTGTTTTTGGACAAAACTTGAAAACAATGTCAAGGTACCTACTGAAAGTGGAGATAACACTCACTTGGTCGGTGTCATTTCGTCAAAGCAACGCACAGAACATGTTGTATGATTGCTCATTTTGTGTGGGGTGACGACAGTTGTTGCGTTTTGTCATCGGGGAATTTTATTTATTTTTATTTTCTTAATTTAAGGTTTGACTCATTTAGAAAGTGAATTACCTGACAGAGTATGTAATTCGATTGCATTCGGCATCATGATTTACCCAGTGGTAATCTAGGGGACTTTGTCAGTCTAATGGGGTTTTATCTTTTGAAATTTAAACAGCAATTATCATGAACCAAGAAGAGGTGGTCATCTTCTGAAATATTTGTTTTTTTTAACCTGCTGTTGACTTAATGTCAAAAATATTTACACGATTTTTCAGGTGAGACTATAACAAGTTTTGGGTTTTCCTATCAACACACAACAGCTAAAATTAATTTGATTAGATATCAAAGCAGCTCATGTAGTAAATAGTTATTTTAATTTTAGTTTATCCAAGCCACGTTTTGACATCACAGCATATGAAAGCGGGAATTTGCGTTTTATTGTTCCAAAAAGTCTAAGGAAAACATACAACAAAATGTGGATACCCTCTGAGGGTATCTAGTTAGTACCTATAAGAAAATACAGACGAAGATCCCAAAACCGAACGTTACACTATTACGATGATAGAGTATACCCCTCGATATCATAGTAAGTGCGTTGGAAACTCCGGCGGTAGATCTGGGTTCGATCCGGACCCGGTGCCAAAAAAACTGTTTTTTTTTTGCAATGGTACTGCCTCTTGCGAGGAAGTGAAAAATCGTCCAAGAGTATCCCATCCCCTGTCATGAAATGTGATTCCCGTCTTAAGCGTACGGACTCCGACTTGTAAGTTCCTTCCATTTCTGCTAACACACAGGAATAGTGGACAGTATTAAGTCTTTTTCGCAGTTCAAAAAAAAAAATTAATTAAAGCTATAGGCAATGGTTTAAAAAAAATTCGATAAATGGTTAGAACCCCCTTAGAACCATTGTTTTGTTTATGATTTTCTCAAAAACGGTACAACCGATTTTTATCAATTTTTTTATGCCAAAACTCTCCAAAATTTTGTATTCTTTTCTATTCAAATTTTTAAATTTTTCTTAGGCTCTTAGAAAAAAATTAATTTTTTTCAAAACTCAATATTTTGAAAACCCCATGCTCTCGAATTTTTAAAAATTTACACTTAAAAGTTTAGTTACGTCCGAAACGCCCGCCGCAATTATTCATGTCTATCGTTATTTTATCGCTATTTTCATAAACAGTGCTCTAGTGAAATAGCCAGTTGCATTCCTCCCCTTAAACAATTCAACCGTAATACCCGCACTTCTAGGAATGCCCATCAGTTTACCCTTGAGCCCAACTTCGGACGTACTGTCAAATACAGAGATTCTTTTTTTAGTCGCACTACACGAATGTGGAATGCTTTACCTGGCTCAGTATTTCCCACTCATTTCAATGAGCAGACATTCAAAACCAATGTGCATCGGTATCTCCTTTCTAATACTATCCTAATTTCCTGATTGCTCGCACTGTGTATATTTAACATTATAAGGGTATTCATAACCCCTTGAGTGCGCGTATAATATAAAAAAAAAAAAAATAAATTTAGCTGCGCCTCTAAATTAATTTTCAACTCAAGCAACACCTCAAACAAAATAAACCAAAACACTCAACCTGTTCTGATTGGTGCTGATTTTGATTCTACATTGAAAGTACGAGTAGTATACAAGTTGAAATGGATACATGTTTCTAAATTTCATCAAAGTACGGAGCCGGAGGACATTATTAAACATATTGGGCCAAGATTTTAAACAGCCTATTATTAAGGTTTTAGTATGATACTACTTAACAAGTGCTAACTCATTCTTTATTTTAAGCATTTTCTAACTAGTATCGTACTCAGTGGCGTAGCGTGGGTTTTTGCCGCCCGGGGCAGAGCCGATTTTGCCGCCACTAGCAATTTTTTTCAGGGCCTTTAATTTTGTTTGCTGTTTAAAAAAACATCAAAGTGAAACAGCTACTTAACTTACCTTGTTATAATTTATTTTTTTATTCACAGATTTATTATATTTATTTATATTATATTATGTAGATAGAAGTGTCTAATTGGGTGATGATTGCTGAAAAATAAAACCGGTTTAAAAAAAAAAATCAACCCGCACTGCCTTTAATTATTATTATTCTTATAGTTATAGTAATAGTTATTATACCTATAATATTTTTTATTTCAATTATTGTTATACATACATAAGGAAATGAAGAAACAGAAATATTGGCCAAGGATTATTTTTAACTTAAACATATTTCACAACAGCCCATCAAAATTAAAGTGTTCAAAACTGGTTTTATCTTTTAAAATCTGCAATTGATTTGACACCAACGCGATGTACACCGTCTGATTTATTATTTAAAGATCGTTTTTTATATGAGGTATATGTAGGTATGTTCATTTATGTATATAAAATTTTGAAAATATTAAAAAAAAATTGGGACCCCATTTTTTAGTACTTATTAATGCGGAGTTAAAGATTAATTTTGAAAAAAAAACTATCCACCCATTTTTGAAATATCGAATTTTTTGAAAATTTTGATATGCAATATTATTCAAACAGGAGCTCTTGTTTAAAAAAAATCATTAAAATTGGTTGAGCAGATAGCGAGATAGTCGAAAAAACATGGTTCCATGAGAGATACTTTTTTTAGACGATAGATTTTTTTTTCACAATAATATTATCGTAGATCGTATTTATGTTTGTTAACTCACACAAAAATTTTGATCAAAATCGTAGGAGTCGTTTTTGAGAAAAATGAGATTTTCCATTCCGGTTTTTAAACTTTTGTATGGGAGGTACCGTAAGTTTTGGTTATATGAAAAAATTTTATTTAAAATCTGCTAGATAATGTCAAGAAACTGTTGTGTACCAAGTTTAGTAAAAATCGACCAACTTGTTTTCGAGATTTTTGAAACTTTTGGTATACAATACTTTTAAACTTTTAGAAAACATTCTCTGTAAAAAATGATCAAAATCAGTAGAATCGTTTTTGAGAAAATCGAAAGTCAAAGAAATGGTTCTATGGGAGGTACCATTTATAACCATTTTTGGGAATTTTTTTTATAAAATGGTAGCCTTTTTGTAAAAAAATTACTGATTTTTTTTTTAAAGTTGCGGGAACGTTTTTGAAAAAAATAATATTTTCATTTTTTGCTTAAAAAAATTGTACGACTGGAACCTACCGTTATTTTTGGTATAAAAATGCCCAAAAAACGCTAGGTACCAAGTTTAAAGAAAATCGACCGAGTCGTTTAGGCTGCAGCCGAAAGGACAGACAGACAGAATTGCAAGACCTACTTTTTTCAACTTCGCTATCATCGTAATCATAGAGATTACGATGTCAACTTTGATCAAAATGTCGAGTTTGATTTTTTTACGAATCCATAACTTGGAATATAGTACCTACCTATATCGCAAGTAAAAATCATTTAACTTTTATTGATTAATTTATTAAAAAAAATTCTTGAAATCGTTTCGTTTTAGTGCACGCTTGTATTAAGCTAAATAGATAAATAAATATAATAGGTTTTTTGCAGAAATCTATTTTTAATAATAACTTACGAGTATTAACTTTCGATTTCTCGGTAAAAAATAGAGAACTCAATTTTTTACAAAAATATGAGAAAATGTTTTTTATGGAACTTATGGTTCTTGAGATATGGAGAAAACAATATTAATAAAGCCAAACGGGGGTTTCAACTATGAAAAATCAATGGATTATTTCCGAGCCATCAGCTAGGTATTTCGTTTCATCAATTTACTTACTTTATGTATTCAATCCAAAGGGGTAAAATGAAAATCTCTTGCGCTTATGTAGGTAGGTACTGTATCCGTACACACAATTTAAAAAAAAATTCACAACACAAGAAACATAGACATGTTAAATGTTAAACTGCAACTAATTTTCTATTTAACTAGGATGTTTGCAAACTTTACTGCATTTTACGATAAAATAAAACAGAAAAAAATACAACTGACTAACACACCTTAGATAAAAGATACAACAATATACGAATACATGGACTCTTATGAGCCAACTCACATCGAATCAGTCGAAACAAACGAAATGTTTTTGTCTCAACTTCAGCCTTACGAGCAGGGTTCGAACCGCAGTAGTAAAATTTTGGAACAGACTTATAAAAAAAATAAACGAATTGAAAATTTCTGGAGTAGATTTAGATTAAGTAATTCAGGGTCAGAGTTGGTTGCAAAATTTATTAACACAGTGGTCATTCCTTTTCATGTGGCTTGGCTAAAGAAATTTTGAATTTTTCAGTGTGGAAAATAATAAGTACCTACCTAAATCATAAAAAACGGAATAATGAAGTAGATCTATTTTATTTCGTAAAATTGAAGTAAATTTACTCCGATTGGAGTAAGATTCGAACGCTGCTCATGAGTGGTAGTCGAAAGAAGGCAAGAAAAAGTTTTGCACCAGGACACACATACTCGTAGAACGAAACAATCATTTACTGTTCCAAATCAGAGTCGTTGTCGATCATTGTACTTCACAATTCCTTATGGCGGAATACACATCTCAGACACAACATGACGACGACACAACAACAACAAAAAAAAAAACAAGAGAAAGACGTGTATCATTGCCGACAGCAAAACCGTGGCGCGAAAATCTTTTATATTATGTACCTACGTCCTACGCACACACACGGAACTTTCAGCTCAAAAGGAAAAAATATATTTCCGAAAAGAACAGTATATTTTTTTCACAATTAAAATTTGTTACAAAAGTGAGCTTACACTTAGCTTAGAAAAAATATAAAAACATAACTTACAAAAACCATTTACATTAACGTATTTAGAAAAATTGCAGCAAAATGCCGCCCGGATATTTTGAAATTTGCCGCCCCCAAGCAAAGTGCCGCCCGGGGCCTGTGCCCCCTTTGCCCCCGCCTCGCTACGCCACTGATCGTACTAAAGCAATTTTCTTAATAAATTGCTTCTGAACACACTTAAAACAATGACAGTAAACAGAACTTTTGTGGCGTTTGTAAATAGCACGATACTAAAAAATAAAATAGGTGTGCGATGATTTTAACTTTAATAAATGGCTGGAGAAAGTTTGATGCTATATACGATTAAAATTTAGTTTCAACCTAAAAACAGCTAATTCAACTAAAATTTTGCGCCATTGTCTCTAAAACTGGCATCTCTTCAAAAAATGCTTTAAGTTAATAAAAAAAGGGATTTTGTTGGATGATGTGAAATTTATCAATTTCTAATTATATGTTCCTGTTGAATATGTTGATTATCTTTTGAATGAGTCACTCCATTGGCCTTATGCTGTTGACCATCCAAAAAACAGAACAGCTGCCTCGAAAACGATAGAAGAAACATGACTCTCATTAATGTGGATTTAGCTAGAGAAGGTGTTTCGAGAGTAAATGATATATTGCAAACTCGTAGATTTAGAATTGGACTCCTCCGCTAATAATTGTAATTTCGATATTGATCAATTTTTAATCAACTATTGATGTTTTACTGTGTAGTAAAGAAGAATTTTTTTTGTGTGTAGTTATATACCACTGTTAGTAGATTTTTTTAGCCAATTTGATATTATTCAAACTAATTCGCTTTAATGCTTGTAATTTGGGACGATATTTTACACTTTTTTTGCAAAGTGAAGACGGTAACATTACTGAAGTTCGCGAATTTGTATAAATCATTGGCCGATCAACTGGAAAACATGCGTGATAATTTCGACAGTATTGAAATACGCTCTTAAGATCTTCTACCTGATGGCAGCTACACTGTTACATGAAGACGCTTTTTATAATTATTATCGATTAATTGCAAATGCAAATGGATTCCAGAGGCAATGAAAAAATCGATGTTAAAGCCTGAGCCCAACGTTTGGTGTCAACATATCCTAAAAATTTAAAATTCCGGACTTGCTGAACAACTTGTACAGTTCCAGCGTTATAATGTATAAAAATGAAAATAATTTTAAATTTTTTAATCAATCTAATTTATGTATATGTATAAAGTAATTTGGGAAGACAAAATAACATCAACTTTTCCAATCGTAGACACGGCATTACGTTTATTTTTAAGTTTGATGGTGACGAATTGTTCCGCAGGAAGATCATTCAATTAAAGCGTTTAAAAAGTCCCTATCGAACAATGATGACGCGGAAAAGACATGATGCAATATCTTTGCTTTACATTGAGAGTGATTTGTTTCACGAAATAAATTTTGATGAAATCATAAAAGACTTCCCTTCTAAGAAATCCAAAAAAAAAAAAACAATCTTTCACAAAATAAAGTCTGTAAACAAAATTTCATATGTGTATATGTATATGTGAACATATTTTCCTTATTATCATTATAAATAAAATTGTTTTTGTTTTAATGAATTCACTACAGTGTATTTTCATTTTATTTTATTTTTCTTACGAGTATATGTAATAAATCTGATAATATGAAAGAAAATTTAAATAGGGGGCTCCATTTACTTTAAGGCCTAGGGCCCAAAAAAGCTAAGTCCGGCGCTGCATAAAACTATTATTTCGAATTTTGAATTTCTCAGCTTAACGGATTTTAATGAAGTTTTTATTGAAAAGCTTCTAAGAAGTTTAAAAAATATTGCATTTTAAAACTTTAAAAAAAATATTTTGAAATTCAATTTGTGTTTGTACAATAGTAAAAACATTTTATTGAAAATAGTTTAAAATGTTTGTATATGAAAGCTATTAAGAAAAAAAAACTCTGCAACAATTCATAATTTTTGTTCTAGTATAAAGTAGTAATTGCTTTAATCACATAACATCCTGGTATTAGCTCCCATTACCAAAGGAGTTGTTTTAGTTATTTAAAATACATATAAATTTTATGGGTTTAATCATTTTTCTCTGATAACAATAATTTTTAAAATTGTTAATGTTTTACATAAGAGCAAGTTCGTACGATCTAGTCGTGCATTTTATTTTCTAACAATTATTTACGTTTATTAGCATAAAACCATTTTCGATAAAAAAAAAATTCCAAAAAGCTCTTTTAAAGCTTTAATGATATTCCATATCAAAACTTATAAAAAAAAGCTATTGATTTAAACAAAACTAACTATGTAACTAACTAAAGTCTTTAAATTTATTGACAAAATTATCTGCCCTGCTATTGGAAGTGTGGACTTAGCCCAGTATGCTTGTTATTATCTTGGATTTCACAAAGCATTTTATGTGTTATAGACGATGGTTTGAATGAATGAATGAATTGGCTTTTGGAACTTTATAATTATTGATCCTTGAATTCAGCCTGCCGCTTGAATTTAAATATATTCCTCTTCAATTGACTAAGTTCCAAAACTGATAAGGTGCCTACAGTTTCCTAGCTTTTTTCCGCCTGCCGTGAACGAAATTTTCCAACTGAGCATCTTTTTTCCTTGAATTTAGTTCTTATCAATGGTCTATAATATATCTTTGTAAATATTTGTATAGGCATTTGTTTTAGCTGTAGAGAATAACGCTGCAAATTAAAAATGAAATAACCTCCCAAGATTGGAAAATAATTTCATCGTAAAATAATTCCCAACATCGATGACGAAATAAGTCCTCAAAATAATTGAACCCCCAATTGGAAAACATACATATCGCACCCCCGGTGGAACAACGACGTAAGTGCAAATTTTAAATTTTCTGAGTTAAGTATGCCATAGTTCTAAAAAAAGGTATTTCCGTCCGATGAAACAAAGACCCAATTGAAAATGTACTATTTGCATCCAGGGGGCAGAAATTTCTTTGGAACATTTCATTGTTTTCAAACTAATATATCGCGAAAAAATAGCCTTAAATGTCACTTGTGTTTCAAATATCTAACAAACAACACTTTGATTAGTCAGTCAACGACTTATTTGCTATGTTTAATTTTCCTTTACTAAAAAGTTTGTTCGATAAAAAAAAAGAAAAATTGTATGTTTTTTTTAGTCAAAAACGTCTTCAAAATGTTAAATCGCGTTTTCTGAAGAATCGAGATTTTTGCACTTACGTCGTTGTACCACCGGAGGTGCGATATATGCGTGCATTCCAAGAATTTTAATTCTAAGCTAAGGGTATTTTCAATTGTCAGGAAGGTACCACTAAAATCTTATATAAAATAAAACATCATGATCTAACTCCCAATTTTAAATATGAAATAAGTCCCCAAAACCCAATGCAATAAATACACAATTTTGGGGGCTTAATTCCAACTTCTTCAAAATATTTTTGGTAGGATATTTCCTACAGCTTTTGTTGCGCTGTTTTAATGAAATTTGTCTGGGTTGATGATATCTTAAATTCTTCTTCTTCGCCAGTAGAGGATTTTGAATTGTGGTTCAACAAACAATCGGTTTGTATTTACTTATGTGGCAAAATTTAAGTTCCTCCTTGTACAAATTGAAATATGTTGCAACCTTCAAGACGCTCAGATTCTATCTAACGTGAAAGCAAAGATATCAGAAAGTTTTTCCTTGACCTTAACGGGATATGGTACCATTGCCGAGATTATTGTATTGCACTAAGGTGGAATAAAATATTTCAGCATCCACGATCACATAGACTGGCCATAGTTTATTGTGAATCGGCCACAACAATGGGATCATTTAGATGTAGCGATTGCTCGCAATGGTTGTGGTGAAATTATTTCTGATAAAGTACTTCAATTCGGGTAAAAATCCTTTAATTCTAGAATGTATTTCTACATTAATTCTTGATTGGAATATGTACTTACTTTTGACCTAATGATTTGGCCAGTTTTTGGGTATTAGTTAAACCTGTGATGCAGATTCAAATGCCTCGACATACTACTTGTTTTACCGATGGACTACTTACATAAATGGTGATTTACTAAAATATTATTGATTTATTTGAAAGGTAGGTTAAATTACACGAAAATTACCCTACAAACGTTATTGAAATCCGGAATGCACGCCTGTATGAATGTATGCAAACACCTCCCTTTGCCGGACACTTTCCTTAGGCGGACATAGTTTTTTGTACGGAAATTGCTCCGTATAAGTTGTATATATGATTTTCTATATCTCTTGGGCTGTCACGGAAAGAAATTTCGCATATTAAATGGTAAAACATTTAACATCAACGGACACCAGAACAGATTAAAAATGTCAATTTTGGTGACGGTTGTTCTTAGTTGCCTTCATCGAACAGGGAACAGCAAACGGTTAATGGAAAATTGTAGAATTTATCATATAAAGACTTTGTTTATTCGACAAGAAAATGATGCTTCAGAAACAAAACAATTGTGTTCTTTCAACTTTGACAACTCTGCTTCTCATCATAAGAACTTGAAGCTACAAAATATAAAAGAAATTTTAAATTTGACTTCTTCCCTCTTATTTTAAAAAATTTCATCGAAACATCACAATCAACGAGTAAACGAAACAAAAGCTTATAAAAGAAAAGTATTTGCTAATTGTTTCGAACAAAATTCGATTTCGAGAAAAAATTAATTCGATCCAGAAGATAATTTTTGTGTTCGTTTTCCTTTAAACGGGTAACTCCCTTAGCGGGACAGACATTTCTGTACCAGGAGTTTCTTAACAAAATAATTTCCTAAAATATTTTTATTAAAATATTTGGCACTTTTGACACATTTTTTTAAATCACCAGCTCATTTCTAAAACATTTTCATACCCAAAAACATGAAATTTTCTCCTCAGAAAAAAATGTAGATACCTATCAAAATTATTGCAGCCAGAATCGAAAAAATCTACCAGTTTTTTTTCTTCAACTTAAAAAAAAATTAAAGAAAATACTTTTTTTAAGTTTTGATATAAAATGGTTTCTAAACATTCTAAAAGCTATGTATGTATAAGAAATTTCGTTTAAGTCCGTTGTGTCGATAATGAGAAATTCAAAAATGAAGGGAAATGGTTCTATAGGTGGTCCTATCTGTAATGTCTTTATTTCGATTTTTCATCGCATTATAGATGGTTAAGATTGGGAGATACAGAAAAAATTGTATTAAAATTTTAAGTTCCGTTTTCGAAAACAAATACCATTTTGGCAAATCTTTTTTGTTTTACATTTGTATGTTATTTGTATATAAAATAAAAAATAATTCTTAGATTTTATAGACGGCATTAAAGCACTATCAGTTGTTAAGTTTTAAAAAAAATCGAGAATGGTGTTTTCGAAATATCTACTGAGTTTAAAAAAAACTGCGTTTTATTGAAAATTTGAATACACAATATAGTTCCAAGCTTTTGGAAAGCCTTAACATAAAAAAATGATCAAAATCGGTTGTACCGTTTTTGAGAATATTAAAAATAAAAAATGGTTCAAAGGGGGTTACCATTAATAACCATTTTTCGAAAATTTGTTTTCAACTATAACCTAGCTTTAACTAAATGAAATTTTGTGATTTTTTTCCATCTATGGAACAGTTTTTGGTGAAAAAAAAATATTTTATAAAGTTTAGAAAAAAATTCGTTTGGCAGATAACGTAATTTCTCGTCTAAAAAACTTGCTCCTATTCCTAGTGTTTTTTAAACTTTTTAGAAGCATATCTATAAAAAAAAATGCATTAAAACCTATTATGTCTATAATAAGATATTCAAAATTAAAGACAAAATGGTTCTGTGGTAGGTACAAGCTGTAATATCTTGGTTTTATTTTTTTTTATTAAATTAAAGATCATACACATTGATTGAAGGAAAAAAATTATCAAAGTTCTAGGTGCCGGTTTCGAGAAAAATGCGATTTTTGAAAACCATTTTTTAGCATTTGTATGGTGGGTACCTTTGTTTTTCAGTAAAATAAAATTTTGTTTCTTACATCTTGTAGACTATATTGATAAACTTTTATTTATCAAGTTTAAAAAAAATCTATTATGAGGTTTTCGAAATATTGAGTTTTGAAAAAAAAATGAAAATTTTTTTTTAAATTTGAATACACAGTACTATTAAAATTTTTGGGGAGCTTTAGCAAAAACAATGATCAAAATCGGTGCAATCGTTTTTGAGAAAATCAAAAACCAAAAATAGTTCATTTTTCGGAATTGTTTTCAACCATTACCTAGTCTTAACTAAATGAATTTTTTTGTTTTAATTTTTAAATCTGTCGAACAGTTTTTTTTTATAAAATTTCGAAAAAATCGTATGGCAGGAATTGTTATTTTTAGTCTTAAAAAAAAGAAAAAACTTTTGGGGGAAAACTTAAAAACGATATCTACCAAGTTAAACGCAAATCGGCCGAGTCGTTTAGGCTGTAGTCAAAAAGACAGACAGACAGAATTACGAGACCCACTTTTTTATTCTACCCTATCATCGTAATGTCAAGCATGATCAAAATCACGAGTTTAGCTATTTTAACTTGCCACATAGTACCTAAATGTCGCAAGTAAAAATTTTGGCAAAAAATCTTTAGCTTGTTATTTAAATAGGTATTTACCTATAAAGGTTGAATTTAAAGTGCATTTTTTTAATAATTTTGCATTTATTTTGAGCCAATGTGTTAGATCGGTCCTAAAGCATTTATCAACTTTAAGCAATTTCCTTCCAGCATACACTTGAGTGTATAGTCAAGATTCAAATTATCAATATTTGCGAAAATTTATCAAAATATAAAAAAAAAACTTTTTTTTTACCACAAAGTAGAAACATTTTAAGAAAAACGTTAAGGAACACGACGAAATTGTTTGATGGTACTAAAAGGAATATGCTAATTTAACTACATAAATATCTAACTATAGTAGAATGCCATCACCAATGAATAAATTGAAGAATGGCTTAAATTATATAAAGATAACTTACATGAATTAGTTCTTTGAAAAACCTCTTAGATTTCAAAGTATGATTTTTCCTATAAAATACCGTTGATTCATGATTTTTTTTCCTGAAGTAATCAATAAACAAATTATAACTGTACTTTAAACTTTATTTTATAGAGATTGAAGAAAATAGCTATTTCACCATATTATTTTCTGAGCTAAAAGGTATACCGTATACGTGTCCACTTATTCAGCGCTTTTTCTTCAGAAAATGTAGGTGGGAAAATTAATCTTATACATATGACGTAGTTGATCATGCACAACCCGAAAGATCTTGAGGGGGATCCTCTTTATAGATACTTATTGCAAATTCTCTGGATTCAGTCAAGCTACTAAATTGTAGTTTCATTAATTCAATTGAAGTTTTAAAATAATTCTGTAATTTTCCGTTGATTTTCTCAGAAGGTTTTACTTCATTCGAATGGAATTTTAAAATTCCCCATCCCACAAATACTACTACTAGCGATCATATTGGTTGCAAATCAATTCTATATCGGCATTCAAAATATTAAGATTTTGAAATTCAACGGCAGTAGTAACGTCTCGGCTTTAAAAAATGATTTCTACTTGCGATATACACGTAGATACTATAGGGCATGCTCTGCATTTGGAAAAAAAATCGAACTCGAGATTTTGATCAAAGTTGACATTACGATGATAGCGAAGACGAATAAAGTAAGTCTGACAATTCCGTCTGTATGTCTGTACCTCGATCTAGAGCCTAAGCCAGTAAACCTATTTTCTTCAAACTCGGTAGTTACCTAAGGGTCTTCGGTGATTCCCTAGAGGGGAAATTGAAATATTTTTTTTAGCTCTAAAACTAACGGTACCCCCCCCCCCCCATACACCCGTAATGCATAATCTTATTTATCTTGAAAACGGCTCTTACGATTGTCATGAAAAAAATTAGATGTGATATTATGGACATAGACTACATTTTGGTAAAAAAAAAATTTGTGGATTAGCCCTTGGCCCTTCATGCCACACTGTGTCAAATGCTTTCTCGCCATCTAATGTAACCATTCCAGTGCTATTTCTTGATGCAAACTTCATTTTAAGATTGTTGGTTATATGCGGTGTACCTACCTATCTGAAGTCCAGTCAAAGCGTCATGAATAAGGGCCTGACCTTGCGCAGAGAGGCATGGTCTATTTTTTTTTTATGGATCGATAGGTGCTTAGGAGAAAAGCTTAAAACCGAATTTGCACCACATGACAACTTTTTTTTACCAAAGTTATTGGTAAAAATGTGTTTTGTGTCATTTTTTGGTCATTTGCGAATATCTCGGCTCCACTATCTCGTACAAACAAAGATTAAACATATATTTATTTCTAATAACATTATCTATTATGATATAAAAAAAATTGTTTAAACAAATGAAAAAAAAAAGTTATAGTAAGTTAAAATAATTTTTTGTTGTTAAAAAATCACTTTTTCGTGATTATTAAGAAAAAAGCTCATATAACGATGAAATTTTAATTTTTTATTATTTAAGTTCTTGTAATTCCCTACAATTAAAAAAAAATCAACACTACGATAAACGAAAGCCGAGTAATAAAAGTAAAAATAAAAAACTGTATTGCTAATAACAACATTTTCTATCAACGTGCATTTAATTTAATATGTTTAAGCAAAAACATAAAAAGTTACCGTTGGTTTCAACGTATTTTTTTTTGTTTTTAATACCTTTTTTTCATAGTTATTGAGAAAAAAACTGTATTTCACGGTAAATATTTTGCAGTTTTGGATTTTTTTTATAGTCCTGCTAATTTTCTTCAAATTAAAAAAAAAATTAGTCCATTGCGACAAACGGGAGCCAAGATATTCATGATTTAAAAACTTAGGAAAGCTTACAGTTCAGTATCTTAACCTTGTAGCTTGTAATTTTGGTGTCGCCAGCAACAAGAAGCAACAAATATGTGTAAGTATGTGTGGGGTGTTTGAAGGATACCAATATACAAAATTACAAGCTACATGTGCTATGCGGACTTCTGAAATCAAATCACATTATGTTCTACGTATATTTAAATGAAACAATATTTTATCTTTAATTAACTTCTCAAGACATTGGCTCAATGAACTAACCATTGGTCTTTAACTGCTGGGTGAAGAAGAACACTTCCCAGGTTCTTGTAATTTTGGCAGTTTTCCATTGCCTTGGAAAATAAACCATTTTAAAATAAGCTGTAAAAAAGCAAAATTGAAGAAATTTCACACCTGTTTTTCAATCCATCGAAACCATGACTTTTAGAGTTCTAGCATTAGCTTTTTCAAAGTTTTCAGGAGAACAGAGTTACCTGTTTTTAATCCAGGGATCTGACTGTTCTTTTTTTAAATTGCCCTTGCAGATTCCAGAACGGCTTTCTAGCTTTATCCAAAGTTTGAAATTTTGAGTTCCATAATTTGTTTTTGTAATCCATATTTTTCAAATGAATTGTTATAATTTATGTGGCATTATGGTAAACAGATTCATGAACGCCCTTGATCACTTAGACAGCATACTCCAAGGCCGCCAACTCCAGTAAAATTATGCTATACCTACCTACATATATGTATGTATATCTTCACCTAGTCAATGGTCGAATTGGTGAATCTGCCCTTTGCCTGACACCTTTATTCGATTCGTCATCGCTGATATACACGGTTTATCAATCAATAACTACCTATCATAAATTTCCATAATCAAGCTTAAAACCCCAGCCATTCATGAATAAAACAACATATAGGTACCTAGACCTAGGTCTACATCTTATGTAGGTATCCACCTTCTGCAGGCCATCAACGCAAACCTTATGATGCATTTGGATTCACCTAGTACCTAGATATAGCTATTCTGACAACAAGCTCGACAAAATCATACTTAATTCATAAGAACACTAATAACTATAACGTTGAATAAGGCTTCAAATTAATATCTAAAGAGATATTACCGGCTAAATATATGTACTTAGATCTATCGTCACAATTTTTCCGCTACAAAAACTATGTCGACTTCCAAGAACATCGACGCGCGACACATTAATTTCCAACTCAATCGACCGGCCGGGCCGTGCTGTCGGCGTCATAGCTGTTGACGCACCACAACGATTTCCCCGAGTGAATAACAACCCATACCTATTTCTTCAGAAAACTCCGACAATTCGCCGTACACCGGTTTCTTATGTCACAATACCTACCAACATGGAGGAAATATCCATTGAAATCAAAATGTTATCAATAAAATAAACGATGCAAAAAAAAAAATCATCGATTTCCTGTCGTTTTCGATGGAAGCAGCATGCCACAAGCTGCAGCCCGGTGGTGGCGGCAGCGGAGTCGTGACTCGTGAGGCACCGCGGCGGGCGCAAGCGAGTAATAGCTAGCTATCAATAGGTATAGGTATCTGACCTACCTACCTACCTTCACAAAACCACTATCAAATCGGAGAAAAAAAAAACTTGGAAAGCTTAGGCGATATCAACAGTAAACAACAACAGTTACCCCTAACCAACCCCAATAAAGTGAGTATCTACCCATGTACCGGTGGGAAAGTGAGCGATAATAAAAGTCATTACTCTCTAGCAGCTGTACAAGTACAATGTGTTATCGACTTATCGTCATGGCGAAACACCTAAGTACATACGTCATCAAATCCAGTGGTAGTTGAGACAAATACAAATGTGGCACGGAAGGCTTGAGTGTTGGTGCTGAGAGAGTGAGAGAAAGAGGGCGTGGATCTGTTTGCCAGGCAATATAAATAAGACCCCATGGGGCTGGGAGGCGTGGCATACAATGCCGGCTTTGCTTATATACAATAATGCCCATCTCTCCTGCATGTGAAGAACACAATCAAACTCCATTCATCGTTCGCTCACAAACACCCTGAACACTAAAGTTGTGTGCGTGGGCTCGAATTGATTGTGTTTGTGGACATCAAATGAAAACCGTGCATGCTGGCCTTCCTTGTTCCCTGCTTGGTAGGTAGGTAGGTAGTAGTTAAACCTACCTATTCACGGCTTTTTAGCTTCGGAGTTTGTATCTTCTTTTTGTGATTACTTATTTACTTGGGGAATGGACTTGCGTGAAAATGGCTGTAGTGCCGGTGGCAGTGGCAGGAAGCAACAAGCTGAATCAGAAGAAGTCATATGGGTATACCTAGGTAGTTCCGCACTTGTTTGTGGAGGCTTGAGGAAATGCCTACAAAATAGAAGAAAAGTAGGTAGATGTGCCTACACGTGCAGGTTTATTAAGATATCAAGGTGTTTCAACACACTTTGTGGGGGCGCCACGTGAATGGGGTCAGGATGTACCTACATCTATCAACCTAGATACTTATCTGTGGTCCAATGCGCAGGCCTTAACTGCAAGCCCTACCAACCAAATTCTATTTTTACACCTTCGTAATGGCTCTTCGTTGAAACCCTTAATCTAATTTTGTTTCAAACAAGGGTAGATATAAACGCGCCTTAAATGGTGGGAAGGGAGTGAATAGGTAGGTTTAACTACTAGAATTCGAAGGAAGTGGAACTTTATGTAAGTAGGTATCTTCTAAAATATACATCATTCACCTACCCTTCTAGGTAGGTTTACCTATATTTTCAAAGTTACATAAACATGTTAGACGCTGGATACCTACTCGTATAATGAAGTATTAAAACAAGTCCTGTTGCATTTAAAGGGTTTTTCATTAAGAGCGGGTACAAGTTGAAATAGAATAAAACTAGCTGTTTGTGAGGCAGTGGCGTAGATAGGGGGGGGATCAGGGGGATATATCCCCCCCCCCATTGGGATCGATAATTGTTCAACATAACCAGTCATGAACCAAATAAGTTAAAGAAACGCACTCTGAAATTTTTTTTCACGTCTTTCACCAATTGATAATAGGTAAACGTGCAAGAAAAAGCGCTTCCATCCAGCTATATATATTTTATTAAAGATATTAGCTACACTGCCGGTTTCAACGTCAACTCCCGAAAGAACTTTCTCCAGTCAGTAAAGAGAATAAAAACAATACAAAGAAGCATGACTAACGAAGTGAGATTATTAAAAATATGTCTATTTTAATAACAGTGTGATAAGCTTTGGATGTTTACTTATTTGCAGGATCGTTTGAATGGTTTGGCTGCTCTAGCTATTCATCGCGAAATACCTATACTAGCAGACGAGATTATAAGTGTTTTATCTAAAAAGAACAGAAAACTGGATTTTATTTTGTGATTTATTTTTTAAATTAATATTACATATTTTACTTACTACAGTGCCTTGCATAAGTAAAACCGCACCTGTAAAAATGCGTTTTGTAGAAAATTAAAATGGGAATGACACCCTACTATTTTTTATTGAATGGCATCACTACCCGGGTAGAATTTTCGACTCGATACACGATACTGCCAAGGCCCCAGCTAGTTTTTCTTAGTTTCAGTCATGGCCCTACCGAGCAGTATCTAGCTTGTCCCTCGCTAATTTGTTAATATTCTGTATATAATGGGCCTTGCTAGATGTTCCTATATGAGCCCTAGATGGGTCTTCACAAGCACGGCAATTCTTAAAAAAAATATTAGAAACAATAAAAATAAAGTTTTTTATTTTTTATTATTGTTGATTATTTTCATTTTTTCTTTGCCTCCCTATATATTCGACTCTTTATGTGATTTGTTGCTGATATGAAAGAATTTTTTTTTTTTAAATTTACCTCCACTGAGATTCGAACCCGAGTCCTCTCGCATGCCGTACTTGTGCTCTACCTATTGCGCCACTGTGATACATAAAATGTCTTGTCTTAAAGTGCTACTCAAATAACTCTCTTTTAATTATACTGTTTAAGAAGACTTAAATACGTATTAAAGAATCTGAAAAATACCGATTTGGGACCAAAACAAAAAAGTTATGTTTTTAGAAGGATAATGGATAGCTTTTTATAGAGACATATGTATAGGTACATCTAGGATACATCAAGTAAAAACTATCTAGCCCCAGTATAAGTAAAATCTGAGAACGCCTATAAAGAGGCGACACTAGCTAAGGCCAATATAACGCCCAGATACAATTCCTTATCCAGGCTACACCAAGTAAAAACTATCCAGGTCCCTTGTAGTTTATTTGTTACAATGCCAATAAAGAGGCGATACTATCTATAGCCAAGATATCGCCAAGAAAAAGTTTCATATCTAGGCTACATCAAGTTAAAAATATCTAGGCCCAGTCTAAGATACTCCTGGAAAAGCCAATAAATAGGCAGTTCTAGCCAGGTTCAATATAAAGCCAGGATAAGCATAAATTAGTCAAGATCCGCCAGGCTTGCATCTGTCTAGGCCCAGCATAGGATTTACTATATAAAGGCCAATCTAGCTAGGGCCACGCTATTCGATAGTGTTTCCTAGATAATTTTCTACCCGGGTAATTAAGTAAATTGAGAAGAAAGAAAAGTTCCGTTAGTTTCTCTTCTGGTGGTTAAAAATTAAAACAGATTTTTTGTTGTATTGCAAAAGTATAACCGCTTTTTTATTTTGATCTGTTTTTTTTTTAAGTAATTTTTTTCGGCTAAATTAGTAAAGGACATTGCTGCCCCTATTTTCGACCAATCTAAAAATTGTTTTTGACATACTGTTGACAAGGTTATTTAATATGGAATCGTCTATACAGTTCCATTCTTCCACAATCGCCTCTCGCAGCTCAGCAACACTGTATAATTGCCTATTATGGGCATAAATTTTGCGGGTCAAAATTCCCCAAATATTTTCAATAGGGCTAAAATCTGGAGAACGTGCCGGGAACACCATAAAATGTATGTTATTCGATTCGTACCATCCCAAACTTTGACGACTAACGTGAATTGGGGCATTATCATGCTGGAAGACATGCCGAACTTTACGAAATCGTCTTAAGTAGGGTACCAAATTATCCTGCAGCACTTGCGTGCCAGTTCATCTTTGTAGAGGTGAAGGCAAATGCAACCTTACCACGGTCGCAGAAGGCCCCCCAAACCTTAGGCTAGTCGCGCACTGGCAACTGTGATCGAAATCAAATAGTTTAATCACCAGTTGAAAGAGAACCGCACACTGGCAACTCTTTACTCACGCTCGCACTCTTTTCTCTCTTGCACCTATAAAAAACATCTCAACTGATGCGAGGCAATCGTTTAGTTTGTGTCAAAACACAAACTTTTTAGTTTCGAGAATCGAGTTGCTCTAAGTGCGCGGTTTCCCATTTAAGCCCATATGTTTCATTTTAGCAACTAAACAGTTGCGAAACTAAAAATTGAATGTGCGCGCCTAGCCTTACATCTGCCACCGCCAAAGTTCCTCTTGAAAACAAACTTTTTTCCTTTCTCACATCGTGCCAATATGCGTTAAAACCACCTGACCCATCAAGATTAAACTTTTTTTCGCCACTGAAAATAGTCTAAAATAATATAAAAAAAAAAAACATTCATTGAATTATGCCGTTTGGAATAACAAGAGTTAAGTTTTGGTTTGAATGAGTGGAGTACAAGATCTAGAGATTAGTACGTATACACTGCAATCATCAATCAAAAACATCTACCCGGGTGTGTTTCCACGAATTAATTAGATCCTTAGGAGCAGTGGCGTAGATAGCTTTTCGCTATGGGGGGGGATAGATCTAGTTCGCTCATATTTTTTAGTCTTAATAATTAAAAAAAAAAAAAAAAAATAACAAGACTTTATTGAATTCATTATGTATGCCATAAAAAAATTATATTTTTTAAAGATAATATATTATACGCATTAATTTGAATATGAACTATCACTAAAAATAAATTCCTAGGTAATATTGATAAAAACATTTTGTTAACCTTCAACAAAACAATTTTATCGCTTTGACTAAATTTTTGTCAATACGAAAGAATGATTTTGTTGATTTCACAATTTTTTTTATAATTCAGCATGATTTTTTGTCAGTTTAACAAAATATGCCCTACAAATAATATTGTCAGTTTAACAAACCAAGTTTTGTTAATATAACAAAATAAAACAGCGATTTTTGTCACATCCACAAACTTTTTTGTGATGCTAACAAAATGTTTGTTGTATGTACAAAAAATCTGTTTTGTAAATGTTTGTCAATGTCACAAAGTCCTTGTTAATTTTTTTGTCAATTTAACAAAAAATGAAAACGTTTTTGTTAAAATGACAAATATTTTGTTCTGGGGTTGAGTTATTTTGTAATATTGATAAAATAATATTATCAAATAGATAAAACTATTTTGTAAGGAAACCAAACAATTCTGCGCGTATATTTTTTTGATCATGACATTTTCTTTTGTTTATGATATAGTTCACATTTAGTTTTCGTCAAAAAATCGATGTAGGATTAACTGAACTTAACAAAAATTGCGTATTGTCCATACGTCCTCACAAATGGTTGCATGTGAGATCGTAGGGACGAAACGCCAATTTTTGTGGACTTAATCCAAAAAAAAATATTTTGACAAAATTAATTTTGTGGATTCAACAAATGAAATTTAACAAAAAAGTTTTGTTAATTTAACAAAATAATTTTGTTAATTTAACAAAAATTTTGTTAATCCGATAATAATAAAAAAAAACAAATTTTTAACGATAACAAAAAAATTTGTTAATACAACAAAAGAATAATTGTTAATATGACAAATTAATTTTGTAAATTCTACGAAATTTTGTCATATTTTTATTATTTCAACAAAATAATCTGTTAGCATAACAAAATAATTTTGTGGATACAACAAAATATTTTGTGTTACCTCAACAAAATTCTATAATTTTTGTCAATTTGATAAAACTTTTTGTTGGACGTATATTGACAAAATTTTTGTCAGATCAACCTACATTTTTATCATATACATATACACCTAGATTTTATTTTCAGTGTAGAATAAATATTGATATACAGTGCCTTGCATAAGTATAACCGCACCTGTAAAAATGCGTTTTGTAGAAAATTAAAATGGGAATGACACTTTACTATTTTTTTTATTGAATGGCATCACTAATCAAGTAAATTGAGAAGAAAAAACGCTCCGTTATTTTCTCTTCTGGTGTTTAAAAATTAAAAACAGATATTTATATATTGCAAAAGTATAACCGCACAATGCAAACCTCTCTGAAGCTTCATTCAGTTTTGTGCTTCGAAATTACAAGAAACAATGCCGCGTGGTAAACACTTAAGCGATACGGAAAAAGTTAACATTCAAGCTTTTCGGTTAACTGACCTAAGCTTAAGGGCTATTGGTAGGAAAATTTAAAGATCCGATCGTGTCGTCCGAAATTTTTTACAAGATCCAGAATCTTATGAGACGAAAATAAGACCCGGGCATCTGCAGAAGCTGACACGTCGAGATAAGAGGCGTTTAATAAATGCTGCATCCAATTCGGCGCATTCTTTGCCAAACGTTCGTGACGAATTGGGCTTAGGAATTTCGGTTTCAACGGTTTTTCGTGCCTTAAAAAGCAGTAAAGTGATTGTTCGGTGCAAAATGATGCCAGCTCCAAATTTGACAACAGTCTACGAAAAAAAGTAAGACTTTGCCCAGCAAAACATGAAACGGAATTGGAAAACCATAAGTAACATTCCATTAATTTACACTTAACTTTTGTTATTCCAAATGGCATAATTCAATGAATGTTTTTTTTAGATTATTTTAGATTACTTTCAGTGGCGAAAAAAAGTCTAATCTTGATGGGTCTGGTGGTTTTAACGGATATTGGCACGATCTGAAAATGGAAAAAAGTTTGTTTTCAAGAGGAACTTTGGCGGTGGCAGTTGTAAGGTTTGGGGGGCCTTCTGCGACCGTGGTAAGATTGCACTTGCCTTCACCTCTGCAAAGATGAACAGTTCAGCTTGCACCCAAGTGCTTCAGGATAATTTGGTACCCTACTTAAGGCGATTTCGTCGAGTTCGGCATGTCTTCCAGCATGATAATGCCCCAATTCACGTTAGTCGTCAAAGTTTGGGATGGTACGAATCGAATAACATACATTTTATGGTGTTCCCGGCACGTTCTCCAGATTGTAACCCTATTAAAAATCTTTGGGGAATTTTGACCTGCAATATGTATGCCCATAATAGGCAATTATACAGTGTTGCTGAGCTGCGAGAGACGATTGTGGAAGAATGGAACTGTATAGACGATTCCATATTAAATAACCTTGTCAACAGTATGTCAAAAACAATTTTTAGATTGGTCGAAAATAGGGGCAGCAATGTCCTTTACTAATTTAGCCGAAAAAATGTACTTAAAATTAAAAAAAAAAAAACAGATCAAAATAAAAAAGCGGTTATACTTTTGCAATACAAAAAAAAATCTGTTTTAATTTTCAAACACCAGAAGAGAAACTAAGGGAACTTTTTTTTCTTCTCAATTTACTTAATTAGTGATGCCATTCAATAAAAAATAGTAGGGTGTCATTCCCATTTTAGGATACAGGTTATACTTATGTAAGGCACTGTAGTAAGTAAAATAATATTAATTTAAAAAAATAAATCACAAAATAAAATCCAGTTTTCTGTTCTTTTTAGATAAAACACTTATAATCTGGTCTGCTAGTATAGGTATTTCGCGATGAATAGCTAGAGCAGCCAAACCATTCAAGCGATCCTGCAAATAAGTAAACATCCAAAGCTTATCACATTGTTATTAAAATGGACATATTTTTAATAATCTCACTTCGTTGGTCATGCTTCTTTGTATTGTTTTTATTCTCTTTAATGACTGGAGAAAGTTCTTTCGGGAGTTGACGTTGAAACCGGCAGTGTAGCTAATAGAGCTGTGTCAATCGGGATCGATTCGACTTTTTTGATCCGATCATCGGAAAGTATTGATTATCGAAATCAATCATTTTAATCGATCTCAATCTCAATCATTTACATGATTCTCGATTCTGGATTCACGATTTTCTATTTCAATCTCAATCATTTCAATGAGTCTCGATTTTCGATATCAGTTGACTCGATTAATCATGATTTACTTGATTCTATTTCTTCCGATTCAATCAACGTGGATTATGAACGCCAAACGGACGGTGGACTGGAACTTCTGGGTTGAACTCGGCATTGAAGAACATGATTGATCGGGTTGGTCGTTGATGTTGTAGGCCGCAAAAACAATTGTTGGGTTGAACTGATGTTTTTGGATGTATCAGGATTCGGTATGTTTAATGTGGATTTTTGGACGTTTCTTAATCCATCGGCATCGTAGCCATCCTTTGATGGAATTTGACAGTTTATGACTTGACGAATAGAGGATGAATTCAGTTATGACGTACAAGGTATATTTCGTACAAAATGTCAGCCGAAAGCCCTAAAATCGTAGCCATCCTTTGATGGAATTTGACAGTTTATGACTTCACGAATAGAGAACGAATTCAGTTATGACGTACAAAGTGTATTTCGTACCAAATGTTAGCCGAAAGCCCTAAAATTGCTCTTTTCTTGAATTCTTTGACACTTTTAATCCATGAAGTAGCCATCATCATAGAGTATTTTGTGAGAACTATCAAAGCCACAAGTCAATCTTATCATCAAAATCGAAATTAATATCGAATAGGAACAGTATTGAATCATTTCTGTGAAATGAAAATGATCGAATGATCGATTGATTGAAAAGATCGGATCATTTTCGTAATCGATTGTTGAACGATTCGATCATTTGAAATGAACGATTTACACAGCTCTAGTAGCTAATATCTTTAATAAAGTATATATATGTAGCTGGACGGAAGCGCTTTTTCTTGCACGTTTACCTATTTTATCAATTGGTGGGAGACGTAAAAAAAAATTTCAGAGTGCGTTTCTTTAACTTATTTGGTTCATGACTGGTTATGTTGAACAATTATCGATCCCAATGGGGGGGATATATCCCCCTGATCCCCCCCCTATCTACGCCACTGCTTAGGAGGAATGATCGAAAGTATCTTCCGTGCCTTAAGCTTCAGAGAACGATGATCCCTTTATTGTCAAAATCACCACGAGAAAGAAAAAACTGTGGGAGCATCTTTTCAGCATGTTGTGTACAAGGTGGATGCTAGAATTCACCCAAATCATAATTTGCAAAACAGAGCCCTGCTTCACCACTTTAACCTTAAGAATGACATGACGCAATGGCGATCAGAAAACCATGGTTTCACGGGGTTCAATGATGATCATTTGACAAACGTCATAATCGCCCGGCGAAACAGTCCCAATTTCAGCTCTTGGTTGACTCAATAAAAAAAAAAAAGAATTCAGTGGGAGTCGATGGAATATCCAGCATTGTCCTACGATATTTACATAGGAAAGCAGTTGACATTTACACCACACTGTTTAACAACGCTCCGAATAATGCATGTTATCCAGTGCAGTGGAAAACAGCCGTGATACATCCTCTCCCGAAAATGGATAAGGCGAACTCCAATCCGGTTAAGCTCAGATCTGTGCGTATTCTTTCGAGTGTCAGCAAGTCCAAGTAGGCGGAGGACAACAATATCATCATGCCTTTAAACCGAACTAAGAGTTTAAAGGCGGAACATGAGAACATGTGTGGCCATGTTGAAACCAAATAACGTCGGTGCGTCGATATCATCCAAATTGAGCCAAATAAATCGACCGATAGCGTTCGCCTTCACGGTGATGGCCTGGCCTATAGGTCCGTTCCCAAAGAAGTATGGACCGATGATGCCGCCAAAGCAAATTCCACAACAGTGAATTTCCCATTCGACAATTTTCCTTGTTGACGAACACATCCCTCCAGAAATGGTCCACGTCGTTGAAAATAGATTTTGACAGAAATTTGGGGTCAACTTCCAACTGTTCGAGAGCTCGATTAGCGAATACACGGCGGCGGGCCGGCGGCGTTGCAGTTGCTTACTCTGAACTCCTGGTGAAGGCTCAGGTCATGACGCAAAGTTCGGCAAGTTGTGGTCTTGTGAAAGGCTGAGTTCTTAGGTACGTCGCGGAATTTACTACCTCAACTGCACACTCTCGCGGGTAGCAAAGGTATTTTCGGCAGATCTTGCCTTTTGTTGACGTTGCGTTGTTGGCGCAATGGTCACTAAACCGTTCGAAACGAGTACATCCACCACGTAAGCAATAGTCCTCTCGAAAGACAATTATGGCCACCGTAAAATTGGCCAAGTGCGCCAGGAGGCCTTTAACTTTATTTGTTTATTTGACAAAACAGACTTAATAAATAACAGTCAATGTAGCTTTAACAATATGGCCGCCATAAACTGTCAAAGTTCGCAAATCCTTATTGGAAAGCCCCTGATGATCTTATGGAAACTTTCACACGTGTCAGTCCCGGTTATTCTGCGTCGGTCACTATACAATATCTGGCTGCTGGGGTTGGCTAAGTAGGTATAAAACCAGCAGTGGGTATAGTATCACACTGCGATTTCAGACATGACCGGCAGTAGTTAGCAGGTTATTGGTTGTATAGTGCTTTGGGTTATTGTTTTGTTTTAAAATTTAATATATTAAATTATATCAGGAAACAGCACATAATTTGGAATAAGACCTTGGAACAATATAAATGCCACCAGAAATGGTTGGTTCGTTATCTTCCCACCTTTCAATGTATTGAGAACACGATAATCTCCAAAACTGCCATATAGATTTCAATAAAAGCTTGTGAATTTATATTTTTAGTTACAGCTTGTAATATCCTTTGACATAATGGTTAGTGAGTTGGACTGTTATGAAGAGGGTTTTAGGATGTATAGGTGCTACCTATTGCGAGGAAGTGACAAATCCTCCAAGAGTATTTCTTGTCATGAAAAGTATTGCTCATCCTATAGTCGTTGGGACAGGAAAGAAAATTGTAAGTCCTCTTCATTCTTGGCAACTCGCTCAGAGTTGCAAGCCTTTAGGAGCTGTAGCACCACCAAATCTATTTATTTATAGTAGTTACAGCTTGAAAGATGGAATATTTTTTGAGATTGCACAATAACATTGCTGGGTGTGCTGGGCGATACTTTAGGTTGATTTGTCAATTCCTCGCAAGAGGCAGTACGCTTCTGAAAAAAATGTTTGCAGCGGCTGCCAATCGAATCTCTGAGCTTTGGCATTATATTCCAACGCATTAATATTGGCCATGGGGTACTCCAGATAAAGTTATGAGGTAAAAAGTATTACATCATACCGTTTACTACTTCCGATTTTCCCTCATTTGTCATCGGGAAATTTATGTATTTCTCTCGAAGTAAAGCAATATGGTAAGAAACTGTTCATCACTCAATTTTCTTATTATTATTGGAAAACTAAAATTTGACAGCGCTTCACAGAAACAGAAACTATCTTGCAAATTCTGCTGCCGGATGATAAAAGTCTGCCGCAGTTATGAGCAAGAATCCACTGGCATAGAAGCTCTATGTTAGTAAAAGCTTGGTTTCGTCAGGTATTGATTGGTTCTTGAAAAGTGAAATATCTTATCATATACATACATTTATATATTTTTTCTTAACATTAACTTGCATTTTCAATTTGGGAGCGAATTTTCTCCAAAATAATGTAGGCTGAATTCTTCGACATTCGAAATTCGAAATTCGAAATCTTTCGAGGAATTCTAGATCGTCCCAATAATTGAAAGAATTTGTTCTCCATTGAACGTGTTTTTCTCTTCTCACATTCGCAATGGATATAAAGGTTTCCTCATCACTAATGTCTTCAAAATCACTTTCCGAACTCGTAAACATTTTAAAATTTAAAAAATAGAATATTTTTTGTTTAAATACTACGTAAATGAATTTCAAATTTGTTTAGGTATGTGTAAAATGGCAGCTGCAAAAAAAAAGAACTCAGTTCAAGGTTTAAAATTTAAATGAAACTGTGAAGCCGAATTAATTGTTGAACTGAAGTTTAAACCAAAATTGGAGTTTAAACTTCCACTGTGAAACTAGGGGTAAGACGCTTTCTTCCCTTAGAAAAGCAAGTAATGGTAATAGCCTGAATCAAGAACATGGGTCTAGTGGTTTAGGCTGTAGGAAGAGGTACAGACATACAGACACACTGAAACATGTTTTTTGTGTACTAAATTTTTCTTAAAATTTTTATAAAAAAAACTGATATGCAAATTGTTAGTATGTATGTATATAAAACACATTTTATAACCTAATTTAAAAATTTATTTGTGTATCCGTTTTCAAGATATTGAATTTTCAAAACAAAAATTTGTATTATTTTTTTAAAAATCCAAAAACTATTTTTTCATATCGCAAGTAAAAATATTAATGAGCTTTGGCCAGTAACATTTGCTAATTGAATTTAAAAAGAAAGGATTTTAGTGGAATACATTGGTAATTGGAAAAGACGGCAAGATTTGGATTAACCGCAGAAATGTCTTCCATTCCGAACACAACTTTATCATCGCATCGTACTATATAGGACTCCTCTTTGAAATGCTTATTCATTTTTTTTACAGTCTCGGCGGCTAGTTGCTTCTGTCATACATATATCCGAATTTGAATGGAACCTCAATAGGAGATATAGAGGGGAATTACACTTTTATATCTCCCCAAGGTTGTTCCATTATTGATTACTGTTTAATAAAGGGGGACTGGCTTGATATCATTAGGAATTTTGAAGTTTACCCTACAAACTTTTCATCACATCTGCCGATTCTCGCTTCCTGCGAGTACTCTTTCCAAGATACCCAAGGTTATATTGAAGATTACTCTTTAACCAATAGAAAACTTAAATGGGTTGAACATAAGGCTGATTTGTATAGACAAAATTTAAGACGACAAATGATTTATACAAACACCCAAGGTGCTGTTTCAGTTGAAGAAGCGGTGTTTGTTGCATTTGATTTGATACGTAAGTCCGCAACTCCAAACAGCTCCCATGTCACCTCACCTCTAAATGGTATGATGAGGAATGCAGAAAAAGCAGAAAAAAATCTTTTCAATTTTTAAAACTGTTTCGAGAATCAAAGAATGATGCTCACAAACATCTTTACTTACAGCAAAATAAAATATATAAGGATCTATGTAGTCACAAGAAACATCTTTTCCTTGAAAAAGCGGCAAAAAATCTCATTGACTGCAGAGATTCTAGGTCTTTTTGGTGCAACGTGCGCGTACTGGGAGGATGTAGTAATACAGTGTCTTTGAGCATCAGCGTTGACCAGCTCGCTTCATATTTTGAAAACCTTCTGTTACCTGATCCAAAAAAAAACTCAATAAGTTTTGCACTCCCGTATATACTGATCGCCGAGGTAGATTCCAATTTCACTATGTTTGAACTTTTAACATCACTCAACAAAATGAAAAATAATAAAGCCCCTGGCTCGGATGGTATTCCAATATAAATCTACAAGAATTCAACTCCTGAGTTTTTGGAATATATTCTAAATATTCTAAATAAAATGTTTAGTGAGGAAGCCTTCCCGAGTAGTTTTCGCTTGGCGAAAATATCTGCCATATATAAAAAAGGGAACCCAAATCAAGCGGAAAATTATAGAGGCATTTCTGTATTGAGCTCCCTGAGGAAGCTCTTCACTCAAGTCCTATACCTGAGGCTATCTAGATGGGTGCAGTCAAACAACATAATCAGTTGCTTTCAAGCCGGTTTTCAAGCCAACCTGTCGACGGTGGACCAAATTTTCGCACTGACTACTATAGCAAGACGATTTATTGATAAAAAAAAGCCCTTATATGCAATCTTTGTGGATTTTAAAGCCGCTTTTGATACAATAAATAGAAGGTCCCTTTTGCATAAACTCGCGCTCATTGGGGTTTCGACTAAATTTATTCGGGTGTATGAACAGCTCTTGTTTAATATGTCTGCAGTGGTATGCAGCGGTAAAAATCAATCAGGTCAATTTAGGTCAGAAACAGGTGTCCCACAAGGGTGTGTTTTAAGCCCTTTAATGTTTGCTTTGTTCATAAACGACATTGAGAACCATTTACCAGGGGGAGTTTTCTTTGGGGATATATATGTAAAACTGCTGTTATACGCAGATGATCTCGTAATTTTTGCTGATAACCCGACGACACTTCAGCACCAAATTAATAACCTTAAAACTTTTTGCGATTTATGGGATTTCAAAATAAATTCTACCAAATATAAGATCATGGTCTTCAGAGCTCGAAACCGTGTTAATACGAATCTAAGGAATTGGACACTAGATGGCGTTAGCATAGAAGTTGTGAATGAGTTCAAATATCTTGGATTCGTAATTTCTTATAACTTGGATATAAGGGCTCATATAAAAGAAAAATTGACTGTGGTCAAATCAGCAATTAATACGATATGGGCGCAATTTTTTACAAAGTCTCTTGTTGATCCGACATCAAAATTCAAAGTGTTCGACGCTACAATAAACAGTTGCTTCTGCTATGGTAATGAAGTGTATGGATACCAATGGATAGACGAGATTGAATTAATTCAAAGATATTTCTTTAAAAGAATATTTAAATTACCTTCGAATACTCCAAGTTACGCTATTTATGTTGAGTCCGGTTTACCCCTTATTTACGTAAGAAATTTGAAGGCAAGTGCAGATTTCATGGTTAAACTAATGAAAAGATCAGATAACAATTTGCAAAAAAGAATATTGCAAGTTTCCCATCATTGCGGCTATACTCCGTTTAAAAACTGGCAGGAACTTGCTTTGGCACATTATGTTCCATTGAACCTGAGTACTAGCAATGTAGCAGAATGGCAAAATATTTTTTATGATTGCATTGCAAAAGTAGATGAACAAATGTATCAGTTGAATCTTAATAGGGCTAGGGAGTCAACTTCTAGGGCTATATATCGAAACCTAAATCTTAATTTGTTTGAGAACAGTTATTTTAGGAGGGATCTCTCTGTCTTAGATATTATGAGTCTTATCTTTAAGGCAAGAACGGAAGTTCTTGAACTGAACTTTGGACCATATCGACCCGACATTAACCCTATCTGCTCACTGTGTAATTTAAACCTTCATTTCTTAGCAATTTGTCCTATTTTGCAAGAAATACGAAGGTTCTATTTCAGTAAGAGTTTTCTGACTCACGAAGAATGTGTCAGTGTTCTGAATGGAGAATATGGTTGGAAGTTGCTAGTACGATATATCTCATATGCGAAAAACTACAGAAACACATATTTGAATATGTCGTGAGTAATACACACATTTAATAATTTTGTTTTAGCTAAACTAAAAGCCCATTTTCACTTGCGAAATACATAACTACTTTTTTTTTGTTTTAGCTAAACTAAAAGCCAATTTATTAATGATGTTGTATTTTTCTAACCCAACTCGTTCCTCAAGTATTAAAAATTGTCTATCATTGCTTCTTAAGCCTGTATTCTTAAATATATTTTAAATGGTTCTCTTTTATGTTTATTTTTGTACCTATATCTGAATATAAAAACTACTGTTGATTGCTTGTTCATTATATTTCTGTTATAAAAGCTTTAAACTCTACCTTTGGTTTCTTTTTTCTTTTAAGAATAATTTTATTTTAAATTTATTTTAAATTAAACTTTGTAATCTTCTTATGTAGAATAATAATTTATAGATAAGCGGCAGACGGCTCATAGGTCATGCTTTAATTTCTTTATTAAAATTTTATTTATGTATATTTTTAAGAACAATCAATAAAGATTCTAATCTAATCTAATCTAATCTAATCTAATCTAATCTAATCTAATCTAATCTAATCTAATCTAATCTAATCTAATCTAATCTAATCTAATCTAATCTAATCTAATCTAATCTAATCTAATCTAATCTAATCTAATCTAATCTAATCTAATCTAATCTAATCTAATCTAATCTAATCTAATCTAATCTAATCTAATCTAATCTAATCTAATCTAATCTAATCTAATCTAATCTAATCTAATCTAATCTAATCTAATCTAATCTAATCTAATCTAATCTAATCTAATCTAATCTAATCTAATCTAATCTAATCTAATCTAATCTAATCTAATATCCGAATTTGATAGAATAGTTAACCTACTGACACTAGAAAAGCAGGACAGATAATATGATGCAAGCTACCCGCTACAAGAATTAGGGTTCTCTATTTTTAGTAATCTAGAAAGTATTGAAAATCCTATATGACGAAGATCAGATAAGGCGATCATCAAGTTTTTTGGCCTAACTTAAACTTGGAACACCACTGTTGGTTCTTCCTAGGAAATTCTTCATATATAATCTTTTTCGAGAGCTCATAGGTGGGATCAGTTTTATAGTGGACGGAAATTCTTAATTTTATACTTAGTAATAATTTTTCCTAAAAACGGTACCTTAAGATCAACCAACGACTACAAAAGAGTTCCTTTAAATGCAAAAAAACCATCCTACCTACTCCTATCTTAGTAGGTCTTAGTATCATGGCTATTAAGTTGTGTTGAAACATCGCCTTATGATTGAAACAAAAGCCTACAACACAAATTTGACGAAACAAACACCATCATCAATATTATATTAATCCTCTCACCTCTTCAACTACAGCCGATTGAAAACCTTATTTTATGGTGCTTAAATTGTCTACCAACTCATAAACGCTCCAAACGACCACCATCGGTGTTGAGCCCAATGAGCGAACGGGAAAAATGGTCAATTCAAAGGGACTATATAATATCGAGTGGTCGCAAATACACATCTCGATGATCATCGTCACCATATGACCGTGATCAAGTCCGGCATCCTCCTCTAAATGAAATTATTAAGCACATGCAAAAGTTAAAGTTATTTTTATTATGACTCTCATAAATCTTAACTGCGGTTCTGAGTCCCGATGGTTCCAAATCGCCTTTGTGTATAGTTGGGTGTGTGTGTGTGAGCGACTGTGCGATCGGAATAGGTATAGTAAGTCTGTTGTTAACATTTTTCGCCGCTGCGCCACCACTGCTGACCGTCGACGATCGCCTATAGAGTTTAAAGACCATGAATGGAACAGCTAACTGAATGAATCACAATGGTTACATCCTCCCTTACACCTCCTCGGGCAAGTTGGTCCACGAATGCGCCATCGCCACCATATCGCCGCGAGCCGCACCGTCTTTATGGGGCAATTATCTACTCTTAAGACCAAGCGGCCAAGTTCTCAGCTTTCTGCGATACTTGAATCTTTTTGTAGGTATAATCAGGTACTACCCATGATGCTATGTCGGTAGGCGCGACGAGCGGGAGGCGGTGGCGGCGATGGGCTTCAGGTAATAACTTGGCCTTTTTGTGGCCGACCGGCGACTTTTGCAAATTAATTATCTTATCTTGTTTGCGGTGTGTTCTCGTTTTGACTGTGCTGTGCGGTGTAAACGGCTCTGTGGTTTTGACGATGTAGAAGGTCGTTAAGTTGATCACCCAATTAGACCGAATGACGGCCCCATCGTTTCTATTTTTTGTGATGCAAAGTAGTCTTATCGGCGATGGCAGCAATTAGTGTTACGCGTGTCTTAGATAAGAGTCTATCAATTGAAGCAAAGTCTCAATCGATTAACAGCTAATAGATGAGACACCTACCAATATAATGCCTAACCCCCTCAAAGTAGGTTCAACGTTCTTTTATTATTTTTCGGGAGTGTCATAATAATGACAATAAGCCGCGGGGTCTCTCCTTTGTCTGATGTCTGATATGATCGTGATCTTGGCTCAATGTGAGGTCTACGAGTAATTTGACATTGCGAAGTGGATTATGTAGACTGTCTAGATTGGTTTGTGACATAATCTGAAAATATTGAAGACCCGCAGATAGGTATCTAGAATAAAATAAATCTAAATAAGAAGACAAAGAATGAAAGATACAAATTTAACACATTACAATCTTAATTCGTATACCTGGCTGGACTGCTTTATTTATGTAGATAGATTTCAATGATGAAAAGATTTCCGGATCGATTATCTTGAGCTTTTAATTCCTTTTGATCCCTAAAGAGTGGCGCATACAAAAAATTCCAATTCGATTTGGTTTAGAGAGAGGTGAATAATGAGAATTATGATTTTGGTAAAGGGGCATGTCAATTTATATCTAATAATTATAACAGTTTTTGGCACTTATATTTTTAAAGGAGCGTAATTTTCTGAATTTTTATAGAACGTTGGACAAGCAGTACTTCTAGAGAAGACTTAAAATTTTAGTCTATTGGCAATCTTGACTAATTTATGCTTATCCTGGCTTTATATTGAACCTGGCTAGAACTGCCTATTTATTGGCTTTTCCAGGAGTATCTTAGACTGGGCCTAGATATTTTTAAATTGATTTAGCCTAGGTATGAAACTTTTTCTTGGCGATATCTTGGCTGTAGATAGTATCGCCTCTTTATTGGCATTGTAACAAATAAACTGCAAGGGACCTGGATAGTTTTTACTTGGTGTAGCCTGGATAAGGAATTGTTTCTGGGCGTTATATTGGCCTTAGCTAGTCTCGCCTGTTTATTGGCATTCTCAGATGTTACTTATACTGGGGCTATATAGTTTTTACTTTATGTATCCTAGATGTGCCTATACATATGTATCTATAAAAGGCTATCCATTATCCTTCTAAAAACATAACGGTAAATTAAAAAAAAAAAAAATCTTTCATTCCAGCTAAAAATCACTTAAAGAGTCGAATATAGGGAGGCAAAGAAAAAATGAAAATAATCAACAATAATAAAAAATAAAAATTTTTTTTTTATTGTTTCTAATAATTTTTTTAAGAATTGCCGTAGCTCTTGTGCTACTTGTGAAGACCCATCTAGGGCCCATATAGGAACATCTAGCGAGGGACAAGCTAGATACTGCTCGGTAGGGCCATGACTGAAACTAAGAAAAACTAGCTGGGGCCTTGGCATTATCGAGTCGAAAATTCTACCCGGGATGTAGTACAGCAGTAAATCAAGAAAGAAATATATCATTGTGGAGAAGTATTATAAAAAAAAACTTACATGCGAGATAACTATTATGAGAAAAAACTTCATGCGTTTTAAAGTATCAAGTATCAAATACGAAACCAAAACAAAGCAAAATACCGAAAATATGAACCTACGACCGATGAAAAAAAACGTTGAAATGGCTTCAACGCTAAATCGCAAAAAAAAAAAAAAAATGGTCCCTCGAGCCGGATATTCCGTACAAATATAGTCCCCAACAAGCATACCTGCAGCTTCCACAAGCCAAGACGCTATCACAAACCAAGACGCTACCACAAGCCAAATCGCTTTAAAGCTAAGTATTAGGTTCATCGTTAAGTCGCAAAAAAAAAATGCCAGAATTTCAGTCGAAATAGTTAAAAAATTTTAACTTTGATGCCATATAATAAACTTTTCGAAGAACTCAAAAGATAGGTATACTCTTCAGTACTTTACAATCCGTTTAGATAAGTTGATCAATGTAAGGTACGAGTATACAACTTTAAGATGCATATATCTAACCATTGGTAAGGGATTATAAAGCAGAATACAACAATATTGAAGAAACGGCTCTGTATTTGCTAGCCATCTTCCAAAAAGATATCAGTATAAGACTCAAGAAACTCCTCCTCCTTCAAAACAATCAACAGCAATTCAAATGGCTGTCAATGAGGAAGTGGCTCGTCTAAAAAGAGTAAATCTTTCAACCTTTAAAAGCGATTACTTGAAATGGTAGGTTTCTTCAATAAGTTCACAACATTAGTTCATGAAAATAATCAACTTCACGAGGTGCGGAAAATGCAGTATCTGTTGACATCTAGAAAAGGTGAAGCTCGACGTGACTTCTCATCGAGAGCTTGGGGGTGATCGCAATTAATTACCAGAATGCCTGGAAAATGTTATTTCAGCGATAGAACAACAAGAGAACACTTCTAGCATTCTAGCAAACCTTCAAACATTTATCAACATACTGATTGCCAGGAATGAAACGGCGAGCAATTTTAAGAAATTGTTGGACACAACAAAGCCCTTAACATCGACATCTATTAATTCCTGAGATACATTCATAATATACATTGCCTCTCACAAATTAGACTTTGAAGCCAGGAAAGAATGGGAATTGCTATGGGGATGCAAAACGGAATTACCGACATGGGAATATTTTTCTGAGTTTCTGTAAAAGAAGTTTAGATTCTTGAGAGCCGATTCGGGTGACGTTATAAAAAAATCTTACAACACAAGTTTTCTAAATGCAAAATGTGCAAAAGTAACCACTTCATCGTCGAGAGTGGTCAATTTCTGAAGCTAACATTTAAATTCGACGGTAAACAGGCATAGGCAATCATCGAATATACGTTTGATAAAGCAAACAAGATTCAAGATCTGATTTGATTGCCCATTCCTATGTAAGAATCTATCATTCTTAGCTTCATTTAAGCTTCGATCGATCCGAAATCAAAGCTAATATCACAAAAAGTTTCAATGCTCAAGTCAACAACAATACATTGGGCATTCTTCTAGTAACAGCTATTATCCCGGTCAAGAATGTTTACGGTGAAAACATAACGCTTAGAGCACTAATAGATCAAGGCTCACACAAATCTGTGTAATAGTCAGATCTACTGAATTAGCAGATCCAGAATTCTGCACACGATCAAGGATCGATGTATTGTCAGGAGCTGATGTATTTGGAGAAATTCTGCTGGATAGATTAAAAAAATGTATGCCAACTGCTAAAAATACAAGACTGTGCTGGATTTTATCGGTTGGATAGCAAGAAGCTATCATGATTAGTACATCAGAACTGGATCAACTACTCTGCAGATTTTGGGATTAGAAGTTAATCGTAGTACCAGAGTAATACAGTACCTCAAAAATGTAAAAAGTATGAAGGATGCCTGAAATTCTGGAAAGATTGCCATAAAAGTCTGGGCTGTTTTCGTAGGAAAGAGGCCAGAATTTATATGAACACAATTTTTGGCGTTTTTTCAAAATAAAAAACTGTCTGTGTTTTCCTGTGTAGTTTCCTGTTCAATAGCTTCCGATACCCTGTTTATAGTGAGAACCGTCGAGCTCCTCAAAATAGCCATCAACCGCAGACTCCACCTCTTCATTGTTAGCAAATCTTTTACCACCGAGCCATTTTTTGAAGTTTGGAAACAGAAAATAATCCGAGGGGGCTAAATCTGGCGAATAGGGTGCGTGAGGAAGCAATTCGAACTTTAAATCATTGATTTTGGCCATCGCGATAACGGATGTGTGAAGTGGTGCATTGTCTTGATGAAACAAAACTTTCTTTTTCGCCAAATGCGGCCGTTTTTTCTTGATTTCGTCACTCAAACGCTGCATAATAATCGCCGTTGATTGTTTTTCCTTTCTGAAGATAATCAATGAACATTATCCACGCGCATCCCAAAAAACTGACCTTGACTGCAGATGGAACTGCCATCGTCTTCTTTGGAGCCGATTCTCCCCTTTCAGTCCTTTGTTTTGACTGTTCCTTCGTCTCAAGTGTGAAGTGATGGACCCATGTTTCATCCATGATTATGAATCGACGCAAAAACTCTGCTTTATTGCTGTGAAACTTCGCCAAACACTCGATTGAAACATCCTCACGACGCTGTTTTTGTTCCATTGTGAGTAATCGCGGCACCCATCTTGCGCACATCTTTCTCATGTCCAAATTTTCAGTCGATATGAGATGTACAGCACTTTTTGAAATGCACCATGTCTGCTAGCTCGCGCACTTTCAGTCGACGGTCACCCAATACCATTTTGTGGATTTTCTTCACCATTTCTGGCGTGGTCACTTCATTTGGTCGACCACTGCGATCTTCGTCTTGGCAGCTTGTACGACCTCGTTTAAAATCTGCCACCCAATATTTTACTGTTGAAAACGAAGGAGCAGACTCCCCCAGAGCAGAATCTAGCTCTGCTTTGATATTGGTTGGACTGAGGCCTTTCAAATGAAAGTATTGTATCACATAATGATGACCAATTTTTTCCATGTTTACAAATTCACTGAGAGCTATTGATGGCTGCCAAACACATACTGAACAACATAGCGTCGTCAAACTTCAAACTTAAGCTTTATAAAGTTGGTACTCTCCACCATAGTCATTCTTTTCAAACAACAACCGTCATCTATAAGTCAGGTCGGGTACTTCTGGGACTACCCTTATAAGAAGCCAAAGCTTTATACAATGAATTATCGAAGCTCCTAGAGAAAGGGGGCTTCAACCTTATAACATAGAATAGCAATTGCAGAAAAATCCTTGGGATAATTCTGGGTGAAAAGTAATGTATAAGTTAATATTAAAGGCACAGAATTGGTAATCAAAGACTGAATGGAGCACTTCTTGATGATTGCTATTGCATTTTCTAAGGTTGAAGTCCCCCTTGTTTAGTAGTTGTGATAATTGAATGTATATGAAGTTTTCGCTTCTGCTATGGTGTCGACGTCTGTCAGAAGATCGTGTACACATAAATTGTTTTTCATGTGGTTCTCTTATAAAGGGAACGATTTCATTTCTTTCCTATTAAAGATAATATTATACCAATCAATAAGAAAACAACTTTCGTTTCATAAATCTTTACTGCTCACTCAATGTGCGTAAACGCTCCCATTGTGTGCTCATGCATTGTGTCTGCAGCATGGACTTTTCATTTCGTGCCGACCATGTTTCGATCAGGTGGCAAAACCACCACTTTCTTGGCTTCAGATCGAACTTATGAATATTTATTGCTTTAGTGAATGATCCCCATTCTTTGGTGGCGCAGACAAAATTGTATCCTCAACACTAATAGGTCGGCCAGGTAAAAAAAAAGTTCCATTTGAAGAAAAAGGAAAACTAATTCAAATGAAATCTCCAAACATTCAATAATGATTCATCTATCTACATAAATTACTATAGTGTGCACTTATCCGTAATAAACACAAAAAGTGCTACAGTTCCAAAATTGACAATGCAAAATTGACAATTGCCTCTGAATCAAATTTATCGGTAAGTATCGCTGCCAATCATTTTATACATGGTCCTTCGAGCCGGATCACAGTCCTGTAAGACCAAGCAGTATTTTGTGCACTGGTACGTGCACATGTGACGATCGAGAATGAATCAAAACAATAATCTTGGTTGTAGGTTGGTTAGAGACTGACTTGCTCAAATTGGGGAAAAAGCGAATGAGGTTTTGAGTCCCAATCAAGAAGCAAACCCATCGTGGGAACATCAACTTTAAATAATTTACGTTGAGTTTGCAAATTGATGTTCCCACGACTAAGTTAATTTAGTTTTTCATGTTGGGAAGTTTGAATGGAAACTTTACACCACATACTCCTTCCCTTTTTTGAGAAGAAATCTTTATTTTATTTTATTTTATTAAATTTATTTTACAATGTTTTATAAAAAATGTAGTATTTTTATTATTTTTTCGTTTGTATTTAAAAGGAATTAATTGTTGGCTTTTATTATAACAATAATAATACACGTTTGTTTAGGTGTATGTATTTTTAAATAAGTGCAAGTACATGTAGGTATTATATTTTTTAAATTACAATAATCATTTCAATCTGTGCTTAATAAGAAAAATTCTCTTTTTTTTATGTTTAAATGCATTTTAGCTTTTTATTTGATAGTACTTACTATCTTAGTTTGTTATATGTACTATATTAATTCTTAGTAATATGTAGTATGCTGTTTTAAATATTCCTAGGTTTATCAATAGTTTTACTTAATTAATAAAATTTGCCTTTTGAATATGTACATTATGTACATAAATAAATGTGTCTTCAATGTAAATTTATATAAATATATATATATTTTTTTTTTTTTTTTTTTATATACATTTTTTAAAAAATATTTCTTCTATTATTATTTCAACAACTAAGCATTTTTAAATATTTGAACATTTTTGTTAAATCTTTTGTTTTTGGATATACAAAATATGCTTTACGATTTGCTTTTTTTTTGTTATTTTTTTTTTTTTTTTTTTTAACATTATCTTATATTCTATTTCATATAAGTAGGTACATTCTTAATTTGATTTAATTTTTTTTTTTTTTTTTTTTTTTAATTTATTTGTTTTAATTTTTTCTTATACATATAAATATTACAAAGGATAATTTCAACAAATTTTATTTATTATTTTTGTTTTAATTTCCATTTCACCTCTCCTTTATTATTGGCAGATAAACAGTGTTGTTTCAAAATTTAAAACAAAATTCAAATAACTGTATGTGTTAAGTTTTTCTTTCACTTAGAATCACTAAAATTTTTAGATGTACCTATGAAAACAGATGAATACCAGACAGACAAACAAACAAAATCGAACCCCTTTTTTTTATTTCAACAAGTATCGGATGCAACCTCAAACACAGCATGTGAATCCCCAAGTTTTGGTTTCCTTCTGGGTCTTGGCCTTGGCCTTTGTAAAAATTGTGCATTCTTATGTTTTATTCGATAAAACATTATAAATAATAAAATAATGCTTGTGAGCAGCAAGAAGTTTAAAGCATAATGATTGTAATCATGAAGACTGGCCGTTACCGAAAATTCTTTAGAGTTTTCAAGAGCTTCACTTATATTGGCCTTAAGATTGTTGAACTCAGTATGGTTTACTTCAAAAACCTTAGGGGGTTCACGTATCTCTATTTCTGTGCCCTCTAAATCCCATGTACTTATATTAGTACTAGGAATAAAGGCGTTGTAAATAGTTTTATTATAATCAGGATGACCTTTAATTTGCATGGTTGGGAGTTTATACGCACAAGATGATCTAAATGTTAATACTCCACAACCTGACACAGTGTGACTACTGGATGTTTGATTACATATGAGATGTCCTGTTATATTATTTTTTACTGAAAAAATCCAAGAATTTGGATTCCAAAGTCTCTTCCAAAAGTTTTGTGGTGAATTTGAAATTACATTTAAGTTACATTCTTGAAGGTTAATTGATTTATGGTTTAGTAATGATACCTCGCAGTTACTTTGATTAGAAGTTTTGCTTAATGTAGGCATGTGGTTCTCGCAAAAATATTCGTTTGGTAAAAAGCTTTTACAAAGGTTAAACTCTATATCTGTAATCGGAAAATATTTATCCCGTGTCAAGGAAATCGCTAAATAAGGGGAAGATGTTTCTACCAAATAAACTAAGTTTTTATGGGAAAATGGCAAGGAAATGAGTCTAAAAAGTTGATAGTCTTCGAAATCTAGTAATGGCAACCGTATTTCAAAAACTACACTGTCTTCCATTACACGTCCTTTTATTGAGGCCATTTTGTAGTAATCTACTGCAGTTCCCTGAGGTAGCCTGAAGATTCCCGAAAGATGGCTTCTAATATAAAGTAGTTGTTCTGTCAATTGTTTTGGGGTAACTATTTGTGGGCTTATTTTTGCATGTTTCAAATCTAAAAGAACATCTAACAATATTCCCTGTAGTCGTTCAAAATTGGTTAGTATGAGTATTAAATACGAGACAAGGGAAGACAAATCACGCTCCTGCTCACTAATCATAAGCTGATCGGTTATATTTTTTTCGGTTGACTTTAGATAGTCGTTCAAAACTTCGAACTGGTGGTTTATTTGGACAGTTGTGCGCTTTAGAATGTTGGTAGTTGAGTCAGCTATAGAAATTTGTTTTTTCAGTAATTCTGAGAAATGTTTTTCGTTCGTTTGAATTTTAGTTATTTGTTCTTCTATATGGGTCGCATATTCGTTATCTAAAACTCCAAACAAACCGTGGGCTATGTTTCCAACAATGTCAAATGGAGAACGCCTTGCTCTTGGTCTCTCGTACTTTTCGGAATTGAAGGAATACAGTATAATGTTGTTTTCTTCTATAATATCTAGTCGATGTCGAATGGCTCCAGCTGTTGGCATGCAATGTCGCCGATGTAATTCTTCATTCGTACAAATTTTTTCCATACGACTTATGTATTTCTTCAGTTCTCCGAGCTCATGCCAATATGTTGACATGTTGTAATAAACGTAAATAGTCCAATGGCTACTGATTACTCTTACATTTCCAATGCTGTCAAAAAATACTCCTACAGCACAATCCAGCTGATGTACGCTTACTTTTTCATTCTCTTGTGCCATAATTAAGAATGATGGTAAGATGGTATAGTATAAGGATGTAAGCAAAAGTAATAATATGCCTTGATTTCGCCACATTTTCGTAATGTATTTGAATTCGAATCTAGAAGAATTAAACAAAAATGGAAAACATGGCTTAAACCTTTTTTTTTTGTAAATTAGTTAAGTGTTTTCAAAAAAAGGCTTGAGTCTATTGTTATGAACTTTTTCTAGTTTTGTCCCTCTTAATATAGTTGTATTAACATCGTTATGAATTTGTCTTACTTCAAAAGGTCCTGAGAACAAGGAATATAACTTGTTTTTTCTAGCCATGTCCTGAAGGAGAACTTTATCTCCTACCTTAAATGAATGTGGGTGAATTTTTTTATCATAATTCTCTTTCGATTTAGTCTTACTGTTTTCTAAATTTATTCTTGCTTGTTGATACGTCTTTTGTAATTTATGCCTTAAGTGAAAAAAATAGTTTTCGTCATCGTAAATGGGAGCAGGATGTTTTTTAATACCATTTGGTATCTCTGAGGTAAAACCAAATAACACATCCATCGGTGTTAGCTTTGTACTAGCATGAGGAGTGTTATTGTGGACAAACATGGCCTGACGAAGCCATGTATCCCAATCTGCTGGATTAGCACTCGAAAAGGATCGTAAGTATTCTATCAGAGGACCATGATTCCGTTCAAGTGCTCCATTAGTCTGCGGATGATAAGCAGTTGTTTCTAGTTTGTTTATTTTTAGAAATTTGCACAATTTTTTGAAAAGGTCGCTGCAAAAATTGGCCCCTCTATCAGTCAGAAGCTGCTTAGGAATTTTATATCTACATATTATTTCATCAAAGAAAACCTTTGCGACGGTTTCAGCTTCGCCATTTGGCAGTGGATAGCAGTCCATGAACCTTGTGAGGTCATCAGCGAAAGTCAAAATATATTTGTTGCCTTGCACTGTTGTCGGCAGTGGACCCACTATGTCCATAAACACTTTGTCAAAAGGTTTTTTTGAGGTTACTGATATCATCATAGGCATAATAGTATGTTTTGTTTTTTTATTAACCTGGCATTTTTTGCAACCTTTAACGTATTTTTTTATTATTTCGAACATATTTTTCCATCTAAAATGCGGTCGTATACGGAGATATGTTTTAAGGACTCCTTGATGACCGCCTAATGGAGAGTCATGGTATTTTTGGAGAACCTTGTTAATTTTCTCCATGTCTTGTAAAATAACATATTTTCGACGTCCCTGATCATCTTCAACTGGCTCTTCATCGTCACTGATATTTTCATCACAAAAGGAGTCGTCGCTACTGTCGGGATTATTCGAGTTCTTTGATTTGTTAATTATACTATCATTTTGAAACTTGTTTGTAGTTTCTGTTGCTGTATTTTTCTTTGAGTTAATTTCATCAGTTGCCTTAATTTCTTGAGCCTTATGAACCTGAGCTCTAGTTACGACCCGAATATTTAGACTTTGTGCACTATGTGGACCCAAGCGACTAAGGGCATCAGCTACAACATTTTGTTTTCCTGGTTTGTGTTTGATAACAAAGTCATATTCCGCTAACTTGAATTTAAAATTTGTAATTCTTGTTGACTCATTGGTTATTTTGAAAAATTGAATTAAAGGTTTATGATCTGTATAAAGTGTAAATTTTCGGCCTAGCAGATAGCATCTAAAATTCTTTACTGCCCAAACCATAGCTAATGCTTCTCTTTCGATTGTAGAATACCGACGTTCTATTGGACTTAAAATTCTACTAGCAAAAGCAATGGGCATATCTAAGCCCTCTTTTTTCTGAGACAGAACAGCCCCTATTGTGGTTCCACTAGCGTCAGTGGAAAGGTCAAACTCCTTAGCAAAGTCTGGATATATCAGAACAGGTGGATTAGTTAATTTTTCTTTCAAAATATTAAAAGATTTTTCACATTCTGCATTCCAACAGAATTTTCTATCTTTACGTGTAATATCTCGTAGTGGCTTTTCATATTTGGAAAAATTTGGAATGCTCCTTCTATAGAAATTTACCATCCCTAAGAATGATTGGATTTCCTTAACATTTGTAGGGTACGGTATCTGATTGATGCTTTTTATTTTCTGGTCGTCTGGAAGGACTCCCATTTCAGTAATTTTATAACCTAAGAAAACAATCTCTCGTCGGAGAAAATGGCACTTTCGAGGTTGAAGTTGCAGATTGAATTTTTCTAAACGTTCTAAAATTGAAATCAGTTTGTTGTTATGATCATTTAAATTTTTACCGTACACAACAATGTCATCTAGGTATACAAAACATTTAACTCCTTGTAGACCACTAAGAATATGATTCATCAGGCGTTGAAAGGTAGCTGGTGCTCCTTTCAAACCAAATGGCATTCTGTTAAACTCATAATGCCCAGTACTTGTACTAAAAGCCGTTTTTGCTCTATCGACTTTATCTATAAGTACTTGATGATATCCGCTCGCTAGGTCTAATGTTGAAAAATATCTGCTGTTGCCTAACTGATCAAGAATATCGTCAATTCTAGGTAACGGAAAAGCGTCACCAATTGTTATATCATTGATTTTCCGAAAGTCTACGACTACTCTGTATTTTCGAATACCACTTTCGTCAGCTTTTTTAGGAACCACCAACAGCGGACTATTCCAAGGGCTTTTGCTATCGGTCACAATTTTATCTTTATACATTTGATCAATTTGATCATTTATTATTTGCCTATGTACCTCCGGTAACCGGTATTGTTTTGTATTTATAGGGACTTTGTTATTATCAGTTGGAATTTTGTGATAAATTGCAGTTGTATACGGAAGTTGTTCTCCTTCAAGATGAAAGATATTGGAAAATCGTTCACATATAGCTTGTATTGTAGCTCTTTCTTCGGGATTAAGATCTTCTCGGAAATTAAGTTCTTCAACCAATTTTTTGACTCGATTTTCATCTTTATTAACACTTGAAGATTGAGTATTAATAGAATAAATAGAATTTTGTGAACTTTCTGCATCATCCTTTGTTAATTTTCTTAGAATAAAACTTTTTAGTGGGACGAATTGAATGATGATATCTTTTAAGATTATTTCATCAGTGCTGATATTTGCTAAACTTATTACTATGGAACTGTTTTTTACTTGGCCAACGGATGACGCTAGGTAAATTTGTGGGCTTATTTCATGAGAGTGACACACTAGTTCAGTACCCTCAGCAATGTTGATTGGACATTTGAAAAATACTTCTTTGCGAGAAGGTATTGTAGTAGTGATTCTCGTAGTGACCACGTTATCAGTAATTTCTATTGGGTCTGCGGGTAGAGACGATTGAGATACTGATTCTGTTTGATAAGTAGATTGATCATTTTGAAAAGTGGACCCTTTGGGAGAATATGTGATTATTTTTTTTTGTAATTTCGTTGGATAAATAGAACCATCATCGTGCGAAGATGATTGAGAAACCGTGTAATTGGAATCTTTGATTCTTTCAGCAACTTCATCACCTTGCGAAGGTGATTTCGGAGAAGATTTAACAATGGGCAGATCGTTTTTTGGAACTTGTTTGTGTATAAATTTCAAAAGTCTATTTGGGCCCTCAATATTCGTATACTTAAATAATATATCCTGACCTAAAATACCATCACAATTCAAATTAGGAATTTTTTTGGTGGCATGTAGCTTACATCTGATAGGCGGTTCTAGTAAAATTTTTGCTTCAATAGAACCGAGTGTAGTGCCCTTTGAATAAATTCCATTTATGACGATGACGTCACTTTGATTTAAAATTGCATCTGTACTCAACGCGTCTTCGTTAATAATACTAATATCTGATCCCGTGTCCACTAAGAACTTCAATTTTTTATTTATACCTATATCAATTGGAACTTCAACTATACCGTTTTTAGAGTATTCATGGCATTTTTTGGATGCGTCGTCGGATGATTGAACAGTACTTTCTATCACCCGACAATTGTTTAGTTTTTTGGATTTGTGGAGTTAGTTTTTTCATCCCAACGTTTTTTCGTATAGCAATTTGAAATACTATGTCCCACCCTTAAACAGAAGTCACATTTTCGCTCATTGACTCTTGATTGATTATGATTTAGATTCGAATTTGTTGCCATGACAGATGGCCTTAAGTTTGCATTTTCATATATTCGGTTTGGTCTACTTTGACCTTTGCTGCAACTAACATTATTATGTCCGTACACCCGACAGTTTGAACAAAAGGGTGTGTTGTGTCTTTTTTTACAATTTTGATATGTGTGATTATATTTATTACAGAAGTTGCATTTGACCCTCTCATTGCTTGTAAAATATGAATTCGAATTCATATTGGAAGGATTCGCTATAAATTGTTGGTTTGAAAGGCTCTGATGCGTTTGCAACAAGGGATTTTGACATGGTTGTTGTTCCCCGCTGTTTTGTAGCCCTGTTGGAAAATAATTTGGATTTTGAAATGGCCAATGCACTGGATAATGATTTAAACAATTGGTCTCAAGCTCCAGCTTCAAAAGACTTTCACACAAGTTATTTACCGTTGTTTCCTTAGACATTAAAACATATTGTCTAATCATTGGGTTTGATACCCCTGACTTAATAGCATACGTTGCTGCTAGTTCAGAATCAGTAACCAGAGCTTTTGAATCTGCAGGAAATTGTTCCTGTGCAGCACTCTTACATTCGGCTACTAAATTCTTCACCCTCAATAGAAATGAACTTAAAGTTTCTATTGGAAATTGTCTACACTGTCGAAGATCGTTCGATAATTGAATATATGTTTTTCTGGGCAGAAAATGCCCTCGAAGTAATTTTTCAAACTCTTCGAAAGTTTTGAAGCTACAATTTTGCATAACCAAGTAAGCATTACCTCGCAATTTTGTGAGGATAAGGTGGCAGAAGGTTGATTCCTGCTCTTGTGTAATGCAAGCTTTAACCTGTCTGCAACAATTCAAAAATGCTTGTAGCTCTGAGACCAAATTTATTGTTTGTTCTCCATTGAATACCGGTATGAGATTAGAAATTAATTGTATCATAGCGCTTTGTTGAGTACTTGCTATAAAAGAATCGTCAGAACAAAATGTTTTGCTCCCATGATCTTCTGTTTGTTTGTGCTCGGTACTCATTTTAATAACAGAAATGCTGGCACTTGAACTAGAATCAGGGGAGTGAGAGTTATAGCTCTCAAAATATTCCAAATCTGATTTGAACAACTCTGTTTTTTCTGCCAAATTACAACTTTGTGAAGGGCTACTTTGATTTTCAAATCTTTCTACTAAATCTAATAATTTTTTATCTAATTTCTTATTATCTAACACTAATTTTCTTAACTTACTTGTCCTTCTATCGTGTCTCGTGGTAGCTTTTCCGGATCGTAATCTTCTTATGCCTAAAGATCTTCTCTCGTCTTCTTTTCCGGAGCTGTCTTCTTCTGATGTTTCCAAAAGTTGATTATGGATTTCAGCTCTATGTTGAACTATTGTTTGATTTAAGTCTTCTTCACTGGACATTTAATATTTTATACAAAATGTTTTGTTTGTTTTTTTTTTTTGTTTGTTTTAATGCACACATATATGTAGATGAATGATACCATTTACAAAATATATTTATTTTTATTTTCTAACTTTGTTCATATAGGCATACGAGTATCATTGCACTGTTAGAGTTCGGCCCGAGTTATATGTTTTGTTTTTTTTTTTTTTTTGTTGGTTTTTTTTCGGGGCGATCGAGAATGAAAGAAAAAAGAGAAAAAAAGTTTGGACTACTACTCAGCTACTTTTTTATATACTTTCGTTTTTTCCGGCTGCGCCAATTTGTGACGATCGAGAATGAATCAAAACAATAATCTTGGTTGTAGGTTGGTTAGAGACTGACTTGCTCAAATTGGGGAAAAAGCGAATGAGGTTTCGAGTCCCAATCAAGAAGCAAACCCATCGTGGGAACATCAACTTTAAATAATTTACGTTGAGTTTGCAAATTGATGTTCCCACGACTAAGTTAATTTAGTTTTTCATGTTGGGAAGTTTGAATGGAAACTTTACACCACACACATTTTATGCAGTTTCAACAACTTTCAACCGACCACTTGAGCTTTTAATTGAATTTATATACTATAAATATATTCATATACAATGCGAGAAAGCTATCTTCCAAGAAATATATAATGCAAGAAAATTATCATGCGAGGCTGCGCGTACAAGCGAAACAAGCAATATAAACCTTCTCGCACAAACTCGCTTGAGTCAGAAGAGTTGGTGAGCGAGATGCTTGCAATAGAAACTCGCAACACTCGCATCAAATATCGCTTCACTGTGGGCACGAATATAAGAATAAATGTAAAAACCTAATGTGAGAAAACTGTGGTGCGAGAAAACTATGATGCGATAAGACTATCACGCGAGAAATCTATTATGTTGGAAGATTATCATGCGAGGAATATATGATGCGATAGAACTATATGTTGCTCTTAACATTGAACTGGAGATCTATTGTGCCCCTACTTTGCAGTGTCCGTCCAGTTAGGATACCTGAATTTAATTCTTAGGTTGTTCCTACTTAAGTTTATGCAGTTTGTGAAACGTTGCTGATTATAATTGCAAAGCAGTAGTTTCCATTGCCCTAGGTTTGGATCTAATTTTTTTTCAGGCCCTGTTAAAGGGGTTGATGCGTCTATTTTTCCTAAGGAGTCTGTCTCTTCGTTTCCATGAACACCCTCGTGAACAGGTACCCAGTGAAGTGTAATCCTCTGTGCTGTTTGCCAAGTTCGTTAAGCTTCCTTATGCACTTCCACACTAATCTAGAGCTGATGGTAAAGGAGCTCAGTGCTTTGAGGGCAGCTTAGCTATATCTTCCATGACAGCAATGTTCTTGTTGCGATAGTTCCATTCGAGATTTCGATCCAAGCCTTTCCCATTGGTGTGTAGCTCCGCTTGGAAGATGCTGCTGGACTGCCCCATCGGTAACGAAAGTTGTGTTCTAGACCCAAATATTCCTGAGCCAGTCCCTTTACTTGTTCTCAATCCATCAGTGTACCTCTTGAGGGTATTTGTTTCGAGAGTACAAGTTAAACATTTTAAGTCAATTCTTCAACGAGCACAGTTCAATTTGCAAATGCTGAACTTCAAGTTGATAGCTTGCAAATCGCTCTAAGATTGACGAATTTTCATCAGCTTAAATCGGTTGAGTCCAACGTATCCAAAGGTATCCTCTTATGATTCGAAAACTTGACAACTGTTGCATATTTTCTGACAAATTTTCAGAATTGTCACCTTGCAAATTTGACCTGTCACAACTGTCAGTTTTAGCAGAGCCTTTATATCAGCTGTTCTATGCATTATATTTCATCCATCTGAAAGTCTTTTTCATTATTTAAAGAATGAGTATTTGTTGAGCTTCCTCAACCCTAATTCATTATTCGTTTCTCTAGACTGGCCAAGTGAATACCAGACTGGTGCATCATCAGGCTTGAGCATAAGTTTGCTTCGAACTTCGCTGCTTAACAAATCAAGCGAAGAAACCAATGCTCCCCATGGCAAAGTAAATTTGAAGTCGTTTTGCTGAGGACATGACATTCAAAATGTCACAAATATCGCGGGCTAACAAGATGACAAGCGGCTAAGACCGCAAAACTAAGACCCGTGCGAAAAAATTACCTCTAAGTATGGTGATCAACACATACTTATATATGTAGGCAGATACCTACCTAACCTACAGCCAAAATAAAAGGCTCAAGATATAAGTTCCAACAAGACGAGGTACCTTCACAGCCCGTGGGTCCAAACCAAGAACCAAAGATTGAAGCAAAAGGTTGAATAAAATTTAAACCGCAAACTTGTTCTCATTTTTATTTGATTTCGGGACCATTTTTTTTTTTTTTGGATTGTTCTTGTTCTTGTTGTAGGTAGCTTTGTCTTGGGGATCACATTGTGATCACGGATCGTTATGGCAGAACAACGTGTTAGGATGACGACGCGATATGAAAGTAGAAGTCATCGACTACGACACGATATACCAGTGCTGAAGCCGAGGCAGAGGCGGTGGCGGCAGTAACGGAAGCCTCATCAGAAGCGGCACCATCGACTACCACATAACAGTCAACTGACAGAGTGGCCCCGCCAGCAATAACCCGCCTGAACGGTGTGTTATTGCTCATTCTGATATAAAATTATGGCTGCGTTGCTGTCCTGGCCTGGCCGGTCCTGGCCGGCCAAGGAGCTACTAAAAGATTCAACGAGATGTATGCACAATGTGGTCATGTTTATCGGTGTCTGTGTTGTTGTATTGGGTGCGCTTCCTTCGCTTGAGGGCGGTGTGGCGGCGCGGCACCGGTCGTCAATTCAATGGTGCGAACATGAAAATTTTGCAGAGGGCCTTACCGCAATTCTGGACACACAAAGCAGCAAAACACAGTCCGAGAGCCTAATAACAGCTCACCAAAAAGGTGCGCTTCCGCCATGTTATTAACTTATTTATAACTAAACAAGCGCGCCATTCAGTTTCCCACAGCTATTAATGATTGCCGCTGGGATGGGTTTCGGAATCCGCAACAAGCTATCGACATTGCACTTGGCTAGCAGCAGGGCTGGACGGACGTACGGTCGGACGGATGGCCACAAACAAGGTATGAACCTTTTTGGCGTGTTTTAACTCGTGTTTTGTGTGTTGTAGTTGGCGGTGTCTGAATTTGTTAGCAAAAGATACATTGATGGCGGCAATGCCATCCAGTGGCACAGGCAGAGGCCAGCGGAAGCGGGAGCATACCTACTTATGTACATATATGTACCTCCATATCTCTTCGAACTTTCCAAGTCAATCAATCACCAAAGGGGTGTTCACGAGGTGGGAGCCAAATTCGAGACCAAATCGAATACACATCGCGATCGTATCCATAAAATAATAAGCGGCCTTGATTGGAGTCTAGATAGTCCGCGCACATCAAGGCAACGATACATTTAAATGTGGGTACGGGGCTCAATAAATTTCTTATTCGAATACATTTTGATGGGATGAAAATGAAACGTTGATTTAAACCTAATGAAACCGCTAATTTGCGACTGCCCGGCGACTGCGACGGCAGTGGCGGCGACGCACGGCCGGCGTCTCTAATTTAATTCTCTATTGGCGTAGAGACTATGATTTTTTTTGTTGCAAATTTTGATAATATTAGAGGATATCCAAACTTAAATTTTATAGCGGAGGCGTGGCTTATTAGTTTAAAATAAAACAACAATAAGTGTCTGAGGGCTACGGCAAGGATATGATGAGACTTTAAAACTTGTAATTCATTTTTATTGTATTATAATAAACAATCAACATAGTAGCCCAAAAATTTTAATTTGGAAAAATTATTTGGACGGATAATTTATTTTAAGGCTGATGAATGGGATATCGAATCAAAGCTCAGATTGTCCTCTTTGATGACTGGAATCTCTTCAAGATCAGCAAAAATTAATAAAAAAATAAGGCAACATATGGAAAAAGCAGCATTATCTACATACATTTTTAAAAGAACGAACAAGACTTGGACAGACCGCTGCTCCTATACATACCTTCCCAGGATGTACGAGTATTACAAAACCGAAAGGCTTCAGGACGATAAATCTATTTTCCTTTCTGCTCAATACCCTATAGAAAGACTAAGGCCCTGGCCACGCAATGAGCGGAAAGCTGCAAAGCGTTGTCAAGTGCTTGTCAATTATTTTACGTTTAAAAAAAAGCACTTGGTGTTCCCCCAATTAACTGAAAAGGAGGAAGTTATGCCGAATTTCACCATTTATATAATAACCTGCGCAAATATGAGGATCGTTTCAGGTAATACTCACCTGAACAATTACACATTTTTCCAACCTCATTTCACAGGTTGTCGGTTACGTTTTTATTTTTAAAATCCTTAAGCCTGTCCTCCAATAATGTAGGACGGCTTTGAACAGCTGAAATTAAAATTTCCGTGTTGATTTTTGCCATGATTATGCCTTGCCTCTCAGCGTTACACTAAAATGACATATTTGAAAGCTACCCCTCAGAAATGGCGCTTGCCGCTCAACCACTGCGTGGCCACCCACCATATAACTTCATGTGTTTTAATTTTTTTTTTGGCGCTCAGTCGCTTTGCCGCTTGCCACTCATTGCGTGGCTAGGCCCTAACTGAAACACATATTTGCCTAAATCATGATGTTCTCTCAAAAGCCCAACATGTATATACAGCGCTTCATAAAGTTGTCGGAATAATCAAAAATTCAATCAATCGAAAGAATTTACACTGGCAGCTTTCGAGGACATAGAAGGGGCCTTCAATAGTATCGAAAACAATGCTATTCGACAAGTCCGTAAGTCCATCAACGTCGTCTCGGCAGCGATGAACTGGATAGACTGCATGCTTCAAAGAAGACTTATGAATTCAAAAAAGAGTGATATCAAGTTAAAAGTATAATGTCGTGTAAGGTACTCCAAGAGGTGGAGTCTGATCTCCTCTACTTTAGCTTCTAGTCGATAACCATATCTTGATTAAACAAAGCCTTCAAAGTCGTTACATACGCCCGCCGATGACATCGTGTTAATCGAAAATTTGTTTCTATCTTTTGCGAGTTCATACAAGTGACCCTTGATAACTCAGTAACTGGGCGAGAAGCTGTGGAGTTAAATTTAATCCTCTCAAGACAAGAAAACGCAATATTCCCAATATGTACCCGCCAACCATAAACGGAATTCCGCTTGAAGTTTCGGACACTGCCAAATATCTTGCCATTGTACTTGATCTTAAGTTTAATTGAAAAAAAAAATATATAAAAGAAGTAGTGAAAAAAGCTTCAATTGCTTTCTACACTTGGAGTGTCAGCCCTAAGACCATTTATTGGTCATATATTTTAGCCCAACAAGGAAACCCGCGGAATAAAAACCGGGTCATTAATGCTTATAACGTTTCGGTCTTTACGGATGGTTCTAAAGCAAACAAGAGGGTGTGGTGATCGCATCTACTCAGATAACCTATATTATATAAACAAATAGATCAATAAGGCTTCCTTACTTTTGCAGTGTATTCCAATCGGAAGTGCTTGCAGTTTTCGAAGCTGCAAGGCATTTCTCCACGCATGAAATAGTAAGCAGAAATATCGATGTCTCCAAAGATAGCCATTTCTTCAATCACTATTAAGCCGAAATACTAATAGATCGCTGACGTAATGAGCTGAAGTTTCTCAGTGCAAGGAAAAATTTACCTTCAGATGAGTGCTGAGACATCTTGATGAACTGGCCATTAACGAATAATTTCTTGATCCGAGCCAAACAGATAGCTCGCTACTTATGCCATTGGAGCAAGAGAAAAACAAAATTCACCTGAATTTCCTTAAGGCTGTGGACTTTATATAGAAAACAATCAACAGTTGTCGGGTTTTGAATATTTTAAGGAAAAACATAATATTTACTTAAGATAAGTAAACCTCAACTATCCATCCTAATTGGAATCCTAACGGGCCACAATACAATGCAACCCACATGAGAAGAAAAAGACTTGTGTAGAGGGTGTAAAGATGAAGGGGAGGATGAAGACTAATCTCACTTCTTTTGTGAATGCCCCAGTCAGAACCAGAATAGCAGTTGGAGAATATTTTTTTGACGAATTGGGCTATATCTCTGTCTTGCCACTAAAATAACATCCTAAAAATTCAGAATTCAGGATGATTCAGTGAGGCTTCAAATACCTAAACTCCCTTCAAAACAGCAATCGCAATACAACCATCTTATGAACATCCTCGGCATCGGAATGACTCCATTGAGATCCGAGTGATATAGTATGGCTTGCCATATCATCACTCCTTCTAACCTAACCTAACCAAGAGTCCAAGGAGTTCAATCTTAACTTTCTTTATAATGAGGCAGAAGGTATGTTGCTTATCCTAGTTGTTGCGTGATATGTGGCAAAGATTTGGGATATCATTTGAATAAATATAGAGAGCTTCCCACGTTATAAGAACTAAAACTATTCTCTTGTAACAATTTGTTGCTTGGTGGTTACAGCTTGAAACCACTAAATCATTTTTCAAAAAATAAATTTTTCTCGACCCTTCCAAAAATGTTCAACTTATGTTATCCCAAGAAGAATTAAAAAGATAAAAAGTGCGATATTAAAAATAGTATAAGTAGTTCAATTGCAAAGTTTTAACATATATCTACCCAAACAGTATTTTGTATGAAATTTTAAGCTTACACTGTTGGCCTCACAGTACCCCTGACAACATAACTTTCCCAAATGTAGGCATATCACAACATACATTTTTGGATTTGTGTCCTTTCAGCTTTAGAAAAAAGCTGCAAAGTAGATGATAGATCAACCGATTTAATTAAGGCTTTTGACAAAATTTCTCATAAATCCATTCTCCTTAGCTACCTTTCGGTATCTATCAAAGTAACCACTTGAGTTGACTTCTTTTCATTATTTCTATAACAACGATTTCAAAATGATCATCAAACATTTCCTTATCTGTCTATATGCTGTCGAAACCAATGTTGTCATTGGTATCTAGTAGCCATAGCATTCCAATTAGACATGATCTTTCCATTTAAAATTGGAATCTTTAATGGAGCCCAATAATTATATAAAACCTGATATACATACTCGACAAGAATCTGAGCATGAGCTGTTAAGTTTCAAATGTGGCATGTAGCACCTTCCTGCTGGAACCACTAGTTAGGCTAATTAACAGATCCATTTCGTGAAATTAATAGTTTATCAAATGTGTTTACCAGTAAATTTATTGTATGGCGCTCCGCGTGTGGCATGTGGGTATCTTCTGTTGAAACCACATATATCTGCAACATTAATGCCTTCCAATTGAGGCATGAGAAAGCTAGCAATCGCATGTCTCTGTAGGGATCACCGTTGACTGTAACGTTTTGACCATTATCATTTGTGACGACATATGTATAGACCAATGATTCCACTTATCTATAAAACACACCAAACATTGACTTTTTCTAGATGTAATATAGGTTTTCAACAACGGCTTGTAAATTATAATTGTTTCAAATGCGACAATTCTACTATTGACATAGGTAGTCGTATTTGTGCAAAAGTGTGACCGATGAGTTTCTCGAATTGAGCCATGTTTTTCACAATAAATTTGAACAATTTACAAAAGCTTTTCCGGTGTGAGTCTATTTATGATGAATTCCAAAACCTCAAAACAATCGAAAACTTTCAAATCCGCTTTCACAGTTAACAGTTTTGCTAATTTGAATTTATCCGGCTTTAAAAAAACTGTTATAAGTTGTTTAAAGTTAACTAAAATGACGTAAATTTAAATTTTATAACTTATACAAATTACCAAAGAAGACTAACCATTTCGATAGACGCTGTCTGTGGAGGTAGGTATGTTGCATACAAACGGGCAGATGTTGGAATCTGTCTCCTGAAGTCTTTTGTTGTTTCTGGCTCTCCGAAGAGCTGCGAATGACTTTGTCTAGGGTATCAATAGGAGTATCAATTTCTAAAAATTGGAGGTTTCTATTCTGTGGGGGTTCAAATGTTGATTAGTTAATGTCTCATTGCCTCATTAAGAACGCATACAGGTATGGTGCGTAATCTAAAAATCGGGATTAGAGGGATTTGGAGGGATTTTAAAAAGCGGGATTATAATAAATCGGGACTTTGAACAAGCGGGATTTTAGAAGGTGGAATTTTAAAAAAGCACTATTTTAGCAGACTGGATTAAAAAAATTTTTTTTTCGGGATTTTTGAAAAGCGGGATTCCGATACGCTCCCTAGCTGCTCCTATACCTTCGAGCAGTTGATATGGAAATAAAATTTAAATATAATAAATAAACCATTACATTATGAAGTATTACTGCATTCTTTAAAAAAGTCTATTGTGGTCTATCATAAAATCTAAGGGCTTACTCGCAAGCCTTCGATTTTAATTTTAATTATTTTTACGTTCATTAAAAAAAAATAGTAAAATGTTTATTACGCATTTTCTAAACTAAATTGACTTCAAATTCAAAAATTATTAAATAAGCTTAAAAATTAGATATAAACATTATTTAAGTGTAAGTTATAAAGGCTTGTATCTTTTCTTAACATGGGTAAGAGTTGAACAAACTAGGCCTTTTCTAAAATCCCCGAAAATTATGTCAACATTGGAGATGTACCGATCATATCCCAAAATATTCTTGATGAATCAGGGGACACACTGTCTAAATATAGACCAGATAATATTTATGTTATCGACAATCGAAACAAACGGTCGAAAAATTAGAAAGTAAGCAACTCTCAAACCACATCAAAAGAAAACTCAAAACATTTTATTTTAGGAACATTCTGTATTTCAACGAGGTTATTCATGTGAAAAGGGCTAATAAGTACAATTTCTGTCATTAAAAGAGACTTTGAAATCATTAATTATTTTGTTTTACCTTAAGGGAAAACGAGAAGAAATGCTTAATACACTAGAAGGAAGTGCGTGATTAAGATCAGAAGCCTACGCATACTAGCCGTTGGACCTCCTACATTCGCCATTAGTCTACTCAGTGACGTTGTTACTTTTGACGCTCTTTCTGTTGCTGACTTTATCTGTTGTCAGAAAGTGAGTTTCGTATTTAAAGTTATTCCCAGATACTTAACTGCGTCCTTGCTTCTTATGACTTCAGAGCCGATTTGAAAGTCGATTAATGTTGGGATCCTCTTCTGCGTCAAAAGGACTATCTCGGTTGTTTTCGGTAGCCAGGCTTAGACAATGTTCTTTTATCCAGAAGTTTACTCGTCTCATTACCTGGTTCAGTTTCCTTTGCATGTTTTCGCTGTCTTTTACCGTTATTACCGCGGCATACCCTACCAGGAAAATATCTTCTGGCATTTCCATGCGAAGGATGCCATCGTAGGAGATGTTCCAGAGATCGGGTCTGAAGATTGAACCCTACGCTGCTCCGGAGGTGATTTGCTTCCTTCGTGGGCTTTCTGTGGTCTCAAAGATCAGCTCGCGATCCTTAAGATAGTTCTTCTTAGATAAACTGGAATTTTGAACGTGTTTTCAAAAGTATTCAGCATATCATTAGCTGAATTAAAGCCGTTTTTGACATCCAGAGTTTATAGCAATACGATCTGTCTTGAGTAGTGATTCCCCTGTCGGGCGATTTGGTAGCCTATATCACTTTCTGAATGGCTCCGATCGTTGGGCGGCCTTGACTGAAGCCTTATTGCCTTTCTGATAAGTCTCCAGCTGCTTGTACTGCAGCAGTGCGTCGGTCTCAACATTTTCTCCAGGAGCTTCCCTGTGGTGTCTAGCATACGCAGCAGCCTACACACGGATGGGGAATCTGGATCTCCTTTTCCCTTGCTGATTAGCACCAAACGTTGTGTTTTCCAGTTCTGGAGAAAAATACCTTCCTTGAAACCATCAATATAGATATCGTAATTAATAAAATAGAGAGCTATGGAGTGCCCCAAGGTTCAAATTTAGATGACGAATTTCTTATTCTCTACATAAATGCAATAAATAAAAGATGTTAGAGTGTTATTTTTGTGGTGGGGCTATTGTGCAGAATAAAAGAAAATAAACTTTAAAAATGCAGTAGTTATTTTCACAACAATTGTCAATTGACAATTTTTTTAATTCAAAGCCCAAATTTGTCTTAATTACTTTGTATGGCTTGAAAGTAATTCATAATTATGTAGTTTGTGGGAAAAGTTCTATGAGCACTATTATGTATGACTTGCGAGTCGCAAGAAAAATTTGGCGAATGTGACTTTGGTTTTAACGTTTGCGAATCGCTTAGTGGACATTCGCATTAAATGTCAAACATTTGCGAATTCAAATGTCACTCTATTACAATTAGCGAACGTTCGCCTTTATCTGTCAAAATGGGTCGAACTGTAATTTTTGGTGACTTTAAATAAAATCGCAGTTTTTGATTTTTTAAAATGAGTGAAAATAAAAGATGGTAATTCAAGGAAATAATTACTATTGATTAGTAAACAAAACAAAATTTGATATTTTATTCGTAAGGCATAACAAGATCGAGCAACAGTCAATTTTTAAAAAATTATGGAACTGAATCCCGAAATGACCAAGGTATTGTTCGGATTTTCAACAAAAAAAAAATTTTTTAAAGTAAGTTGGAGCAATCTAGTAAACTTTTTCTTAGTCTATACATATCTCTATTTCATCCTCATCTTGAAAAATAAATGAATACTGCTAATCATATTTTATTTTATTTATTAAATTTTTTTCAACAGTGAACAATATTCCTTCAACCAATATTTTTGATTAAATTTGAAGTTACACTTATTAATGGCATTACATGCCACTCTTTGACCTTGGCAGAATTTTTTTCAAAGGCAAACGTAATAGTTCATAAAATTCATAATACCACTTAAGGCGAACGTTCGATTCACCAGTCATAAAAGGGCCCCATAACTACCGTTTTATTCTCTGAGAACTATCCCAGAGGGCATCGATATCAAGTTAATTTCCCGATTACCCTTTTCTTTCTAGTTCAAAATTAAAAATAAAATATTTTGTTTGACAAATTAAAAATTATATCTGTTGTAAGTTTTTTGGTAGCAGTCTAATCAAAAATCAATAAAATAAAAGTGTTTTTGTAAACGTCAATACCACCATGATATTTTTATTTATACGAGAATGTGTTTTATTTGATGTTCATTAAAGTGAAGAATGCATCCACAATATTATTATATTGACAATCGAAAAAGGAAGACATTCGTCAAAAGTCCCTGATTCTACAAGATGAGCAACTAGATGTAGGTAGATATCAAAATACACGTTTGTTGCTGTGTCAATTTGATGTACATTCTGATATCAATAAAACTTGACAACAAACACTCCAGGGCACAGAAATATTTTTTTTTGTCCCCAGGGATAGGTATAAGCCGATGAATGATGATGATATTCAGGTGAGTGTGGCGTTGGCGATGGTAGCGGAACCGATCAAAGCCTCAAAACATGAATGGGTTCATTAAAAAAGGATCAAACCGATGTGCATTCGAGAAGGAGATATAATACACCAAATACCAACAAACGGTACCTCTTACGATCTCATTCACAAATCACATTGTACCACGATCACAACAAAGGAACCTTTTAAATGTGACATGTTTTCCTTAAGGACATTTCCTGCTCTTTTATGTTCCATATAACATAAATGTACTCGTTTAGGTAGGCAGGTAGAGGCTCATGTGTGTGTATATAGGCATAACTTAACTGTTTATCTTGATATCCTGTCATATTGGTTCATTTTCTCACTCTGCGAATACATCTCCTTCACTCTCTTTGATATCTAAATGTCCTTTTATGCTGTGACCAAATTAAGAGATCACATCCTGATAGTGGCAAAAAGTTTCACATTCATATTGTTAGCCTCGAATTAAGATTTAATTCTTTGCTTTTGACACACCAAAAGATGTTTTTGTTTCTTGTAGGTCCCTTAAAGACCTCTTTTTTTTTCTTTTGGAACAGACGGTTCTCGCCTTAGGCGTGTGTGTCAGCTTCAGCTGGACAATTGAATCGATGAACTGCTGTTCTTGTACAGTAATTTTGTTTGACTACCTCTCTGCTGCTAAGGGCTCTTTGCCTTGGCTGATGGAATGCTGCTGTTGGTGTTGTTGTTGTTGTTGGCCTTTCTCTCAATTTAACCATTTGATGTTTTGTTCTCGTATCTTTTGTTATTGGTCTGTTATAGCTTGTTAGATACATTGAGTTGAGGTATCTTAAGAATCTTTGTTGGTGGTGTCCTTTGCGCATTTAAAGATATTGATGGATATATTTGGCGACACTGTGTCTCCTCTATTGTTTTGAGAACAAAAACATTATTATTGAGGCAAAAGGTTTGCTGTTTTAAGGATTCTATTGTTTGATGATTTATATTTTGTAAGGATATACTAAGGTGTGCGCGCGCAACACACATACACACAATAAGGCTTCTTGGGTGATTGATAAAATAGAAGGAATAATATAAATACAAATAACACGCTTAAACGTGATTCTAATACGTTTAGGTAGCACCAAGAGTGCTTATATTTCGATTTTAAAATACAAATTAACAGAGTCAGTTAGATATAGGACTCTTCACAAAATAATTGATTTTTTTTAAAAGGAATGTTATATTTACGAAAAAGGTATTAAGATTCAATGTAATGCAATTCTAAAAGTAAAAAAAAAAACAAATACCTGTCATCATTTGACTTCCGATTAACTAGCATGCTTGTGATCGAGCTCAACTCAGAAAAATCCAGCTAAACCCACATGTTACTAACTCGCTTCAAATTCGCCTCTTCTAAAAAGAACCATTATGTTTATTTAAAAAAAAAATCAATAATTTAACGAATGCTTAAAGATATATTTTGTCAATGGTTTCTTTTAAAATAGTAAGTGCTTTCCTAGAGATAATTTAGGGCCATGGTGGTCTTACTGCATTTTTTATTATTTTTTGTAGATCAAATATAAGAAACATGTTAATTTCAAACACTTGTTTTTAAATAAGGGAAAATAGTTTGGATTTTCCTTTTGCATTTGTGATTTTAAATTGTTTAAGAAAATACCGTATAAATGGTTCAACGCAAGTAATTCACTGAAATCCACTTATTGTTAGCAAATGACAGCGCCAGCAGCAGCTGCATCATTAACTTAAATATGAAACTCTTTAACTTTATGGTGAGGGGCATTATCAGAGTGCCCACTTATGTTTAGTTTATTCCTTTGATGTCACCTGTGAGCAAATAATTGGCCTTAGTTGAAGTTTCAAACAATAAAATCAAATACGGTAGCGCAAAAATGGCCCAATTCAAAGAATTAAATGCACTAATGTTGTTAAATACATACAGATTCAACAATTTTCGTAATTAATTTCGACTAAACTGCAGTTAGGCCACTATTGCACTCACGAGCTGATATGCAAGTATGTACGTAAATATTAAACTATAGACAACATATCGATACCTTTTAAAAATGTGCGTTTACTAATAAAGAATATTACTGAAAAAGAAGCGATAAAATTGAATGAATAATTATTTTAATTGTTAACCAAGATAACAGTTAAATGGATTCCTGGTTAATAGAATGTCGCATAATAAGTTAAATTATTTGATTTTTGGTAGATAAAAGCCCCTTTGGATACTACTTTTCGTTGAATTTTATAAATATCGCTCTGATTTGCTTTGAATTCTTGGATAGAAAAATTAAACGAAAGAGTTGACATTCGAACTTTAATTTTCTTCTTTTAATGACAAACATTGTTTTTCTGAATGTTTTTCTCATATTTTAATGATAATGGGTATTTTAATGAATTGAAATATTTATGTACTCATTATGGCTGCAAAATTAAAATTTATTCCGTATTTCGTGATCTTTTAGATTTTAGTGTTTGAATCTTGAATGGGCTTAAGGTGACTTTTGATAATTTTTCGAAATTAATCTTAATTTTTCTAAATTCGATAAAATATCGAAAGAGATATAAGTCCTCTCAAATTTCAAACAATAAAACTTAAGAAATATTAATCTTTCACAATTTTTAACTTCCCATAGGGAGTTATTGTAATCGGTCCGATTTGTCAAATTGGAATTTTTGGCATTTCTCGACGTTTCAAGGTCCCTAGAGGCTATATCAATCATTTTTAGAGAGATGTCTGTGTGTGTGTGTGTACGTACGTTCGTACGTTCGTACGTTCGTACGTTCGTACGTGCGTACGTTCGTACGTCCGTACGTTCTTGTACCATTTTTCGTCGTCGATATCTCAAGAACGAGTAAAGATATCGACTTCAAATGAATTTTGTTTAATAGATAATAACTTCGAAAGAGGCTGAAAGGGCGTTTATTAAAACTCAGTGAGTAATTTTTTCACTATAACGGTTTAAAAAAAAAGTAAAAATTTTGGTTAGTTTCAAATATCTCACGAAAAAATAATGCTATTGATTTCAAATAAAATTTAATGTACTCATTATAAAGTCATACAGATTTGGTATTAATTTGGAAAAAAATGAACATACCGTTATTTTTTTAAATAAAAAAAAAACTGAAAAAAAATTTCATAACCCAGATATTCTAAGAACGGAAAACAATTTGAAACTCAAAATAATTTTATTTTACGAAAAATAATGTGTTTGATAACTGGTGAAAATTTCAAAAAAAATCAGTTTACAGTTTTTTTACAAAAAATAAAAAACTATATAAAATTCTATTGAAAATTGGTAAAAATTGTTTTTCGACTCAAGTTTCTCGAGAACTAGTAGTGATATTGACTTCTAATTTAGTTTATTTTATACAGAGTATAATTTTGTACAATTGGTAAAATGTTGACAAATATTGAATTAATAGTTTTTTTTTTAAATCAAAAAACTATTAAAAATTCTAGCGAAAACTAGTTAAAATTGTATTTCAAGTCGAATTTCTTGGGAATAAACTCCGACAGTGCCTTCTAAAGTATGTTGTTTTATACATCGATACCTTCCCGTAAGAATGTATATTAAGCGACATTTCTAAAATTGTTCAGGAAACGAAAAAACGAAGAAATTTCGTTGGCGAAACCCAGGCCAAAACGTGGCCCTTAACATATATTATATTTCCTCATCAAAAAGTCATTTTCGGAAAAAGTGTCGCTTAGTACATTCTTACGGGAAGGTATCGACATAATACAATTATTAACATATGGTTAAATATTGACAAGTATCGAATTGACAGTTTTAACAAAAATATAAAAAAAATCTGCTAAAAAGTGGTAATATTTGTTTTTCGACTAGAATATCTTGAGAACGAGCAATGATATTAACTTTGCCATTAATTAATTTAATACATAATACAATTTCTAACAAATGGTTTATATTTGACATATATCTAGTTTTAGAGCGGATATATTTTGTAAGTACCCTTCCATCAATAACCAAACCATATCTTTTATATTTGAATATTTCGTTTTTAAATTTTTTTAATTAAAATGTTTGGAACCGAAATAATAAAGTAATTTCTATAATATAATATTAAAAAACACCAACTACCAACCTTCGTAATTATTACAAGTTTTCAAGACCACAAATGGGAAGTTATCAGTATGGGTCGCACCCAGCCTCTTTTTAAATTTTCGGATTAGCTGCGTTATATATACAAAAGGTATTTAGCGAGTGCAATACAGTACTCACACCGCGAACTTTTAAAATTTCATTGAACGTGGTAGCCGGGAAACTGCCGATAGGATGTTAGGATGTTGTTAGGGTCTGTATCTTGCTGTTGATCTGTTGCAAGTTGAGAGCAAAAGCCATGCTCACTGTATCCCTGTTGTTGGTGTGAAATGGCCATTACATCGAGCTTGAGGAGTTGATGATGGTATACCACGTTCGCTACTGCTTGAAACTGTCGTCTCGACTGAAATTATGGTGGCGTTTAATTTTAATAGCTTCGTAAATAAAACAAGGGAAATAGTGAAGCTCGTTAGCTAGAACCCTAGCTGATCGAATTGAATCCAGTGGTGTTCTATGGATGATCCATTATATTATGTTCATATATGGCGGACTTTTCTGTTTGTTTTTTTACGTGTTGCAATGCTCCTCCGAGTCTGTCCTACATATGATGACTGGCAGCTCCAAGCTCCAAGGTAAGGCGTATACTCCAGGTGTTTGCAGAGAAAATTGGACTTTTGGAGATTGAAAGAAGCTAATCACCTTTTTGGGTACTACAAATATGAATTTTATACCATGTCGCTTCAAGACTTCGCCTACCCTGTCTGTTACGCACCTTTTTTCTCCAATTGGTTATCTTCCTTTTCTAGCGACGAACTTGGCTTGCACGATCTTCGGTTTTTGGAATAGTTCAGAAGCATGATTGTCACTGTCACAAATCCTGTGTGCACGCTGAGCCAGTGTATATGCAACAGATCTCCATCTCGAGTTGAATGGCACTAATTTTATTGGTGAAATGCAAGAAATATCTAAAAGCGAGGTTTTTCTGTTTGAAATAAGTAAAGTTAGACTGATTAATCCATTATAAAATAATTTTGTTATGGAGCAACATGATATTAAATAGCTTGGGCATTGAATATGAGGTAATTTAAAAATGTTTGAAATTCAGATGCTTCATTAAACATATTTCGTGACATTTTATAAGTGACATTTTTAAAATGTGTTTTTTTAAATAGCTGGAATTTAAATGACAGAGTAGTTTACAAATAAACTACATTCAAGTGGAATAAAATCTAACAAAGAGCAAATCTGTTGAATGAACGTAGTTTCGAATAAGAACTATACGTAACTACACTCAATTAAGAGATAAAATTCGAAGTTTGCAAGATAGTTGACTTTAAACGAGTAACGTCGTGTTTAAATTAAATATCTACACTTAATTAATTAAAAACCTTTTTAACTTTAATTTAATAATCTGCTTGCTTATGTTAAACATTTATGCTAATTTTGTTTAAATTAAACAAATACCTAGTTTTAAATAAATATTCAAATTTATTTAATTTTACTAAGTAAGTGGGTTGAAATTTTAAAACTAAATAATCTTCTCATTTTATTTAACCCAATGGTGATTATAAAATAACACATCCAATTTTTTGTTTTAAATGACTGAAGATTGTTGAAATTGCAAACCAATTTGGCCTAAGCAATCACTCAGATTAATTTTATTAATAAACTAAGTTGTATGTTACCAGTATCACTTATTTAATTTTACATGACTTTCTCGTTATTTTTAACCTACTATTTTCTTCCATGTTTAAGGTGAACATGTAACTCAGCTGTCAAACTAATGCACATAATTAATTGAGCGCAGACTTTTCTGCACCAGCTTTTGTGATAAAGCAAGTATTTGAAAAGTGTCAAAGCGTCGGATGGTTAATTCGAAATTAACTAAAATGTATTGAAAAAAAAAATAAATTTTTCTTATATCGTCTATTAAAAATTAACATTGGATATAAAAGAAAATGACAAAAATACAAATCGAGTTTAAATTCAATTCAAATATTTTTAAATTCAAAATTTCACACTGTTACTGATACTATCAACGATGACTGTCAATTTCTTAAGTTTCTTAAGACGCGAAGCTTAATTTTTCTGTTCTGCTCGAAATTTGTATATGAATCAATATAATGCAGTAACTAGACAAAGTAGGAAAAAAAACAACAAAATTCAAAAATAAAAATAAACCAAAAACGTTTAATGCTTTTTTTAATGAGCAAGCCAAACTCAAACAGTTGCACAAAGGCTTGATTTTTGGTATGTATGAAATTTGTTTTATTATCATTTGCAAGCTTGAGGGTAGGGATTGAATAATCCTTGCACAAATTGCTGGCTCAATTTTATCCCACTCTTCAATAAGAACCCTTTTCAAGTTAGCCTTGTTAGAAATAACGTGTTTTCTTATATTTTTATTGAGATGTTCCTACAGCTTCTTAATCGGGCTTAGGTCGGGGCTTTGTGGTGGTGTGGGTGACGTGGGGACAGTTGTAGAGTAACCATGGTCGAACCTTGTAAGTCTTATGTTTAGGATCATTGTCTTGATAAAATTTCCAGCGATCACTAAGAGTAAGCTTCTCAACAGATAACGGTTAATTTAGCTTTGAAATATCCAAATATGTATGTTGCTCCATAATTCCGTCTATAAAATGTAAAGCAGCAATTTTTCGAAAGGAGCTCTTCTCCACACATATAGTTTGCCACCAGAACCAAAAATATTAAATTTGCTTTCGTCCGTAAATAACACATCGCTGCAGAAGGAAAAATCCTTCTTTTGATAATCCTTGCCGAACTGGAATTCTTTTCGGTTTGTTTTGTTAACTTACAAATGGCTTTTGCCTAGCTCTTCTCCTCGTTAAAAATGTTCTTATTTGCCGTTCTTGTCTTGTTTTTGATTTTGGCATTCCATTTTGGAATGTTTTATTATTAATTTTCTCACCTCGATTGTAGTTTGAACTTAGCCCTAAGCCCTAAGCTTAAATGACTGGAAGTTCCCATAAGAAATCCCAAAGAGATTGTGCTTCTTTGCTATGAAGATAGAAGCGATTAAAATTAAAACCTGCAATAAGATTTTTTTTCGAAATTTTATAAATTCGAAAAATTTTATTTAGTTAAAGCTATGTTATAGTTAAATATTTTTTTTTCGAAAAATAGTTATTAATGGTATACCTCCCCCCCCCCCCACCCCTGGAACCATTTTATATGTTTTTGATTTTATAAAAAAAAAACGGTTCAACCGATTTTGATCATTTGTTTTATGCTGAAGCTCCCACCAGCTTAGATAGAATTTTGAAAAAAAAAATTTCTTTTCGATTAATTTTTAAGATCGATAACTTAATACAAAAATGGAATTAAGATATTACTGACTGGTAGGTAGGTACCTACCGGAGGAACCATTTTTCCGAATTTTAAATTTCCCACTATTTAATGAAATTTTTTTCATTCAAGACTTTAAAAAGAATATTTTTTGAAAATAAAAAAAAATCATTATCTCAAAAACTAATCAATTTTTTTTTGCAGTTAAATTTTTGATCGAAAAATAATAAAAACTTAAAGTTGGCGTACCAAATATTTTTCTCAAAAATGTCTTAAAAATGTTGTATACATATAAAAGCTTATTTTTTTAAGAAACCACTACAATGACTTTTAATTTTTGTTCTTGCATAAGCTAATATAAAATTGAATCACATGGCATCATGTTTTTAGCTCTAAATACTATTTTTCAGCAAATCAATTTGATCATTAAAAATGTATTGCGAATCGACAATTAAGCAATTTTATAATCTTTTTTAGAATTGAAAACTGGCGTTATTTTACAAGACTCAAGCGCGTTATTTTGATATATTCTTCCCTTCTAGTTTCCTTCTAGTAAGACCGCATAGAGCAGCAGAGGTCGCTGTTTCAATTTGGACGCATATTTTCGTATCTTGATTGTGACACGGAAGTTCCCTTAGAAAAGGCAACATCACTGAATTAATGTTGTCTGGCGTTTATATACATTCTTTAATTAAATCACTTTCATTTTTTTAAGCTCTGTTCCATTTACCTCGCTCTAAGCGATTATGTCGTTGAAATCTTTTGCATTGGAGTAAAATTCTGGAGTTCTTAAAATTCTCCAGAATATGACGAATCTTGATGTTTCAGGATACATCGCAAAACAAACACTTTCATTGCTTACATCGTAATACGTATGTCTTGGGATGCCTAAGAAAAACCATTCCTGTGAATCACAGGGTCTACGAGTGCTATAAAAATTCATGTGTTTCTGTATATCTCAAAAATACTATACTTTTTGAAAGTGTTTCGATCCACAGATGCAATTTGGATTTGTTTTCCTGGAAAATCACACCGGGGTATACTCTATCATGATTTGTAACAGTTTTTATTTGGATAATTAGACGAAACATACAATCTTAGCATTCTATTTGACGTGGTAAGCCCAGGCCCGGATTAATAGGGGGGCTAGGGGGGACTGAAGCCCCGGGCCCCGCGGAAATAAGGGCCCCATCCCATTAAGAAATTTAAACCGTAAGACCGCGATATTCAAACTGTACAATCTAATAAACCCCAAAATTAAAAACCAAAATTAGCTGACCCCACAAAATCCAAACTCGAAAGCTATATACCCCAAAAACGTTAAACCCATATAGCCCAACTCGCAATTAATCCCATAAACTATAAACCCATACAGCTCAACTCGCTAGTATCTCCAAAAAGTCAAACCAACATAGCCTATTAACCCAAAACTGTAAACTCAAAAAATATTAAATCCATGCAGCCTAATTTAGCAAGGGGTTGCCAGATTGAAAAACAAATTGAATTCTATACCTCGTATCTTTTTTTGCGAAGTGTGGAAATATGCTGGACTAATCATCTCGAGTACCTTATTTATTCTTGATTAAGAGAGATGTTCGAATTGAGCGTAAGAGTACATTTCCATACTAGTGTGGTAAAATTTAGAATTGTTAATTTCCACGAGTCCGCTTTAAGTTTAACAAGCGAAAAATGGCGATACAAATTTTGCCGCAGATGTATTGAATCGTATTTTTCGACACAACGTACGTAAAGTTGAATTTTCCGAAACGCTCCCGTGTGCAAAATTCAAATTTACGCGTATCTATTATTTATAATGTATACTTACTCATTCAATCTAATAAATCCTAATTACTACATAATTTGTTACTTTTAATTTTTAGAGTTGAATGATTTGAATAATCAAAAAGAAAGGGTCTGACAGTTTTGAGTGCCTGGATTAATTACGAATTGGGTTATGTGGGTTTAACGCTTTTGGGTTTACGATTTTTTCAAAAACGTTAAAAAGAGGAGCCCCCGATAAATAGTTAGCCCCGGGTATCAAAAATTCTTAATCTTATCGGGGGTTTGCAGCACTTGGGGGATAGCTTCTTGGATTTTCAGTGCGTCAACTCCTCGACGCATCCTCTCTGAGAGCGTGGACTCTTTAGCGCCCCGGGTTGCGTATTGCCAAACTGTATATCAGTAAAGAGCTCCGACGCTCTATAATAGACAACAGAATGCTCATTCAAATTAAGAGCATACTATATACTGTGTCAGATCAAAAGCAGATTTTTCTGTGTTGGTATACATTTTGCTCAGGAAACTAAGAGCAAAGTACCTGAGATTACAGAGCCATCGTTCACGTTGGTGTGGTTATTGTGTGTGGTGTGTGATGCCGTGACATAAGGCCAAGTGACAAAAGGCCAAATTTGTTTGTGACTTAAGGCCAAACATAAAATGTTTTGTCTTGAGCAACAGTACCTTGGGTGGCCCTTTTCGTGGCTCACACCCGCTCACGCAACTCCGTTGCTCCGCTTAGGGTATGTTCAGTCGCCAGGCAGGCGCCTGTAGCAACAGTTTTCCTGAGCAGCAGTACATAACTGTTAGTTGTTTACTCCAATTAATGTAAAATACAAAACTGTTGCTACAGGCGCCTGCCTGGCGACTGAACATACCCTAAGCGGAGCAACGGAGTTGCGTGAGTGGGTGTGAGCCCCGAAAAGGGAGTTAAAATCCTGAAAACCCGCGAAGCGGGCCACCCAAGGTACTGTTGCTCAAGACAAAACATTTTATGTTTGGCCTTAAGTCACAAACAAATTTGGCCTTTTGTCACTTGGCCTTATGTCACGACCACACACCACACACAATAACCACACCACCGTGAACGATGGCTCTGTAATCACAGGTACTTTGCTCGATCTGAAACAGTATATAGTTTGCTTCAGCTTTTTTAATAACGGGTGATTTTTTTGAGGTTAGGATTTTCATGCATTAGTATTTGACAGATCACGCGGGATTTCAGACATGGTGTCAAAGAGAAAGATGCTCAGTATGCTTTGACATTTCATCATGAATAGACTTACTAACGAGCAACGCTTGCAAATCATTGAATTTTATTACCAAAATCAGTGTTCGGTTCGAAATGTGTTTCGCGCTTTACGTCCGATTTATGGTCTACATAATCGACCAAGTGAGCAAACAATTAATGCGATTGTGACCAAGTTTCGCACTCAGTTTACTTTATTGGACATTAAACCAATCACACGAATGCGTACAGTGCGTACAGAAGAGAATATTGCGTCTGTTTCTGAGAGTGTTGCTGAAGACCGTGAAATGTCGATTCGTCGCCGTTCGCAGCAATTGGGTTTGTGTTATTCGACCACATGGAAGATTTTACGCAAAGATCTTGGTGTAAAACCGTATAAAATACAGCTCGTGCAAGAACTGAAGCCGAACGATCTGCCACAACGTCGAATTTTCAGTGAATGGGCCCTAGAAAAGTTGGCAGAAAATCCGCTTTTTTATCGACAAATTTTGTTCAGCGGTGAGGCTCATTTCTGGTTGAATGGCTACGTAAATAAGCAAAATTGCCGCATTTGGAGTGAAGAGCAACCAGAAGCCGTTCAAGAACTGCCCATGCATCCCGAAAAATGCACTGTTTGGTGTGGTTTGTACGCTGGTGGAATCATTGGACCGTATTTTTTCAAAGATGCTGTTGGACGCAACGTTACGGTGAATGGCGATCGCTATCGTTCAATGCTAACAAACTTTTTGTTGCCAAAAATGGAAGAACTGAACTTGGTTGACATGTGGTTTCAACAAGATGGCGCTACATGCCACACAGCTCGCGATTCTATGGCCATTTTGAGGGAAAACTTCGGAGAACAATTCATCTCAAGGAATGGACCGGTAAGTTGGCCACCAAGATCATGCGATTTGACGCCTTTAGACTATTTTTTGTGGGGCTACGTCAAGTCTAAAGTCTACACAAATAAGCCAGCAACTATTCCAGCTTTGGAAGACAACATTTCCGAAGAAATTCGGGCTATTCCGGCCGAAATGCTCGAAAAAGTTACCCAAAATTGGACTTTCCGAATGGACCACCTAAGACGCAGCCGCGGTCAACATTTAAATGAAATTATCTTCAAAAAGTAAATGTCATGGACCAATCTAACGTTTCAAATAAAGAATCGATGAGATTTTGCAAATTTTATGCGTTTTTTTTTAAAAAAAAGTTCTCAAGCTCTTAAAAAATCACCCGTTATTTTACAAGCAAACTGCATGTGACCACAGAGCGCTCTGTGGCAGCATACAGTTTGCTCTACAATACTTTCAAATTCGGTGAGCAGAAAATGGCTGAGCACAGACTAAGGAGATCTGTGCTGATATACAGTTTGGCAATACGCCCCCGGGTTATTGGGGGTTGGCTCGCTTGGGGCTTAGGACGCTTTGGGTTATGAGGGGTTGGCTCGCTTAGGTTTTATATCTTTTTAGGGGGCCTCAAATTTGAAATAGCCCCGGGCCCCCATTTTATTTAATCCGGGCCTGGGTAAGCCATCTTAAATGAAAAACTTTGCCGGTATTACTTTTAGAAGGGTTTTCGTGATAATGTCCAAAAATAGCGGCACAATTATTGCTTAGATCTATTACACTCATAAAATCCTCACTATAAACGATGTTCAAAACATTTTTTCCTTTTCTAATCTTTAAATACATATATAATAAAGCATATTATGGTCGATGACATAAAAATTACTGAAGTAATATCACCTTTTTCGGATTGTTCTCTACTTCAACAAGATTTAGATACTTTTCTTATTTTGTGTAATTCAAATTTTCTTGAACTAAATGTTTGCAAATATCAATTTATGACTTTTTCTCTCACACGCCCTACGCCTTCGAATACTCGTAAATTACTTTTACAATGTTCCGGTTCCATAATCTCGCGATCTTGACATATTATTTGATAAATTTGATCAAATCGATCAAATTATTGCCAAAGCGAATTCTTGCGTTGATCGAATAAATTTTCGAACACCTAAGTTACCAAATCTCTTCACCACATGCCTTGGACCTATTCTGGAGCATGACAGTCAAGTTTGGTCAAATTTTTTAAAATAACGAAAAACTTAGGTACTTAAAATTTATTGCACCGTAAAGAATACCATCTTTTTTGTCAACATTATATCTTCTTGAATAATATAATTACTTGCTCATCTTGTAGCCCGCGTGACGTACAAGATCAAAGTTAATCAAATAAAAGATACAAAGAAACACTGAAAAGTTACAAGAATGGAACTTCCAAGTATACGAGTATGTCCTAAAATAGCATCATGCTATATACACACCACATACCTACCACAAAAGATTCCCAAATAAAATCTGGAAGATGAAAATGGAGATTATTATCACTGACCGCCATGCCGGCGGCCGCGCCAGTGTGTTGTGTTAATTCCAGCACCAAGTATGTCAAAACCATGCTGCTTGAGCATTTGTTTGGTTTCCCAATGTTTGGAACACCTATGAAGCACCACTTGTTCCATCACACACTCAGCCATGGGCTTGGTCTTTTTTATTCGAATGCCCACAAAAAGAGCACCCAAAATCTTTTGGCCCGATATGGTGCGGTGGTGCGGTGATCAAGAAGGTCTTTCAGGTTTGCAAAGACTATTTATGTTCTTTTGACGAACCGATCTGAGTCCTCATCTTTTTCGGTTTCAGCAGATAAAGAAATAAGCATAAAAAGGTATTCCCCTCTGGCCCACTCATAATGATAAAAATAATAAATACCAACACTTGTCAGGGAGGAGTCAATCAATGATCAAGTGCCATCATCTACAAGCAGTCAAGTGACAGATGAAGTCACTTGATCAATTTTATTGTGCGGTCGCTTATTCTGGCCCGTCCTACCTCCTCCGCTGCCATCCAAATTGTTATTTGGTTCTTGTACACGGTTGTACGGTCTGGTGGTTCTTTTCCATTGGGATTTAGAATCTGGACCTCAATCAGTGACGGATCAATAAATTTACTTGATGTCATCCAAAAAAAAACAAAACAAAAAAAATTATCACAAAAAAATATGATGGGAATGAAGCCCAACCAACAACAACAAAAAAATTACTATAATATTTGATACTGCCGCCAGATCAGATGATCAGCATTTTTGTGAGTCGTCATCTTCTAGGGTATTACAGAATCCGAAGATGATCTCTCAGGGACATTGAATATATGTACGTTTGTGTATCACTTCAGGAGGAGAGAGGATACATAATTCATTTCGATACCGATGCGTCTATACCTATTGAGCTCTTGCAAGGATTAGTAAGGATTAATGTCGAATCATTCATCAATACAATTCTATTTTCGTTTTTTTGCGGGTCGTTGCTTTGAAATGAGTTATTTTTCATATTATTAGAAATTCGATTTGACACTTTGGCTCCTCGGGACCTTCTCACACAGAATAAGGCTGATCCTGCAGTTGCTGAGTGGTCGTGGTAGGAGACATCAGAGATGGATTTTGAAAAATTAATCGAATATTATATGGCGCTTCTGTAGTATGTGTGTATAAGATGCTGTACAGCTGGTGTAAGCCGATAAGGACATCTGAGAAGTCTTTGGCAATCAGTCAAGCACTGCATTGTTAGTTGATTTATTTAATTCGACTTCGATTGAGGTCTCTTTGTTTATTTTTTAATTTAAATAAATGATGAAACAGCTTTAATTTATCTTCCTTGCATTATTCAAAAACGATTTGACGAATTACTTGAAAATTAAGATGAGACCTGCTTCATTAAGTGATTGGTTCAACAGTTCCGCAGGTAATTCATATCCAAAACTGAATCTTTCATTAAATTAAGAACTAAAAATATTTGTTTACATAAAAGGTGAGGATAAAGTTTAAAGTTATTTATTAAGATGTAAGTTAAATTATAAGATATGGTTTGACTCGAGAAACACATCGGGCGTTACGTGCGTTGTATATGGTGCTCATAATCGTCCATCATGGATCGTTTTCGAGTTGTTCAGATCGAAATGTGTAATTCGTCATCTTGCTCAACAAATGAACTTGTATTCACTCACTTTATGGATAGTTTTGTGTAATAAGAACTGACGAAAAAATTGCCTTGTGTCTTACTTCAAATTTAAGTTGTCCGCCTTTTAAAAAAGAGCGTTGTTTATTTCCCAAAAAAATTATTTTGATACCATATTAAGCTTATAACAATATTGAAACGCATAGCCTTGGCCATCATCCTGACTAGAGAACCAATTATCTTCCTTTCTTCTTAAGACCTTAGAAAGGCTAATAAAAACGCACATTCGCCTCAAGCTATAAATAATAGTGTTCTCTTGCAGACCCAACATGTACACATAAAGAGCAAATCTGTTCAGACGGTACTTCATGAAGTGGTCGATTGAGAAATCAATCTACTTAAGGAATATACCTTAGGAGTATTCCTTGACATGAAAGGGCCTTCAATAACGTTGAAAATGCGCGATACGGCAAGCCCTAGAGTCTGTCAGTATCGACCAGATGCTTCAAACTGGAATTGTTAATGCAGAAATAGTTGACAGCAACCACGCCACAAGAAGGCGTCTTATCTCCCCTAATTTGGCTTCTAGTCCTAAATCAGATTTTAGTTAAATTAAAGCCAGGTGACTTTAAAATCGTGGTTTCAGGAAGGTCTTTGACAAAATCTCACATAAGCTTATTCTATTCAAACTGTCCACCCTTGGCCTTGAACCTATCTTCTTATTTATAGCTTGAATTAAGCTGAATAAATGGGGTTAAGCCCCCACAAAATTAAGACGGATTTCTTCTTACTTAAACACCCGTTACTACAAAGTTCGATTCAGATGTTCCTTCTCTGATAATTTCTTAGCTACCTTCGGGTTCCACAAGGCAGCCACTTAGGACCTCTCCTCTTTATTCTTTACTATTAACGATATTAAAATGGTCATTAAACATTGCCATGTTTCACTCTACGCCGACGATACAAAGTTTTTCAAAACTAAATATTTCCAAATGTCAATCAATAACTTTTTCACGAAAACGCATCCGATCTACTCCCCGTGGATATCTTCTACATTATTAACCCATATCAACCGCTGAGTCAATTCGAGACCTTGGTATTTTATGTGATAGAGAACTCACCTTTCTCACACATATTGATGAGATTATACTAAAAGCAAACTCTACGTTGGTCCAAAGAATTCTCTGACCCTTACGTGACCCGTTCTCTATACATAACCATTGTTCGCCCGCATCTTGAATATGCCTGTTAAGTATGGCCCCCTTAAAAACACTTCGTGTTCTTTCTTAGAATAACCCTCTTATTTTACTTGCGTATCAAACCCGACTTTTGTTAATTAACTTGAATACGCTGGAAGAAAAAAGAGCAATAAGCGACATTCTCTTGATTCATCGATTACTTTCGGGGTCTGTTAACTGCACAACTCTATACAATTCCATCTCTTTCAACACTAATTCCCGTAACATAAGAAGTCCTCGTCTCTTCTATCTGCCTACTCACGGTACCTCTTATGGCTCAAATGAACAATTTTATTGGATGCTTCGGAGGATTAATTGTAACATTAATTGTTTCGACTTTGACCTCAATTCACCCTACCTTAAACTCCGTCTTAATCATCCTTTCAATTCCCAACCCTAGATTTAAGAGCTATATTTAAGATAGATTAAGAATTAGCTTGTATTAAGCCTATTAAATGGGTGTATTGCCCCCCACTAAAATTAAATCTTAACACCTTTTCTGTCACATGTTTTATATTTTGTTAACTTCCCGCATGGATAGTTCCGTAACATATGCATGTTAGGCTAGCCGCGCACTGGCAACTGTGATCGAAATCAAATAGTTTAATCACCAGTTGATAGAGTACCGCGCACTGGCAACTCTTTACTCACGCTCACACTCTTTGTCTCTCTTGCGCTTATAGAAAATAGCTCAACTGTTGCGAATTAATTTTAGGCAATCGTTTAGTTTGTGTCAAAACACAAATTTTTTAGTTGCTCGAATCGAGTTGCTCTAAGTGCGCGGTGTCCCTTATAAGCCCATATGTTTCATTTTAGCAACTAAGCAGTTGCGAAACTAAGAATTGAATGCGCGCCAGGGGCGGACGCAGAAAATAATTTCGGTGGGGGTTTTCAAAAAAATATGAGATTTTCATAAATATATTATTTTATTACTATATTTTAGGTACTTATTGTTAATTGCATATTCTTTATTGTAATTAACATAAATATGTTATAACTAAACAGTATTTGCTCTTAGGGATATGACCTATAGGAACAATTTCCTACAAAACATCATAAAGATGTTGCAAGGTATACCTATTAGGCAAATTTGAATAATGTTACCAAAAGTTGGAAAATATGCACTACGAGGGCGGTTTTGGTGCTTCCTGTTTGGGCATTTTCATTCCGAAATTAATTGTTAGACATAGACTTTTACTACGGGCCCTGTGATGGAGGCCATTATTTGGTTCGTACAATATCATTAATGCAACAAGAAGAAAAAGAGTGTAAGTGATTCCATAAGTGTACCTTACAATAAAGTTGTAATAAGTTCTAGGTTCGCCCAGTGGTCCAAATCTGCAAAACTAAATCTGGCATAAATTAATACGTGAAGTTATAACTTTTGTACGAAAAAGAGTTATACGAAAACATAAGGACACCAGCAACACTCAATTGGTACCTACGTTAACTATACTACATAATTATAACCAAAACGCTCTCAGAGGGTGCTGTTGCTATGTGCTACTTATGCGTAACTGTAACTTTCATACAAACGAATTGAGTGAGTTTTTTCCATTGCTGTAATTCAACACACTCCGACCTTGGAGCCATCAATAACTCAAACTTGCTCCGTTAGTCCGTTTTCTGCCCTATACATAATGTAAATTATCAAAAACGCAATTGCTGTTCGCTTCGTGTCTATTTGTTAATCATCAATTCAAATTAAGACAGTTGCGTTAAAATGCGAAGACAGTAAGACACATAAAATAAAATGCACGACTGGGTCGCACGAACTTGCTCTTATGTAAAAGACTTAGAATTTCAAAAATTAATGTTATTAGAGAAGCTAAAGACAGGATGCCATGTGTTTTGAGCATATATTAGTTTATGCAAGAACAAAATTGTAATTTGTTTAAGTGGTTTCTTAAAAAAAAAATAAGCTTTTGTATACAAAATTAAAATATATTTAAGAAAAAATTTTGGTACGCATATTTAAACTTTTTATTATTGTTTGGATTTTTTTTTAAATTCAAAAAATATTTTTTTTTTAAATGCAATGTTTTTTCAATCTTTTTAGAAGCTTCTCTAAAACTAAAGATTAATCAAAAAAAAAAAATATCAAAATTCTCGGAGCCGTTTTTGAGAAAAATACGATTTTCGAAAACCATTTTTTTACATTTGTATGATGGGTACCTTTATTTTTAGGTAAAACATATTTTTTTCCTCAGATCTTGTAGATTATATTAAGAAACTTTTATTTATCAAGTTAAAAAAAAATCGAGCATGGGGTTTTCGAAATATTGAGTTTCCAAAAAAAAATTGTTTGAAATTTTATTTGAGAAAAAAATATTTATAAAATTTCGAAAAAATTCGTATGGCAGGTACCGTTATTTTTGGTTAAAAAAAAAAAAACGTGTGGGGGGAAAAAATTCAAAACGATATCTACCACGTTTAAACGAAAATCGGCCTAGCATTTTAGGTCGTAGTCGAACAGACATACACTTTTTTCGTCTTCGCTATCATCGTAATGTGAACTTTGATATAAATCTTGAGTTCGATTAATTTACGAATGCATTACTTGCCTTATAGTATCTACCTATAAATCGTAAGAAAAAACAACACTACCAGAAGAATTTATGGCACGAAAATAAAACTTTGTTTCTTTTTTTCTTTAACAAAATGAGCCCTTATTTTTTTTGGTTGTTTGGGGGGGGGGGTCTGAACCACTAAAACCCCTACCTGCGTTCGCCCCTGTTATGCGCGCCTGGCCTTAAGCTTCAACACTACAAGATATTTAAGAAATAACATTTTTTCCAAAAAATAGTAAAATTTATATCCGTTCACTTTCAAAGACTTAAATTCCTTTATCCCACCTTTCAAACAAATATAAATAGCAAAAGAAACACAATTTTTGAAAAATGATTATTTGACGAAATGAAATTATATAACTTGAAAACCATTACTATCTTACTACTTTGCATTGTTTGCTGCTATATTTGAATAAAATTATCCATTTGGAACAAAATTCAATTTTTTTCTTTTAGCATGCATGAAACAGTCCACTGTGCGTCGCTAAGAATACTTCCAAGCAGGCGCATGTTAATAAAAAAAAAATGGCGCACCCTCTAGAAACTCCAAATTTCATTAAATCAACGAGAGGGTAAGAAATTTGTACAACAATATTCGTATCTTACAAACTTATTCATATTTATGATTTTAATTAAAGATTGATGATATCGTGCCACTGTCTTATACAATATTATAAGTGCGTTTTTTTTAATACTCGTATAAACAACAATTCTGTGTGCTATTACTGCAAAATGTTTAACGGAAGCAAATAGTTGAAAAACTAACAAAACAATTGATGCTCCCAACCATGACAAACAATGACTCAGCTATAGCCCATAAATTAATCACTTGTACCAGAGAATTTCTTCAATTAGTTTGAAAGTTTTTACTCACGATCGTGATCACTTCTAACACGATCCCAATGAGTGATAGAATGCGATCGTTCATTCATTCAAAAGGTATTCGAATTACGATTTCGCAACTTTTTGTTTACGATAAAAGATTTCTTCTTATTTGAAAAATAAATTTCCAGAAACAAATATTCGTTTCACTTCCAGGTCCCATTTCACTAGAAGCAGAAGCAAAAACAAGTATCCCAATAATTATAAAATAGCTTTAAGCTTACTAATGATGAGGTACTTAATCAAAATCCCCCAAGAATAATTCGGTAAAGCCATATTATTTCTTGTTTGTTTACGTTAGCTACTCATAACTCTTTATTTTCTCTGATTCATTTAGATTTTTCGACTATACTTGTCTAATTATCATCACAAACGGGTTTGGTTTCTCGAGGTATTTGTAGACACTCAAAAGTCTCTTAAGCATTTTTCACTAACAAATTTCTCCCGCATTAATTTTAAGATCCTAGAAGAAGGATTATCCAACTTCCTTGGCTAATATCATTTTTTCACTTAATTTTGAATGACGTTATACCTATGGGAATGCATCTTGTCAGATTCTAAAGATTCTTCAAGAAAGCCTTGAAGTGATGGGTGGTTAAAGAATGTTTCCGCTTAAACACACCATCACCGTGTAGACAATCGTGTATAATCCGTTGTTAACAATTTAGTTCGCACGGAAATACCAAAGATCTAACTAACCGACATTGCCGAAAATCTGTGACTTCTGAGTCTTTGTTCAAGAAGGACATAAAGTTGCATTGTTTGCAAACAAATCTCCGCTTTTGTAGTTTGTTTCTTTTTTTTTTGGCAAAATAGATATGCAAAGCTTAAAGCAAAATATTCTCTGTTGTTCTTATTTCTGATTAAATTGGCAAAGAAGGACAATAATCCGGTCTTTCTTTGCTTCTTCTTCGGTTCACACATTCGAACAAAGTTGTATATGGCGGCGCCAAATGGTCGTCTGATCGAGAGAATGCGATCGATTGATCGCATTTGTTTCCCTTTGTTTGCTCTACATCATTCTTTTCATTCGCGTCCGCCGACACCACCACCGAGGGCAAAATTTATCGCCCTCGCTCCCTTTTTTTTCAGTTTCTCTCCTTTTTATGTTTTTATTTGTCAAAATACTTTACAGATCGGTGTGTGACTATGGACACCAAACCAATGAGAAGATCATTTCACACACAAGTAGAGGTCAAATAGAGCGAGCCGGAGACCCAGTGCAAGGACAATGAAGCGTTGAATAAAATACACAACAACAAATTGAATGAAGGCAATTTAACAATAGGATAGGAATTACAGTTATTTGTCTAGCAATAAACGACCGAAAGGGATGTTTACACGATTGAATTATTGCGTACTTGAGAATTTGAGATGAGGATAAGGACTTGACAGAGAATTTTTATGAGTTCTATTTTATAAGAAGTGGAACTGGGTATATTGCGGCGGAATTGAGAAAACCGATAGCGGGTGGTACGTAAGCGGTATTTTGTCAATAATGTGGGAATGTAGGGAATGTAGGTAGTGATCAACTTTCCTTGTGATGGGAAAATTTCCACTTGAATGGGTGGCGTTGGTAGAATTGTTTTACTTGGTGTGGGTGTTCACATGGTAGTCACCATTTCCTTCGATTTTTTTAAACGATATACCTGAAAAAAATTAAGTGGGAAATGGGAAAGTATTTTTATTATCTTGGAATGTTCTGAACTGATTCATCATTAGATACGAAAAAAGATAAGTGCTAGAGGTTTGGGGTGTTTTTTTTTTCTACTCCGTTAAGTAGGAGGAATAATTTTCCAAATGAAAAAATTTAAGAAAACGAAAAACAATACTGATTTAAAAATACAAGGAATAGATATATAGATTTCTGACTTTAAGAAAAAAGGATTAAGAACTACCATTTTAATCATACCTTAAAAAGACTTCATTTCGATCCTCAATTCGTAATAACTGCGCGAAAAGTTTTGTCTAAAAATAATTTAGAAATATAGATATAAAATCATTGTGAAGCACTCATAAAAAAAAAACAGGTTATCAGTTAACACCTTTAATGGATGGACCGATATATCTACTTCTTGAAATTAAAGGTACCCATTCAAAAAAAAAACAAAAAACAACCGACACCTTGGGTCTTGTGAATAAAAAAAAAGTTAAAGCTTTTTTTGGAGGAAGCTAAAGCCAACTAGTCATAGCTCTTACTAGCAGCTAAAGCTAGACAGTACTAGCTTAAGCTTTATTTTATGTGAATAAAAAAATGATAACGCTAAATAGCTTATGCTGGAAAATTCTAGCTTAAGCTTCGTAATTTAAGGTGTTCGTTTTTTTATTCATATGTTTCGGCTAGTTAGCTTTAGCTAAAACTGGTACATGTATGACCGAAAGGAAAGTTTTTTTGCCTCAATTTGTTATCTGTTCTACAGGGCAAGTATTTTTCTGCTAAAAAATGTTTTTAACATTTCGTATGTCAGTTTCTGTGTCTATACGTTCACAGTCCTATTTTTTGAGATATTCCCTTATGTTTAATTAATAACTCGCACAAGTTAATACTGAAAATAAGACCTAGTCAAAGCTTTCTAGACAGGTCGAAAAAATCTTGAAATTTTTGTAGCTTTAACTATAATATTCTAGTTTAAGCTATTTTTATTCACATAAATTGAAGCTTAAGCTAGGAAAACAAGCTAAATCTAAATGAATTTAGCTTTGGCTATTTTTAAATAGCTATTACTAGAAAACATCTTTAACTAGCTAGCTTAAGCTTATCTTTATTCACTAAAAATCAAGCTTTTACATAAAAATCCAAGTTTCAGCTTTAGCTTTTTTTATTCACAAGGACCCTTATAACAAGCCCAGCTTTAAAAAACAATACCAAGGATGAAATAAGGCTATTTTTGGTTTAAATTCAATTGAAAGTTCAAATGATCTCAACTCCAAAGTGCGTTTGAGCCAAGTACGACAGTGGGCTCATCAGTAAGATGCATTCGTACTCTTCTAAGACGAAATTATTGGTCGATGTTAACCGACTCTTATAAATCTTACAGTATTATTAGAGCATTTTTCATGAATTTCCGGTGATAACTGATCGCATTCCGGTCGCATTCTAGTCGCGTAAGCCCGTGACTTCAAGTAGTAGATCTTGATGGTCATGCCAAATCGCCAAGGCTGTGATTACGTGACTAGGAAAAGATTTTCTTCACAATATGCACTGTGGCTCGTACTGTTAGTAGCGGTCCTGGTGAAAGCACATATTCAGCAAGCCCGGCTCATCCAATTTCGGCAGTAAGAAGTCGTTTATCATGGTCCTGTAGCCTTCGCCAGTAATAGTGACCATATTGCCGATGGCGTCCTCAAAAAAATATGACCCAATCACTTCTCCTGTGTGAAAGCCGCACCACAAAGTGGGTTTTAATGGATGTAATGGCTCTTCTAGCATAAAACGCGGATTTTCATTGACCCAGAAACGAAGATTTTGCTTATTGATGTAACCGCTTAAGGAAATGCGCCTCGTCACTCATGATGATTTTAGTGGTTGAGATTGAGGATGGCTTGACAGTAATTCACATGCCAGAGACGGTCAGCAGGCATTAACTGATATCCTGTCTGCACTTTTTACGGGAACATGTGTAAGTCTTTCACTTAAATTCGCTGTAGGGTCTGTCTGGTGATGTCAAATTGCGTGGCCATTCGTCAGGTTGATGTTTCTTCATTCTCAGCGACACGTCGCTGGGTAGTCACAGACGCGATCTTCCAGACCGGTGGCGGCCACGCCCTGCATGATCTCCTGAAGTTCCAGTCTATTCGAGTCGAGGTAGAATGTTTGTCCAGTTGCCGCGGCACGACTAGCAAATCGACGTTGAAATTCACGCTGCATTAACACCACCGACCAATTATTATTGGTAAAAAAAAATCGACATAAATAGTCTACGCTCTTGCGGAGTATATTGCTCCAATACTACAGTTGTCTAGTTCACAAATTTCAAATACCGATAGGGTGATTCTTTTGCGTCACCTTATATAAGGATGGGAGAAAATCGAGCGGTACCCACCATACAAATGTTAAAAAATGGTTTTCAAGAATTGTATTTTTCTCGAAAACGACGCATAGAGTTTTGATAAATTTTTTTTCTCTATGTTAATTTTTACGATCTATAATTATAGAAATTAAAATTTAATAAAAAAAAATATTGAAATTAAGATATTACTGACTGCACCTATCATAGAACCATTTTTTCGGCATAACGGATTTTAATGAAATTTTTTATAGTGAACCTTCTAAAAAGTTTTAAAGAACATTGCATTTCAAAACTTAAAAAAAATTAATTGAATAAGAAAAAAAAAATTGTTTTGTTTTGGAAAATTCGATATCTCAAAAACGGCTCAATATGTTTTTTTGGAAATTTAATTTTCATTTGAATAATATTAAAAGCTGTAAGTTGGCGTACCAACATTTTTTTCCAAAAAATGTTAAGAATTAAGAATTTTGTATATAAAAGTTAATTTTTTTACTAGATAAACAACTACAGCGACTTATTTTTTTTTTTTTGATCTACCATAAACTAATATTTGCTTGAATCACATAGCATCCTGGTTTTAGCTTCAACTACTAAAGGAGTTGATTTAATCATTTAAAACATGAATCGTATTTTTATGAACAGTTTTTCTATGATAACATTGGCGCACAATTTTAATTGAATTAGTACGATGCTAAAGCTGTTTTAGTATGATACTAGGTTAAAACAACGAATTTGCAAATTTTAATCGAATAAAGCATTCTTTTTCTACCCTTTTATTAAATTAAAATCATCGAATACCTACTTTATTTTTTTAGTATCGTGCTAGCTTTATATGACTTTTTGACATTTGCCAACATCACAAAAGGTTCGTGTACTTACTTTTTTACACGAAATGTCATTGTTTTAGGTGTTTAGGAAGCAATTTATTAAGAAAATTCTTTTAGTACGATACTACGAGGGCGGGTCAATAAGTCCGTGACTTTTGGAATAAAACACAGATTTTTTGATAAAAAAATTATTTTATTTTTCAACGTAGTCTCCCTTGAGCCCTATACACTTTGTCTAACGCTTCTCCAATTTTTTTATCCCTTCCAAAAAAAATGATTTGTCGAGGTCCTCAAAATAGGCCTTTGTATGCGAGATGACTTCATCATTGGAGTCAAATCTTTTTCCACCAAGCCATTTCTTCAGGTTTGGGAACAAGAAGTAGTCGCTCGGACCCAAATCTGGAGAATAGGGTGGATGAGGGAGCAATTCATAGCCCAATTTATGGATTTTTGCCATGGCAACTGCACATGTGTGCACCCTTGCATTGTCTTGGTGGAAAAGAACTTTTTTCTTGGCCAAATGAGGTCGGTTTTTTTTTTCAAATCGTCATTGAATCGGTCCAATAAGTTGGCATAATATTCCCCATTGATTGTTCTTCCCTTTTGAAGGTAGTCAATGTGGATTATCCCGCGTGCATCCCAAAAAACAGTCGCCAAAACTTTATTGGCTGACAAACCCACCTTGGCCTTCTTTGGCGCCGATTCACCCATAGAAACCCACTGTTTTGACTGTTGTTTGGTCTCTGGTGTTTTGTGATGGATCCATGTTTCGTCCACGGTTACAAAACGGCGCAAAAACTCCTCCATATTGCGATTAAACAAGGCCAAACCTTCCTGTGAAGTTGTTACACGATTGCGTTTGTGGTCGACTGTGTGCAAACGCGGCACCCATCTTGTGGAAAGTTTTCTCATGCCCAAGTGATCATTCAAAATTGAAACCACTGAGCTATGCGAGATCCCTACGGCTTCCACAATCTCTCGCACTTTCAATCTTCGGTCGGCCAACACCATAGGTATCGTGAATTTTTTCGATTGTTTCGGGTGTAGAGACCTCAACTGGGCGTCCAGGACGTTCGGCATCTTCAGTGCTTGTACGGCCACAACGAAATTCAGTAAACCACTTTTTTACCATTGAAATCGATGGTGCAGAGTCCCCATAGTATTTATCAAGCTTAGCCTTGGTCTCGGTAATGGTTTTTTTTCGCAAGAAATAATGCTTAATAAGCACACGAAATTCACTTTTTTCCATTTTCTCCTCAAATTAGTGAGTAGTCTAATAAAAATAGCTGTCAAACACAAACTAACGGACGCAGCAAGTTTAAATTTTGACAGGAGTCAACTAACAGATACCTGTTGACAGGAGCAGTATTGCTGTTTCAGTAAAGAGGTCAGAAATTCAAAAAGTCACGGACTTATTGACCCGCCCTCGTAGTTAGAAAATGTAAAATTGCATAATGGTTAGTTAATTGGACTGTCATGTAGAAGGTCTTGGGTTCGATTCTCAGCCGCTGCAAAAAAGTTTTTCAGAGGTGTATACTGCTTTTTGTGAGAAATTGAAAAATCCTCTAAGAGTATCTCTTGCCATGAAAAGTGCTGCAATTCGGAATCGGCAGAAAATTGTAGGTCCCCTCCATTCCTGGCAACTCGCACACAGGAATGGTTGAGAGTTGTAAGTCCCTAGTACCTGGTTTTCTTCGAGCTGTTGCATTACCAAAAATAAAAATCGCTTACATATGAGCAAGCTCGTACGACCCAGTCCCGTGATTTAAAATTACATGGTAATATTAAAATTGAGTCGGTAAGATATCCCGCTTTTTATAATCCCGTTTTTTAAAATCCCGTTTTTATAATCCCGTTTCTTATAATCCCGTTTTTTATAATACTCTTTCTTATCACGACGTGTAAGCAGTGAGGTATGTAAGGGGGCCACGCTGCCCCCCTGCTTGGGCACACTATAAAATTTGGGGTAGGTGAGAGGTTGGGCTTGGGTGTGCAAAATTTCTTAAGCATTTACAGAATCTGGGAAATAACCAACATAAAATCAATAAGTTTTAGCTACGTATTCTAAATAAAATGCACGACTGGGTCGCACCAACTAACTCCTATGTAATAGACTAGGAATTTTAAAAACGAATGTTATTAGAGAAAACTGTTCATAAGGATAAAATTAATTTTTTAAATTCTTTAAAAGTAAGAGACGAAACTAGAATGCTATGCAAATATGAATTTATGCAAGAACAAAAATTATAAGTCGTTTTAGTTGTTTCTTAAAAAAAAGCTTTTATATACAAAATTTTTAAAAGATTTTTAAGAAAAAAATTTGGTACGCCATTTTAAAGTTTTTATTATTGTTCGGACAAAAATTAAATTTAAACAAAAAATATTGAGCCGTTTCTGAGTTATCGAATTTTCAAAAAAAGAATAAAATAGATTTTTTTTTTTTTTTTGAAAAATTCAAAAAATATTTATTTTAAAGTTTTGAAACGCAATGTGTTTTAGACTTTTTAGAAGCTGTTCTATAAAAAATTTCATTAAGAACCGTTTTGTGGATAATGAGAAATTCAAAATTCGAAAAAATGGTTCTATGGTAGGTACAAGCTGTAATATCTTAATTTCAAAATTTGTTTTATTAAATTAAAGATCGTAAGAAAAAATTGAAGGAAAAAAAATTTATCAAAATTCTAGGCGCCATTTTCGAGAAAAATACGATTTTTGAAAACCATTTTTTTAATTTTTTAGCATTTGTATGGTAGGTACCTTTATTTTTAGGTAAAATAAAATTTTTTTTTTTTACATTTTGTAGATTATATTGAGAAACTTTTATTTATCAAGTTTAAAAAAATCTAGCATGGGGTTTTCGAAATATTGAGTTTTGGAAAAAAAATTTTGAAGTTTTTTTTAAAAATCCAAAAAAAAAACTTTTTTGAAAATTTGAGTACACAATTCTATTTATGTTTTTGGGGAGCTTTAGCAAAAAAAATGATCAAAATCGGTTGAACCGTTTTTGAGAAAATCAAAAACAAAAAAAAATGGTTCCATGGGGGGTACCCTCAATAACCATTTTTCGGAAAATTTTTTTCAACCAATACCTAGATTTAATTAAATGAAATTTTTCTGTATGTTTATTTTTAAAATCTGTTGAACAGTTTTTGAAAAAAAAAAAATGTTTATAAAATTTCGAAAAAAATTCGTATGGGGGGTACCGTTATTTTTGGTCTTAAAAAAAACAAAGAAAAAAACGTGTGGGGGAAAAAATTAAAAATGATATCTACCAAGTTTAAAGAAAATCGGCCGAGTCGTTTAGCCTGTAGTCGAACAGACAGACAGACAGACAGACAGACAGAATTGCGAGACCCACTTTTTTAGTCTTCGCTATCATCGTAATGTCAACTTTGATCAAAATCTCGAGTTTGATTTTTTTTACGAATGCATAAAAAAAAAACGGGATTTTAATAAGCGGGATTATAATAGATCGGGATTTTGAACAAGCGGGATTTTAGAAGACGTGATCTTAAAAAGCAGTATCTTAGCAGATGGGATTTTAAAACTTTCTTTTCGGGAGTTTTGAAAAGCGGGATTTCAAAAAGCGGGATTCCAATACGCTCCCTATTAAAATTTATGATGGAATTAATATGGAAAATTTTGGATGTTCTCATCGAGTCATCCAGTTTGCATTTAGTTCATATCTTATCTTATTCTTACTTATACTATATGTATACTAATATTAGTGATCGTTAAGAATTGGTTTATTTTGATTTGAATATTTTAGTACATCGTAAATGGGGACATTTTTAAATACTTTTAGTATAATTTTCAAATATAATATGTGGTATATCGAATCTTAGGATGCATGTAGGGTAGTTTGGTTGTATAATCTTTGTAAGAAGATGCTAGTAAGTATTTTTCGCATTCTCCTTTATGTGTTATTTTTCGTTTCAAAAACAATAAGATTTCTTTATAACCACCCACCGACCGTTTTCAGTGAATTGAATTTCCAAAAATAAGTTGTACTTTTTTGTAAAGGTAGATATATTTCAGAACCTTCATTCTCGAAAATGTTGTTAAGCAATTTTACACAGGTTGTTTTGCGAAGTTAAAAATACAATTTTTACTTCGAAACCAATTATGTCATTATTGGCCTTTGTTGGCAATTATCCTGTATTTAAGCTTACATAGATAACATTACAATTAAGTTCCTTAAGCATGAATAGTAATAATTTATTTATATATAATTAATACAATATCTTTAAACTAACGAATTTTTAAATTATTCAAATAGCACATCACGAACATCTCCCACTTTCTAATTATTCCTACAAATTCCTTGCATATATTTTTCAACAAATTACTCATCAAACAAGTTCGATAAATTTCTTGCGGTTAGTGTTTTGCATAAATCGGCCGCCGCGCCGTTGGCCTTAAAAACGAATCAACTTTGTACTTCTTCCGACAATGCAAATAAAAAAAATCAATACCAATTCGAAACAAATAAATTGTAACTCCGTTTAGCTCAATAAAAATAAAAATAGTAATAAAATAAAACTACTACATCTTTTGTCATTGAGCTCCGCCTTTGTTTTGCAGAAAGAAATACAACAAAAAAAAAAAACTTATTTCGGTCGTGCCATCAACTTAATATTTTTATGTTTTACTAATTAATCTCCTAATTAGTGAAACAAATAAAATCGTGTATCTGTATACAGTCGGAGGTCGGTGGCAGCGTGCGGAGGGAGGGAAAGTGTTTCATTAAGAATTATATCTTATAGATTTTTCATCAACCCACACTTCTTATTGGGGCATATAAAAGTCACACGTAGAAAGATAAAAATAAAATGCTTGTTATTTGGTTTGGTTCTATTTATTGCCCCCAGACAACAAAGATACACATCTGATGAACACGACACACAAGGAATCAAAGAATTTAAAGTGATAATCCGATAAGAATCCTTTTGTTACCTCAGAAGATCCCCGGGAGCACAGGTACCTCGTTCCTTGTATAACAAGTGTCCTTTTAACGACCATTTCGAAGTGAGATTTTTGTGCACACACAAACAAATTCTTTTGTCGTCTGAAATATCTGTATCTATTGAGGAAGCCTTTATACCGAGCCTACTATCTATAAAAGTAGTAGCATCACCATCTGAAATTAGGATTCAAATCATTTAATATTATTTACCTTTTGCCTTGCCTATAGCACATCGGAAGAAATGTAGGCCATAATTCTCGCATTTAACATCGCACAATAAAGACCAGTGTGTGTCCTCACCGTGTTGTCAGCAGAGTTTCCAGGTGCTTACATTTTTAGTATACAAAAATCAAAATCTCAAGAACTAACTCAAGAATTGACCCTTCTTGACAATTTTAAGCGCCGAAATTTTCTGATTGGGCTCTGAATCTAAATCTTCAAAGTTTTGTGCAAGTATGAGTGATACTCAAAATTTGACCTGTTTCATATCGAATTAAATTTCAGTTTAATATCTCAATTTTTCTGTGTTTTATTTGTGTACAAAATAGTTGTCTTTATTGACAATCCTTTACTCTCTCTTTCTAATGAGACGAAAATACTGTCTACTTCCGTAATTAACGGTATCTTTTTTTTAATTCTTTTTTCATCGATTTGCCTTACACATTAAGATACAATGGGCCTTACCAACAATCAAATTAAGACACGACTTTAATATTTGAGCGAAATCAAGCTTTATTTAATGGACTCTATCTAACTGACCATATATGCTACATTTTATTTTTTAGCTTCCTTACAATAAATGGTTCATAATTTAGAGTTCACATAAATATTAAGTTCATAACATGTATGGCTAACTTTATAGAGCTCTTTAAATAATTGTCCATTTCGCTCAAATATTAAAGTCGTCTCTTAATTTGATTGTTGGTACGGCCCAATATCTTATTTATTGCGATAGATTTATAATGTTCTTTTAAAGTCTAAAAACTAACTTAATTAACATATGAAAAATTATTTTATAAATTTAAGCAAATAAATTTAAAATTAGAATTTAAAATGGAATAATGGAAAACTGAGAAGTTAACAACCTATTGATATACAGCCTTATTTACTAACTCATTTTAGCGACGGAGTAAAGTAACTTCGACTTTACAACGACTCTAATCCTGAAAAGCTTATTTACATATAATGAAAATGCACGAGGAATAGCGGTGGAATAAGCTTAAACTAAAAATAGGAGGTTTAAGGCCGTATTAGTATATAAATGTCATTTTGAGATGACATCTTGTGAAATTTACAAAAAAGAGCGTAAGCATTTCAAAGTCTCTAACAGTTGTACGGTATTGGGGACGTAATGAGGTTGGTACATTCATTTATTGGATTTGAACATTAAACAATCCAATTTTAAATGTATTCAATTATTAGGCGTGTTTTTTTTTTGCAAGTCCATATAGAATTGTAGAAAAAACCGACATCGAGATTAAGCGCTTTACATGTAAATGCAACAACTACTTAAATCTATACAGAGTTAGCTAAGACCAGATAATTTTCGAGAGTTAATCTAAGACCCGATAAAAATGGTGATGCCAAAATAGTATTATCTATACGTTATCAATAATTTGCTCAGAGAAGTCAAAAGTGACGTTTTTGGATTGGTTGATGCTAGTCGTCAATGCAGCTGACAAATGTCATAGCGTACACAGTGCTTCCAGCTATTTGGAAAAAAAGCTCTTAATCCCGATGTCGTTTTTTTTTTACAATTCTATATCGACTTGCAAAAAAAACACGGCTATTATGTAATATGCATACAATAATAATAAAATAAATAATAATGGAAATCAGCTGGGGTTTGCTTACATGTATAATAACCAGAGTTTTAGATTGGTGACTTTTTTTGGTAGTAACTATATTTGACATAAGGAAGGTCTAGCTAAAACGGCTAAGAAAATAATTTATAAATAAGGATTTCTTTGACGTGGCACAAACCCGAAGTAAGTGCTTCGACTCGACGACTATTCCGAGGTTGAACCCAGTATTAGCGAAAAATAACAAATAAGGCTAATAGAGGGTAATTAACAATTGTTTCCTTTATGCATTGATTTTATTAATTTTATTAAAGGTAAAACCTTGCAGTCAAAGGGAAGAAAAGTAAAGTTTTAATTTATTTTGAAAAATGTGAGTATCAACATGGCTCCTTATATCATTTGGCAGACAGTTCCATAGGTTCGCTACTGTATATACATAGCTGGGCATTAACTCGTTAATCCGTTAATCGTTAATTAACGAAGTTAAAATTTTGATTAACGGATTAACTTTTAAGTTAACTTTTAAAAATGTTAACGGACACGTTCAATCCGTTAATCCACGTTAAGTCCGTTAATCGTTAATCCAATGCCTACTATTTACCGCGCGGCGCGAAAAACAGGTTCAGACAAGTATTAGATAAGTGCCGTGCGGCGCGTGCCGCGGGTGCCGCGGGTGAAACAAAAACAGCTATAGGTACGTATTATATTTTTACGGCGCGTGCGACTGAGAAAACTGCGAAGAGATTCGTTTCGTTTGATCATTTCATTATGCCGGTCGTCTACTATGTGCGCGATAAGTTCAACCAACTTCGTTCAACTTTTTATTCTACTCTTTCGTTGGATAAACGAATTTACAATCTCTTACACTAGTGCAGCAACTTACGTAATTCACGTTGAGCAACTAAAGTTGAACAAAATGCGTTTGGAACCCTGTACACATAATTGACCAACTTTCCCATATGTTGATTAACCCCGCACACCTAGTTGATCAACTCTCAAAACTTATTCCAGTGTTGAATAGCTCCGTACACCTAGTTGACCAATTACTCAAATGTTGAATAACCTCGTACACTGGTTTATAAACTTGTTCGATTTTGACAGAAAATTTTTTTTTTCGAGTTGATCAACTGCGTTTTCGATATTGTTGCTTAACCAGTTGATGAACGAGTTGATACCTTCGTACACTTAACCAAGGATAACTCGTTGGGTAACGCGTTGAACGCACCATGATAAACAAAAAACTCAAACGTCAAACCTGAAATAATTTTGACTTAAGTTCGGTACATTAGGCAATTGCATTTTCGAGGAAATTTGAGACCAAGCCAATTCCCTTGTATCTCGATTTTTATAAGAGGGGCTCTTAATGTCCCATATATTGGGCTTTTCCCCAATTGCTGAAATCAACTGCAAAATTAATTCCGTGGTCCACTCTGTTTTTGTATCACCTTTCATGACGAAAAACCAAAATAAACTACAGTTTGCAAGTTGCAACAACTGCAAGTTCATGGCAACGCAATAGTTCAACCACGTAGACACATTTCACTGCAGCCAACGCAACGCAACACAATATTACGTCAAGAAATCCCAAAGAAAATTAAAAAGTTGATCAACGCGTTGAACAAATAATGTGCAACACATTATCTTGAAAATGTTGCTCAACGTGTTGATCGAACATTTTCAAGGAGCAACACGAGCTTGTACACTACCCGTACACTTGTTGCGCAATTCGTTGAGCAACGGCCAACAACTAGATCCATCCCGTTGGTTGAACATAATTGAAGGCACCATACATTAGAGTTGTATGCGTTGAATTCGAAATTTGTGCGTTGATCGCCTAGTGGACGACAGAGTAAAAAAATAAAAAAAAAATGCAATTTTTATCACATGTTAACGGATTAACGATTAACGTTAACTTGCGTTAATTCTTCCGAAATTTAACGCTTTAACGTTTAACGAAGCTAACTTTTTTAGTAACGGATTAACGATTAACGAAGTTAACTTTTTGATTAACGGTGCCCAGCTATGTGTATATACATATACAGTGCAGTTCACATGATTAGACGCACCATTGTTCTCGCAATAAATTGCAGTTTTATTTTTGTTTTTCTTCATGAACTACGAAAGAATTGCATTCATTTGAAAGGTTATTAAATTCTCTGGGAAAAAAACCTAAATTCAAGACTAGTGAGAGACACTTAACGGTTATTTTGATCTCTTTCTTCGCATTAGTGCAAACAAAGCTCAAATAAATCGGTTCACTTGATTAGACGCACCTGTTTAAAGTTAAAAAAAAAAGAGGTTGATCAATTTTTAACATTTTTTATTTACTTTTTTATTGTTATTGAAGTTATATTTCACAGTTTCAATACTTTGTACAACCTCTACGATTTGAAATTACATCAAAAATTCTACTTCTAAGAGAGTTTAGATCAAGTGAGTATGGTGGCCACTGCGAAAATTCCACATTTTCACTGGGGATAAATGCTTTTACAACGTGCGCGACTTATGTTTTTTTTCACATTCGAGAAAAAAAAAAAAAAAAACAATTTATTTTTAAACTTTTTATTTTTCACGTCTTTATTCAACTTGATGATCTTAACAACTGAACATTACAAATTTATTAAAACTTAACTAAAGCAGTTTATTAATTTCTATTTCAGCTGAATTGCAATGTCTCAAAATAATATCGTATTTCTGTACATTGCACTTCCGCTGAGAAAATTATTGCAATACGATTCTTTGAACAAATTTTATTTGTTGGGAAAAAAATTTAATTTAATTTAATTATTTTTGATTTCAGCGGAATTGCAATTCCTCGAAATAATATCGTATTTCTGTGTGCATTGCATTTCCGCTGGGAAAATTATTTTAATATGATCTTATGCTACAATTCCCAATTTATGGGAATTTGAGATTTTGTCAACACCGTTGGATGCTTTGACATAACCCCTCCCCCCTTTAAGTCGAAACTCTCCTGGATTTCGTTGTTAATTACAACTTTAATTGATTTGTATTTATAGATTGTAAACAAAAATAGAAGTATGAAAAGAATCACTATTACAATAAATGCAATTAAATATTTATCCAATTGTACATGATGTACTTTTTTTTATGAAATTTAAGTTCTTCGATTACTTCCATGTTTTCAATTTGATTAATTACAATGTCATCGAACGATAATGTACTACTATTTTCTTTCAATTGGTTATCATTGTTTTTTATTACAAAATTTTGTGTAAATTCTTCATTTTTTCCATAATAAGTTTGATTTCTTATTTTTATGTTACAGTTATGAAAATTTATTAAATAATTCCCATTAAGGGTTATAATTCTGTCATCACATGAACTTGACAGTGTTGTTGTATTTTGGTTTTTCAGCAATATTGAATTTGAGTTAATTTCTATAGTTTCAGATTTTGTGTTCTTTATTTTATAACAATTATTTTGGTAAATACAAAGCTTGGATTCTTTTAAAGATTTTTCATTTACATTTCCATTAAAATCATAATGAGTATTGTTTAAAATTACAATTTCTTTATTTTCAAAATCAAATTCTTCAAATTTATTATTGGTAATTGGTGTAACAATAGATCGCTTAGCTTTAAGTATATCTTTAGGAATTTTTATTGCAAATATTAGTTTTTCTTTTTTATATTCTGCGGTACCTAGTCTAATGTTTTGTAATTTATATAAATCTATGTCATATTTTCTGATTTCATCTTCTGTCAAGATATTGCTGCTCATAAGATTCATTCTTGATGGTGCAATATTATTTTGTATAATGTTCTATGTTATCTCCTAGTATTTTTATTTTAAGTAGTATATCTAGGTAAATTAGCTCTTTATAAATTTTTTCATTATTTGTTTTAATATCATTAAATTTTTCTAGAATCTTATCCCTATCTGCTTCTATTGTTTCTTTAATTTTATTAAAAGTATCGTTAAAATGGTTATTAATTTCGATATTTTTGTTCAAATTATTAATTATGTTATGATTATTTTCATCAATTGTTCCTAAATGTTCTTCTATATCTACTCTATCATTTTCATCCATTGAACCGAAGAGCCATTTAAGTCCTGTTCCTACAACATTGATTAATCCTCTCTTATGTCTATGTGGTAATAAGGTTTTTACTTTTGTTCTGAGTAAGCTAAGTTCGTGAAGTAAAATGTTTTTGTTATCTATTTCTCCTAATTGTTTTATATTATTTTCAAATGTATCTAATATAATATATGTTATTTGCTGGGGTTTTATTATATGTAAGATTATGTTGTAATTATGAATGATTGGAACTTCTTCGATGTTAACTTCAGCGTATCCGTTATTGTTGTCGATTTTTTCAACTATCAGAGTTCCTTTCGTTGCGGGTAGTAGAGTCATTATTGTCAGTATCAAAAATAGTGTTGTCCAGTTGACCTGAAAATTTTGTACTTCGTTTAATGTTTGTAGGATGAATGTTTTCTAATTTTAGTTTTCTATATTTAGGTTCGTCTTTGTGTCTTAGTGCCTTATAATTTTTTACATAACCTTCTTCCTGACTTTGGTTGTAATCTTCCCTTTTTTCATTTCGTTTGTTTATAACTTTTTCTTTGTGTTCTTTCAATAATTTTTCTATTTGTTTTTTATCAACTTTTCCTTCTATTACATCTAAAGGTTTGGATTTGATAACAGAATGAATGGACTTATTATACCATTCTACGCATTTAAAAAGTCTTTCTTGTATTGGCAAATCTGACTTTTCTGTTTCTAAAACTCTAAGTTTTTCTCCTATTGTGCTATGGAACCTTTCTACGTCTGCGTTGCCTGTGTGACTATTAGGCTTTGTAAAATGAGTTTCTACTCCTTCCTGTCTCAAAAATTCCTTAACGTTTACAGAATTAAACTCATTATCTAGGACAACTAAATTTGGTTTCCCTTTGATGGAAAAATATAATCGTATTTTTCCAACGATTGTGACGCTGTTCCTATCTTCTAAATAAAGAACAACAGCATGTTTTGAGAACTTGTCAATGAAGGTTAAAAAGCTATGTTTTTTATTTATATAGACATCTAAATGAATTATCTGATTTATATCACTTGGAGTTTCAGTTATATGGAATTTTGGTTTGATAGGGTTTCTATCATATTTTGCTCTATTGCATGTGTCACAATTATTAATGTATTTTTGAATATATGTTTTTAAATTTTTGTAGTATATCAATTTTTTCAATCCTTCATAGTTTTCATTTATTCCTGCATGTCCTGTTTCATTTTTGTGATATTTTCCAATGTATCTGAATGTTTCGTCTTCATTTTCCATATCTTTTGCATAGTGGGTACATTTATAAAATTTTAAACTAGTATTAAACAATTCTATCAGCTTTTGTTGGACTTTATTATATTCGGGATCAGAGAATTCAGAATAAATCCCTATTTTGCCTGATTTCAAAAATCTTCGAAATATGTCTGTCATGAAATTATTTTCAATGTCATCTTTACTAATGAAAATCTTTCGCTTATTCCCAATGACCTCAATTTCTTTTGTTTTATTCTTTGTTAAAATGATTTGAGTGAAAAATCTGTTAACAACAGTGTCTAAAATCGGGAAGTGGTCATTTTGTTCTTCCTCTTGTGAGTGAATTGTTGCGTCTGTACTCATGTTATCATTGTCTTGTTCTGTATCTAAAGCATTTATTTCTCCTGTTTCTGAATTTATTCTCGACAAAAAATCTGCTACTTTGTTTTCCGATCCTTTGATATATTCAATATTTATATCATACTCTCCAAGTCTAAGTAACCAACGCTGTAACCTGTGATTAATATCTTTGCCCTTATATTTGGTTTGGAGCCATTTGAGAGGCTGGTGATCAGTAAGAAGATCAAAAGTTCTACCATAAATATATGGGCGAAAATAGTTCACGGCCCAAACGATGCTAAGGAGCTCCTTTTCCGTTGTGGAATATTTTTTTTCGTGATCGTTTAGAGTCCTACTTGCATAACTCAGGGGATGATCATCCTGTGTAAGGACTGCGCCTAAAGCAAAATCGCTGGCGTCCGTTATAAGTTTGAATCTTTTATTAAAATCAGGGTATCTTAAAATTGGTGTATCAATAAGTAATCTTTTCAGTTTTTGAAATGAATCTATGTATTGAGGATCACTTTTGTTAATTTTCGTATTTTTCTTCAAATATTTTGTCATACCGTAAGCTACTTTTGCGTAATCTTTTACGAACTTTCGGTAGTAGCCCGTCATTCCCAAGAATGACTTAATTTGCTTCTGGGTTTCTGGCAGTTTAAGCTTTTGAATATTTTCTATTTTACTCATATTCGGCTTAATACCTTCTGTCGTCAGAATGTGACCCAAATACTCTGTATTTCTACTAAAAAAATTGCATTTGTCGATTTGAATTTTGAGATTATGCTCTCTCAGTTTATTGAAAATTTTTTGTATATTCGTAATATGTTCTTCTAGAGTGGTACTAAATATCAAAATATCATCTAGGTAAACGATACATATACGGTTTATATGCTCTCGTAGGACAGAATTTATAAGTCTTTGAAAAGTCGCCGGGGCATTTTTAAGCCCAAACGGCATTCTTATAAACTCGTAGTGACCTAACGGAGTTGAAAACGCAAGTTTTCTTTCTGTCTTCCTTTTTTATTAACACTTGATGAAAGCCTTTGGCAAGGTCTAACGTAGTGAAATATTGCGATCTTCCTAGTTTCTCTAATATTGTTTCTATATTAGGAATAGGATATTTATCACTTACAGAAACTTCGTTAAGTTTTCTGTAGTCGATCACAATTCTCCACTTTTTCTCACCAGAATTATCGATTTTCTTGGGAACAATCCATAATGGTGAGTTGTATGGGGAATTACTTTCTCTGATAATACCTTGTGCCAACATTTCTTTCATTTGCCTGTTAATCTCCTCCTCATGAATTTGAGGATACCTATATATTTTAGAATATATGGGTTTTTCTGTAGTAGTTATAATTTCATGTTGAATTTCATGGGTGTGGGTAAGTTTATTACCTTCTTGGAAAAACAAATCTCTATTTTTATTAATAAGATTTTTCAGTTCCTTTTTTTCTTCTATATTCATATCCTTTCGTTCTAGCTTTTCTAATGTATTTTGGTCAATTATGGATTTATCTAATGAATTTATTTCTTCATACTTAAAAGGGCAAGAATTAATAAATTTTATTTTTGCATTATTTATTTCTAAGTAATCCTCTTCTAAATTTATAATTGCTTGTAGAGGTTTAAGAAGATTTTGACCTATAAGTCCGTCGAAATTTTTATTATAAAAAGGTGTCAGTTTCCAGCTCATAGAATTATTTTCGTTAAATTCCATTGGTAATGATGTTATTATTTCTTTGTCTATTAAAGTTTGTCCACTAAGTGTGCTAAAAGAAACAATGTTCTGAAGTTTTATTCGTTTATATTTGGATAGTCTATCTGAGTTTAAAAGTGTGGTTGTTGATCCTGTATCAATAAGGCATCTAATTTTCTCTTTCCTTATTGTGAGTTCAACTATCGGTAGACATGATGTGGGGCCTCTGATTGAAAATTTACTTCATCTGAAACGGTTTCAATATGATCTACCTCCATTGGGGTGGAATTGGAATTCTGTCTCCTATCATAGTTGTTATTATTTACTCCACTTTGTCTTGATTGTCTAGAATTTGAATTGTCGTTGTCCCAATTTCGCCTATACTGCCTGGAATAATTATCTTGTCGAAATGGATTCTGATTTGTAGTTTCTGGTTTAGGATTGTAATTATTGTTCTGACTGTAATATCGTGAGTTTTGATTTGAATTTCTATTGTATCCTGATGAATTTTCCCTATAATTGGCTTGCCTATCGTAATGCCTCAATATTCCTGTCTCTTCAAGTGTATAATATGCGTCTCGGAGTGTTTTTATGTTTCTACTATAAATAATACTTGATAAATTTGGGTTAATACCATTCAAAAAAATTTTTAATATAATTGATTCATTTGAATCGGGAGCAAATTCACTAGGTTTTGTATCATCAAATTCATACTTAGCGTTTAACTTGTCTAGAATATTTCTTAAATTATAATAATATGCACTTACAGATGTTGATTTGCATGTAATTGCAAGATGATGTAATTTATGGTAAGTGTCCCTTACACCGAAATTCTTCTTTAACTCGTTTTTGATGTTTTCCCACGTTGGATTGGGTCCCAATGTTCTTATGCACTTTAAGGCTGCCCCCTGGATTTTGTTGAATATGTATCGCTGGTATACAAACTCCTTTAATGCTGGGTTATCGTTGAAAAGTGGGAGTATAAGCTCCGCTTCACGAATAAAGGATGCTAAATCGTATTTTTCATCTCCGTTGAACTCCTTTATTTTTGCAGCTTCTTTAATGAGTTCGCTGACTGGTATTCCACTATTTTCGTTTGCCATCTTGATTGTTTTAATTTCTTCAATGTCGTCACTGTCGTCACTGTCTCGATTTCTTGTATTATAAGTAAACGATAGAAATCTCTCACTTTTGTTTTTTTTATCAATGTTTTTTGGCATTTACAAAACGTATTTAATTTAAGCTTCGATTTTTTTTTTTTTTTTTTTTTCACTTGGTGTAGGTCTTTGTATAGGTATACACACACAAAAAAAAATCTTCAAGAAGAGAAACAAAATTAAGTCACCGTGTAAAATGATTGATTTTATTGTCTTTGGACAATAATATTTATATATTTTTTTTTTCTTCTTTATAGGAATAAACTAATTTCACTGTCTGTGGACAAAGTGTTTTCAATTCACTGCTTAAGAGGAATTAGGGTCGCCGTTATTATCTTTAGATAATAAGTTCACTTCTTTGGAAGGAGATTCGATTTTATCATCTTTAGACAATAAAATAACCGACTGCGCCACTTATGTTTTTTTTCACATTCGAGAAAAAAAAAAAAAAAAAACAATTTATTTTTAAACTTTTTATTTTTCACGTCTTTATTCAACTTGATGATCTTAACAACTGAACATTACAAATTTATTAAAACTTAACTAAAGCAGTTTATTAATTTCTATTTCAGCTGAATTGCAATGTCTCAAAATAATATCGTATTTGTGTGTGCATTGCATTTCCGCTGGGAAAATTATTTTAATATGATCTTATGCTACAATTCCCAATTTATGGGAATTTGAGATTTTGTCAACACCGTTGGATGCTTTGACATAACCCGCGTTGTGGATCGGAGCATTGTCTAGTTGTCAGATCTACTGGATAGGTTCAAAAAGCTCTCTTATGACTGGAAAAGCTGTTTGCATAAGAGCTTTATAAGAAATTCCTGTCATTTTGTGAGACACAAAACGAACTCAAAGGCGCGCTAGTACGAAATGGCACCCAACACCCATACTTCTCTTTTCTTGGAATGATTTCGGTTCAAAAAGCATTCGGATGTCATAGAAAAAAAACTTATACCCATCAGGACCATCTAGGTTGAACTTTTTCTTATCAGAAAACACCACATTTCTTCAATTTAAGACACTTCCAACCTGCGTATACCATGTCATGTGAAGACGCGCGAACTCCAACCGCTGTTCTTTTCTTGCAGCGTTAAGTTTTTTTTTTTTGTTTAGCTTTTTGAATTTCAAGTGTTGAATACCTAAAAAAGCTCGAAGAACAGTTGATTTGCTTGCACTTACCCCCGCTAATTGTTTGATTTTCATCGTGGAGTTAGTTAAACTTGAGGCAATTCTTATAATTTTTCGCTTCTCGTGTGGTGTAAAGGGTGTTTTTGTCCTTTTTTGTTGTTTTTTCTGTAGGTGGCAGGATTTGATAAAACATTTCGAACAGCTTTATCATTTCGTCCTATTTTCTTTGCAATTTTCGGCATAGAATACCCTTCTGAGTGGTAGGCCTCAATTTTTGCTATTTCCGCCGCCGTTAACATTTTATTTCTACCCAATTTCACTTTAAACACTCGGAAAAACTTTAATAACGTACACTCATTAACGAAATTTAATTTGTATTTCCCAGCATTAAGAAACTAACTGAATTAATTCGTGCGTCTATTCAAATGAACCGATTTATTTGAGCTTTTTTTGCACTAATGCGAAGAAAGAGATCAAAATAACCGTTAAGTGTCTCTCACTAATCTTGAATTTAGGTTTTTTTCCCAGAGAATTTAATAACCTTTCAAATGAATGCAATTCTTTCGTAGTTCATGAAGAAAAACAAAAAGAAAACTGCAATTTATTGAGAGAACAATGGTGCGTCTAATCATGTGAACCGCACTGTATGTACAGTGATGGAAAAAATAATAGAAACAAAGCTTTACATAATGATCAACCATTAATAACTACATACAATTACGTCTTCCTCGGTTCTAATTTTTATATATTTATTGCACCTAGCATGACTTTGAAATGGTGCAGCCGTTTGTTGTCATTAGCTCTTTCTTTGGACTTAACGGTAAAAAAAATGAGCTAAATGATAATTTCGCCTGGAAAAAAAAATAGAAACAAGATACTTTGACTCTCAATTTGACTTAAATTTCGTATTTTATTTTTATTGAAATAGACGTTTTATTGTTGTTTATTAGTTTTGCACGTGTTTCAGTCGTTTTTATAAAAAAAAATATAAGTTATTTTAAAATTTTATAAAAAATGGGTCGTGGAGTGCATTGTACTATTACTGAGCGCAATTTAATAAAAAACTTCAGAAAAAATGGGAAAACTATGGAAGAAATAGCACAATTAGTAAATTGTTCAAAAAAGAAGATATTTACAGTTCTCCATTCAAGTCCAAAGCCAGAAACAAGAGGCAGAAAACGAAAGACCTCAACGCGGTTTGATAAGATATTGGTACGACTGTGTAAAAAAAGCCTTTTTCTTCTTCAAACGACTTGAAAATTGAACTAAATGCGTCTGTTTCAAGTCGTACAATAAGAAACCGACTAATAGAAGCAAGGCTTCCTGGAAGGGGTCCCAGAAAAGTACCATGCTTGAGCAAGAAAAATATTCTGCAGAGAATGACTTTTGCAAATAAACACGCCCAACGAGAAAATTGGAACAACGTTTTATGGTTGGAGGAAACAAAGATAAATGTATCTGGTTCCTATGGCAAAATGTATGTCAGACGACCTGAGAACGCAGAATTCGATCCAAGGTACACAAAAAAGACTGTTAAGACTGTTAAACATGGTGGAGGAAATATCATGATTTGGGAGTGCTTCTCAATATCTGGGGTTGGTCCAATTTTTTGGATAAAAGTCTGAATGTGTGCTATTGACTACGTCCGAATCATAAATGAAGTTATGCTGCCATTTGCCGAAGAGAACATGCCAATTAAATGGGAATTCCTGCAGGTTAACGACTCCAAGCACTCCTCAAAATTGGCTAAGGAATACTGTAACAAAAATAAAATGAATGTTATGGAGTGGCCATCGCAGTCCCCGGATCTTAATCCCATAGAACACCTGTGGGGCATACTTAAGAGGAAAATTGGAGACTTCAGAGCCAAGAATAAGGAAGAACTGTGGTCTATAATACAAAATGTATGGTATTCCATACCTTCCGAGACATGCGCCAAGTTGGTTCATTCCATGGGGCAGAGATGTGAAGCCGTCATTAAAGATAAAGGTGCAACGACCAAGTACTAAACAAATATGAACCAATTTAACTGTTAAGTTTCTCTTTACCAAAAAGAAAAACACAATTATAATATTGTTTCTATTATTTTTTCCAGGGTAAAATGGCTGTTAATATTAATTTTAATTTTTCTCATTACTATTTTTCTTTTTATTAATAAATTTAATATTGTGTATATTTTAAACTTTATAGAGACTTATTGTATGTATTTTGAATTTTCAATTTCCTTCCAATAAACTTTTTGTTTTAAAAAAAACGGCACAGAAGAAGCTTGTTTCTATTATTTTTTCCATGACTGTATATATAAGATGCAAAGATGTCGTCGTACCACTTAAGACCATATATCTTATCGTGTTGTTAAAGGCGACTATAAGATCTCTTCTACTCTCCGAATCGAAGTTATGTACACTAAATTTCACAATCAAACACAAATTAAAAAATTGGCGGGGAAGATATGAAAGATCAAGTAACTTTATAGAAATGACTAAGCACTTATTTTTCGAAGAGTTTAAAAACATGCCATTTTGCTGGGACCAAATAAAGATGCTTTGAAGATCCTGATACTCAAATACAGTTGCACATCATCGGCATGCAACCGTACCAGGCATACGAATTTTTCCAAACTTTTATAAAATATTTATAATATTTTTTTTTTGTGGAACAGCCACAGTTTAAAAAAAAATCAAAATTTCATTTATATAAAAAAAAATATTCCGAAAAATAGTTACCATTTTGTCTTTGACTTTCTCAAAAAAAAAATGTTTTGCTAGAGCTCCCCAAAAGTTTGAATAATATTGTGCATTCAAACTTTCATTTTTTTTTATTTTAAAAAAAAATATTTAAATTTTGTTTTTTTTTTTTTTTTCAAAACTCAATATTTCGAAAACCCTTTGTTCGATTTTCTTAAAACTTGACAATTAAAAGTTTTTTAATACAATCTACAAGACGTGAAAAAAAAAACAATTTTTATTTTATCTTAAATAATGGTTCCCAACATACAAATTTTAAGAAATTATATTCGAAATATATTTTTTTCTTTCGATTAACTTTTAAGATCTATAATTCATTCAAATAATAATTTTAAAAATGAATGATATTAGAGAAAACTGTTCATGAGCATAAAATTTATTTTTAAGCCTTTTAAGTGGTTAATAAGAGCAAGTTCGTGCGACTTAATCGTGCATTTTATTTTTCAACCATTAGCTATGTTTTACTTTATAAAATTTGTTGATTTTTTTTTTTTCAATTTGTATAATAGTTTTTGAACAATTTTTTTTTTAATTGAAAAAAAAAGTCGCATAGCAAGTGCGATATTTTTGGTCTTAAAAAAATGATAAAAACCTGCGTGTTGAATTTCAAAATACTATCTACTAGTTTAAGAAGAACCAGCCGAGCGGCTTAGGCAGTAGTCGAACAGACAGAATTGCGAAACCCACTTTTTTTGACTTCTCCACCATCTGTTAAGTCTGATCAAAATCTCGAGTTCCATAATCTCGATAATCCATAACTTGCCATAAGTAAAAATTGGGTGTAATGTTATAGGCATGGACTCCAATTGGTTAAACAAAAAATAACAAAAAATGTTACTAACGGTACCTGTCTTGGAATTGTTTTTTTTTTTTTTTTTGATTTTTGACTTTCTCATTAAGAGCTCCAATGATCTTGCCCAATGTTTTTTCATACAGGAGCGGCTTTGAATTTCAAATAATATCATAGGTACAAGCATATACAAATTTTTTGTAAAAATTTGCCGGGAAGTTTAAAAATCTTTACATTGGAGTGTAATCGATCTTCTACGTGATGCAAATCTTATGTTCAAAAGACCTTGAAAGTAGAACGCAAAGTTTCAACGGATATTGAGTGAACTAAAAACTTAGATATATAAGAAAATTGGGCGTGGCGGTACATGCATTTTTAATAACAATAGGTATAGATGTTATGCTTTTGGTTCATTAAAGCTTAATATCTAAATATCATGTTTTAGAAATGTTATCTTAAAAAAATATAATTAGAATAATGAGGCGTGGTAGGAGGCGGATTTTACAAGAAACCTACACGTTTCTATACATATAAATTTCAATAGAATTCAAAAACAAGTTTTCAATGTTAAATAAACTTAAAATTCGTAAGTACCAAAAGTTGTTGTGGTATTGGGCGGGAAAAATTAAACATGACAAGTTTAAGAGTGGCAATGGTGGCCACGTACAGTCTTCCTCAGTGAGTCGATTAGCTCTGTAGTGTCCCATTTTGATCCCATGAACTCATGTTACCTGTGGATTAAATGGAATTGGATAAGGGATTCATGAGATACCCTTTACCTGAAGTTCGCTAGCTCGGCACCTTAAGATTGAGAACAAGATATTACAGAAGAAGGTCGAGGTTCAGAGCCACTTCGTCATATTGAGAAAAGAGATCAAACTCTTGATCCACAATTTGGACATTTCTTTCGTCAAGGTATAACTTTCTGAATGACTCGGGTCTCATTTTGGCCATAGCAGAAAATTTGCAGAGGAAATGAAAGACTTTTCTTTTCCTGCTAATCCTGACAACTTCGGCAATGAGTAGAGTATAAGGAATGCCCAACTTCGCTGTATGTTTTGCTATTGGCCAGTGTCCAGTATATGTTGCTCAACCACGTCTTGCCTCTGTTTGCATATTGTGTCATTTTGTTTTGGATTTATCATAGGTTTGACACATCTTCTTAGGTATAGTGAGAAAATTTTGCCCTTCATAGCACAAAGTGGACGCTAAGCAATAGAGCTAAGCCTGATCATTGCTTTGGTAGCTCAGTCCGTTAATTTTCCTCAATTCCACTGCAACTCTGATCCAAGGTAAGAGTGAGCTTGAGGTTAATGTTCAGCCACACGAGCTTATCTCAAGATTGCTGGCTCAATTTATAGGATGAAGAAGTTAAAACAACCGCCTTAATTAAAATGGCCGTATTCCGGTTCTGATATTGATCTAGAGATAAAGTCATTTAGTTTGGTAACCCTGTCCATCATATTCAAAAGGATGCGCGCATTCGCACAAAGAACTTAGACCAAGAGCAGGGCCGAACTTAGCAAGAGATAATAGGAATGAATTGTGGAATCCACTCCACAAGAACCGCCACAGCAACGCCTTTATATTCAAAATACTCATCGTTTTCGTCGTTAGGGAAGCCATAGAAATCTTCTTCAAAGCGAAAGAAATGAATGGACGGACGGACATGGACCCACAAAATAAAAAAAAAAAAATCATAAACAAATCGCACAAGGATTCAACATTTTGGAGGCGCTGCTTGTGGCGCTATCTCATTTGATCTAATTTAAGCCAAACGTGCGGTCACAAGCCGGATTAATGTTTCACTGGGATGGGATTGGTATTTGGCCCGTTTCCGGCCTGACGAAGGTCTATAATGAGAGATAGTCCCTATATGTGTACATATATCGGCGGAGCGGAATGCAAAAGATGCCAACGTAATGTGTAACCACGCTAACTAGATTGGAACTTCGAGGACCCATCATGGTGATGATGCCTTCGGTCTTTTTTAAAATTGTTCTTTTGTTTTTTTTTTTTTATTTTTTCGTTTTTTATTCTTAAGTTTTTGATCCCCCACGACACACTGTAGGCCTGATCGGTATAAGTTGGTGTCATCCTTTTTTGGAGGTTTGTGCTGGTATCGCGTCAGCCTCGCGCTTGATGTCGGGCATTGATTTGAAATTTTGTTTTTTTTTTTCGTTTCGAAAACAAGGCAAAACATGAATGAACTCTGTCGTTCTGTGGTTTTTGTGGTCACCATTTGATCTGTGTGTTAACATATGCTTAGCGTTTAGCGATAAGCAAAATCCCATCCTCGTTAGCGAAGGGTTTGTTTTTTTGTATTTCAAATCGAATAAAAGAAATTCCGAAAAAGAGTTGAAGAATATTCTGGATTTTGTTTGTTTCGCAAAAAAAAAAATGCATCAAGGAATTTGTTTTGTTGGATGGTTTGTTTGGAATTCTTTAGGCCTCGCGTTGGACCTTAAGTCTGTGACACCTTCGGTGTAGTCTTACCACTGTTTTTGGGATGTAGAATTGATTTTGTGCTGATATTGATGAAAGCGACAATCGCTGATTGCTTACCTCTATTTATTATGTACAAACATACATACATACATATGTATACATGACATATTCGTGTACACTAAACGCCTCTGTATGGGGATTAAAATGGTTGCGATGAAGTGGTATTTGTTTTTGAAATTTAGACTTACGAGGTAGGTTTTTAATTTTAAGTTTTATTCATTAGGTCATTCAGATGGATGTTTGTATTGCAATACTTCAAAAGGAAATTTCTGAACTAATTCCTACACCCTGATGAGTTGTTCTTAAGTCCTTCTGGTTATTATTTGAAGACATGTCATTCCAATATAATTTCTTGTAAAGTCAAACGATTATCTAGAACTATTAATCAAATTGAGAATGCTCTATACTTGAAAATTCGAACGGAGTCTTTTCTGAAAGAGGATTTAATTTTTCGTACTTCAATTTCAGCTTTCGCTTCAAACTAAATCCAAAGTAAATTCAAATTCATTTGGATTTCATTTAACTCGAAATTCGAAATTTTGAAGCTTTTGCTTGGAAATGGAAATTCAACACAAATTGGTACAATAAAACCGTCAACTACCGCACGTACTTACTTGCTCGTATGTAAAAGTATAAAACAGGGATTTAATGAGATAAAAATGTTCAAATGCATAAAATTGCCGTCTGATTTCTAGAAAAGTATGAATTTATGCAAACAAAGCTTAAAAATCGTTTTATTATAATATTATAATGTAATATGTAGATTTTAGGAAATATTTTTAAAAAATAATTGCTCACACGTTTTGCAGATATTGATTTTTGAAAAAAAAATGGATTATTTTTTTTAAAAAGCCCAACAAATATTTCATAGAATATTTGTATGTACAGTACGAACAGTTGCAATAACCGAGGTTGTTGCACTTACTGGGTTGTATTTTTTTCGATACAAATTATAATTGAAGTAGCTTGATTTCTTATAGATAACGACAAGTTATGAAAAAACTTAAGTGAAACCGTCTGCACTGTAGATCTGATCTGCAGTCAAGTTAAGTTCTTCTATTTTTTTTTTTTTTTTGAAACTTTTGTACGAACGGCTGCACAAGTTCATGTTTATTCGATAATTTTTCACCACAGATTTTCAACATTCGAATACCATGTCGTTTTTTTAAATTCTGCAATCCATCCATTGCTGGTGTTAAATGATGGTCTTTCCTTTATGTTATTGTTTAATTGAATGGCCTTTCACTTAATAATGTCATTAGAAAGTGGAATGTGTTTAGCTATTTGCTTTTGAAACCATTCATATAAAGTCTTTTCCATTTGTGGATATTCAGAAGCCTTCAACGTAACCCGTTTCCCTGGTCCAGATTCACAACGAATCTACAGAATCAAAAGGAGAGCATGCAAATAAAAAACAGTTGAATACACATAAGAAGTTGCACAAATCGAGGTAGTATTTTTGAAAAGTTGCACTTATAGAGTCAAGACCTGCAACAAATTTAGAGCTACGAAATCAAGGAGTTGCACGATCGGAAGGTTGCGTAAATCGAATGCGTACTGTATATGCAACATTTTTTTAAACTTAAGGGGGTTCCCGCTAAACAATTTTGGTTTAAATCGTTAAAATCGTTAATGAGAAAGTTGAAAATCAAAAAAAAACATTTTATGACATTTACCGTTAATAACATTATTACACACATTTTTTTCAGCCAAAATATAGTCTATGCCCATAAGCACACTTAATTTTTATTTGCGACTTATAGGTACTATAAGGCAAGTTATGCATTCGTAAAAAAATCGAACTCGAGATTTTGATCAATTACGATGATAGCGAAGACTAAAAAAGTGGGTCTCGCAATTCTGTCTGTCTCTCAGTTCGACTACATCCTATAAACGTTTCGGCCGATTTTCTTCAAACGTGGTAGATATGGGCTTTAATTTTTCACCCCGCATGTTTTTTTTTTAAGACCAAAAATAACGGTACCTGTTATATGAATTTTTTTCGAAATTTTATAAATATTTTTTTTTTTTAAAACTGTCTCACAGATTTAAAAAAAAATTCAAAAAATTAATTTCATTTAGTTAAAGTTAGGTAATGGTTGAAAAAAAATTTCCAAAAAATTATTATTTTTGCTACCCCAATTGGAACCATTTTTTTTGTTTTTGATTTTCTCAAAAAAATTACGACCGATTTTGATCATTTTTTTTATGTTAAGGCTCCCCAGCAGTTCCAAAATTATTATGTATTCAAATTTTCAAACAATTATTTTTTAGATTTAAAAAAAAAAATCAAAATTTTTTTGTTGAAAACTCAATATTTCTAAAACCCTTGCTCGATTTTTTTTGATCATTTTTTTTTATGTTAAGGCTCCCCAGCAGTTCCAATATGTATTATTATGTATTCAAATTTTCAAACAATTATTTTTTAGATTTAAAAAAAATTCAAACTTTTTGGTTGAAAACTCAATATTTCGAAAACCCTTGTTCGATTTTTTTAGGACTTGATAAATAAAAGTTTTTTAATACAACCTAAAAGATATGAGAAAAAAAATTATTTTACAAAAAAAATAACGGTATCCCCCGTACAAATGTTAAAAAATGGTTTTCGTAAATCTTTTTTTTTCTCGAAAACGGTTCCGAAAATGTTGCTTAATTTTTTTTCTGTTGATTAATTCTTACGATTAATAATTTAAAAAGAAAACATTTTGAAAACAAGATATTACTGACTGTACCTAAAATAGAACGATTTTTTCGAATTTTGAATTTCTCATAATCGGCATAACGGATTTTAATGAAATTTTTATAAAGAAGCTCCTAAAAAATTTGAAAAACATTGCATTTCAAAACTTAAAGAAAAATATTTTTTCAATTTTTGTAAAAAATTTTTTTTTTTTGGAAAATTCCATATCTCAAAACGGCTTAATTGTTTTTTTGGAAATTTAATTCTCATTGGTAAAATAATAAAAACTTAAATTTTGCGTACCAAAATTTTTTCTTAAAAATGTTTTAAAATTTTGTACACAAAAGCTTATTTTTTTAAGGAACCCCTACAACGACTTATAATTTTTTGTTCTTGCATAAATTCATATTTACATAGCATTTTGTTTTTAAATCTTACTACTAAAAGAATTAAAAAAAATCATTTTATCCAGTTTTCTCTGATAACATGCGTTTTTAAAATTCATATAGTCTATTACATAGGAGCGAGTTCGTGCGACCCAGTCGTGCATTTTATTTCTTATTGAATTATAGTAAAAATCAAACGAAGAGAAAAATTTAGGTTTTTGAGAAAAATGTGATTTTGGGATACCATTTCTTAACATTTGTATGGTTGGTACTGCTATAAAATATTTAAATAAAAATTTTTTAATAATAATTGTTAATGGTCCATTTTCAAAAAAAAAATTCTTACGCAAAATACTTATCAAACTTTTTAGGAGCTTTAGCTTTTTTTTAGAAATTATTTTTTTTTTTAAATCCGTGAACAGTTTATGAGAAAAAAAAATATTTTATGAAATTTCGTACAAAATTGTATGGCAGATACCGTTATTTTGAAAAGAAAGGAAAAAACATTTGGGGGCAAAAATGCTATCTACCAAGCTTAAAGAAAATTGGCTGAGCCATTTGGGCTGTAGTCGAAAAGACAGAAGGAATGCGGAATCTACTTTTTTAGTCTTCCCTATCAAATATAATTTTCCCTTTCACAAGTTTTTTTCCTAATTTTTTTTAAGATCAAAATGACGTCACCTGCCATGCGAATTCCATAAATAACATAAATTATACCAGAGATTTAAAAAAAAAGCAAAAAAAAATTATTTAGTTATTAGTTAATTAATTAATCAGTAGGAATTGGTTGAAAAATTTCCGAAAAATGTTTATCAATGAAACTATTTTCTTGTTTTTAATTTTCTCAAAAACGGTACAACCGATTTTGCCAAGGTTCCCTAAAAGTTTAAATAGTATTGTGAATTGAAATAAAAATTTTTTTCTTTCGATTTAAGAAAAAAATTCAAAAATTTTTTTTCAAAACCCAATATTTCGAAAACTCCATTAAGAATTTGTATTTAACTGAAGAAATAAGAGTTTCTTAATACAATCTACAAGATGTGAGAAAAAAATGTGTACCTAAAAATAACGATACTCACCATACAAATGTTAAAAAATAGTTTTCGAAAATAGTATTTTTCTCGATAACGGCACATAGAATTTTCATAAATCTTTGTTTCTTTCGACAAATTTTTTACGATCTATAATTCAATAAAACAAATTTTTTTAATTCAGACATTACTAGTGTACCAAAGAAACATTTTTTTCGAATTTTGAATTACTCTTTCTTGTCCTCTTCTAAAAAGTTTTGAAAAATATTGTATTTCAAAACTTTAAAAAATCATATTTTATGAAAAAGGGTCAATATTTTAGAAATTTAATTTTTTATTCGTACAATAATAAAGATATAAAGTTGGCGTTCCAAAATGTTTCCTTAAAAATTTGTAGCGGATTCTTAAAAAAATAAGCTTTTATACATATAACTGTCATGTTTGCTTCCCAGTTGCTACTTCCTTAATATATAAAATAAAATATTTTTTTTTTCAGGGATACTGCGCCTTTGCAAGAAAGTGACAAATCCTATTGGGCTGATGGGTAGATATTTGTAGGTGCCCTCCATTTTGCTGAAAACGCGCACACAGTAATAGTTGATAGTCGATATTCACTAGATTCAGGTTCTCTGCATGCTGTTGGCACCTGATTAATTTATTTTAGGAGTAGAAAGTAAGATTGATGTTTCAAAACCATTTGATGTACTTGGGCATCAAGATCTCTTGCCGAAAATGCGTAGATTTACATCCTTCGTTAGATTTGAAATTACCTTTCCCTTGCTGTTTAATATTAAGCCTATGGGATGGTGGTGTGCCCGAGGTTTACGTTTTGTCTCCTATTCTCTTTCAGATATTCATCATCAAGATTACAAAAGAAACTTTTAATCCATTAAATTTTCGCTCAGCAATTCGTATTAATTGACAGATTCAAACTCTTCCCCTTTGGATGTGGACCTAGAAGTGCAGTACATGACAGGTTTATGTAATTCTGATCTCGACGGCACTGTCCAATAGGGAATCAATGCTTCAAAAACTCAATGGTGTCTCCTGGAATTGAAACGGAACCCATCCCCACGTCGTCGGTCGGTATCAAGAGGGATAATTACATTAAGAAAACAATGCAGCTTCCAGTTCTCCGTATGTGTAACGCAGAACGCCTTTTGTCAGCAAAAACCCAAAAACATTGCTGGGACTATTCAAGAAATTTAACACCCCTTCTAATCTGGCTGTAATCCATAAATGAAGCCTATAATCATCCAAAGTTTGAGTACAATTCCCATATTTGGGCAGCTGCTTTTAATTTTTTATCGCTACTTTTACAAACAGTGTTCAAATGAAATAGCAAGTTGAATTCTCCTAAAGTAATTCAATCGTAATACTCGCGCATCAGCCCTTTTAATTACCCTTAAGCGTATCTTCGGAGGCACTGTTAAATTCAGAGATTCTTTCTTCAGACGCACTTCACGTATGTAGAATGCCTTACCCGGTATAGATTTTCCTTTTAAATCCTCTTCAATTTTCCTATCCGAACACAATGTGCTCAATTCCAATCCCCATCTATTACCTCAAACCGGGCTTCAAGCCTTATAAAACCTAATTTGACTAAAATTGAATTATTGTGTAATACACACCAGAAATTGCTCCCAAGTGCATTACATAAATGCTTATGTATGCATCACATATTTTCCACAATAAAACAAACATAACACAACAAAACCCATCTTCGTTTTTGTGCATGGTCTTTACTGATAGGGATCATCTGGCTGTGTTTGACTTCAGGGCTTTATTGAGTGGCTGGCGCGTTGTGGTCGCTTCAGTCCTAAATGCTGCACAATCACTTATGCATTTAAATAACATCAGATATATGAACCATGGAAATAATTTACCTTTTGTCATCTTCGAAACTGGACAGCAGGGACTGTCCTGCCTTGTCCTGTTCTGTCCTGGTCCTGGTGTTGCCACACAGCTTCTGCCTCTGACCACGTACATCAACCATCATCATCAGCTCATGAACGAGTTGAGCGCCTTGCCTCCAGCACACCATCTTCGAGCTCAGTCTGGGGTGGATTGTGTGTAGGCAGAGATTGGCATCCTCCGTCCACACAATATATCGCCATTATGATGATAACATTTATAATTCCCGCAAGCTGGAGTCCCAGTTTTGACCTCAAGAAGTAGAGGTGATAGCTGTTATCCCGGCAAAGGTGTCCACACTCTGTTCGAAGCGTTTTGCAAAGCACTGAACAATGCGGTACCACATTGTCAAGCATCGATATTAGTGCGCTTTTGTCATATGGTTAATCGTAAAGGAATGCTCACCACAGGGTGCCGCATTTGAGTGTTTACTTGTTTTTTTTTTTTTTTTTTGAATTTGGTTTAGTGTTCTTGAAGCATTTGTTTGGGATCCCAATGCCCAGTGCGTTCGCGACTATTGTGCTGTGGTGCGACTTGGACACTAGTATAAGCCAAATCTGACTTCTGCAATCTCGAAAAGAGTTCGCAAATCTTTCGGATCGTTTGGTCAGGATTCATTGCATATTTGTCGAAGACTTTATTGCTTTGACTGGTGGTTTTTATACTTTGGTATCTTTTGCATAGGCAGAGTGTGTTCGGCTTGGAAGAAAGCAGATCAAGGGGGTTTGGTGGGCTGTTGTTTGAACGGAAATCTGGTTCTGGTGTTTGGAAATTGTTATTCGAATTGGGAACTCTTTCAAATTTGTATTGATTTTTTTCGTATATGTACCTAACCTATTAAGTTAAGATGGGCTGAAGTTTTTTTTTTTTATAATTTATTTTCTAGTTCTTTTACAGATTAAAATCTGACAAAATAACAACTATTAGCAATATGATTTATAAATATTTATTATTTACAGTTTTTCATTTTTAAGATATTGCAAACCAAGACTGGATGAGTGTCTTTTGGGCCACCCAGTACATAGTTCCGTAAAAACTGACAAAAGCCTTTACTGGTTAATTATTTAATAAGGATTGGTTGCATAGTTTTCATATCTATACCTCGTGAGGTAATGGTTAGTGCATTGTATACTAAGAATTACACAGAAGGTCGATTCCCACTTGTGAACTTTTAAAAAATGTGTGTTTAGGGGTACTGCCTATTACTATAGGAAGTGACAAATCCTTAAAGAGTATCACTTTTCGTAGACAGTGCTTTTGATCTCTACAAGAATATGTTTAGGTATTTAGATCACCTCCATTTCTGTCAACAAGACTCATAAAGAAATTTTGTTCTTTTGTTCTCTTCGGGCATTGGGACTCTATTTCTTCTTTAATTGTGATAAGTGACTTGAAAAATTTCATCGACGACGGATTTTTTAATAAGAAAAAGAACGATTCTATGCACGGATTTCACGATAAGCGTCGATGCTCATTCAAGAGTAAGGTGCGTTGTTACCACTTTTGTCAGAAATGAGTCAAGTTTTTTCGAAAGCATATGAAATATCATCTCAAAAGACATGCCTATTAATAGGGTTTTCCGTAACTTGGAATTTTAAAACAACTCAAAAGTGGCTCAAAACCAAAGTATTGGACTTCATTACTCTGGACTTAAACTTAAATCCATAATAAGCTATTGTATTTTTAAGAGAGACTAGGGCACTGCAATCAACCCAAAACTATTAAACTATTGAAGCAAGCCCTTGTTTGTTTGGCGAATAATTTTCCAAAATATGAGATGTATGCAAGTCGTTCCTTGAGGCAAATGACGGTCAATTCGAATAACGTCTTCTATAAGTTTGAGGACAATACTAATAGTTTCAATAGTACATTAGTACATTTTCATTTGATATTCATTTTGTTTTGTATCAGTAGATATCTACATATATGATTTAAGTAGGAATACATTTATTTCAGTACTACTTCAACATCTTAGTTCAGCTAACAGAGTTTGTGGTTCAATTTTGTCCTCCATTCGCCCTCCTCGCCCGAGTTACACAAATGCAAGTCACCAAACTTGATGACGGGACACGGGACATTTGTGTTGCTTCGCAACCCATAAGGTAATGTAAAACCACTTTCCGGTGACGATGGGAAAATGTCTGTATTTGAAGGCCATCGGAAAGTGGATGCATTGACCTAATGAAAAGCAGGCTGAAGTGAATTATGAAAAATAAATCGACCGGCAGTCGCAATCGACCCGGGAAACATTAAAAGAGTGTTTTTTTTGTTAGTACTACTGAAAAGTAAAAAAGAATATAACTGGCGCAGTCGAATCGGAAATAGAATAAAACAAACGCGAAATAAAGAAATACAAAATTGTAAACTAAAAATCAGTTGAACAAAATTTTGTTTTAATAAGTGTTTTGTAAATAATATATTAGATTTATGCAATAAAGTAGAATTAATTTTGAAAGAGTGTCACGAATATGCACTCTATGAAAATAATAAAATCGAAATTATTACCACTAGCAAACAGCTATTAATAGCAAAAATAAAAGAGCTTACTGTAGGTCAGTTATCCAGAGAGATAAGAAACAATTTCGACCTAAATTCTATTTTAAGCATTTTAAGAACTTACATTCCAGATAGCGAATGGAATCTAAAAAAAAATTATAGTAGAACTAATTTTGCCCCTAGCCAGAGTAGGTTAGGTACGAATCCAAATCAAAACAATAGAGTTTGGCAGAATAATTCAGGTCAGGTTGACAATAATAGACAACAGGACAGGTCGAGACAAGTTAGCCTATCTTCAAACAATAGATCAGGTCAGACTACGAGTAGATATACGAACAACAGATCTGCACAAGTCAGACAAATGTTCAATCCATCAGGCCAGGCTAGAAATAGCAATCAAAACCCACGGCCAATGAGTGTGGATAATTTGACGACTAGTAATGAAATGAGTCTAGTGGTTCGGGAATAGTTAGCTCGGAAGAAAATAATAATATAGAGCCAACGCCGGATTTTCGGAATTAAGCCTCGGGAATAAAATATTTTGCAATTTTTCTATAGGTGACAAACAATATAAAGCCCTAATAGACTCTGGCTCCACAGTCAGTTTAATAAACGCCTCTAGAGTAGATTGTAGCCATTTTCCAGTTTTCGAGGAAAAATCAGTTTGCCTAAATACAATTAATAGTAGAACAAAAGAATTAGTACAAATTGTGGTTACTGACGTACCTAAAGAATTCCGGATGGGAAGGCATAGCAAGCTAAAATGGTATAAAATGTATTTAAACAATAAAGACTATGACCTCCTCATTGGAATGGATATAATTAGGAAAAACGTCACAGAAATTAGTATTAAAAATAAATACATTGAATTAACAAATAGTGTAAAAATAAATATTTATTCGGAGGATAAATCAGAAATGGAATATTGCGAACTTTCAAGCGAAACGGCAGATCAAGTAGATCTGTTGCACTTAAATTCTCAAGAAAAAGAAGAAGTAGGTAAAATCATAAACCAGTACCAAAATTTAATTTATAAAGAGGGTGATAAGCTTACGAATACTGATTCTATAGTACATGAGATTAGAATAAACACAGAACAACAAATTAACTCCAGGCTCTATAGATTGCCCCCAAAACATGAGGAAGAAGTTAGGAGACAAGTACTTGAAATGGAAAAACAGGGTATTGTTCGAAAATCTAACAGTAGATACTCTTCTCCCATTGTTGTTGTCCCGAAAAAGATGGGAAAATCAGGTAAGCGGAAGTTTAGACTATGTGTGGATTATAGGAAATTAAATGAAATCACGGTTGACGACAAATACCCTCTGCCTAATATAGACAGTATATTAGATAAGTTAGGGAGAGCTCAGTATTTCACGACATTAGATTTAGCTAAAGGCTACCATCAAATTAAAATGCATCCCAGAGACATTCATAAAACTGCATTTGTAACCCCAAACGGTTTATATGAATTTACTCGGATGCCTTTTGGCCTAAAGAACGCCCCGGCGACGTTCCAAAGGCTAATGAATGAAATACTTAGGGATTATATAAACAAGATCTGTGTCGTCTATCTGGACGATATTCTTATATTTTCCACTAGTCTAGAAGAACATCTTATTGCAATCACCACAATCCTTGACACACTGGCCAAACATAATCTCAAGGTCCAGTTTGACAAATGCTCTTTCCTTCAAAAAGATACGGAATTTTTGGGTCACATTTTGACTGATGAAGGTATGAAACCTAACCCAGAAAAAGTCAAATGTATCTTGAATTACAAACTTCCATCAACAGAAAAAGAATTAAAATCTTTTCTGGGTGTAACAGGATTTTACCGAAAATTTGTAAAAAATTACTCGAAGATCGCATATCCGATGATTAAATACTTAAAGAAAAATTCAAAACTTAATACAAGAGACCCGGAATACATACAAGCTTTTGAAACATTAAAACGGAACATCACTAACTACCCTATACTTAGATTTCCTAATTTTCAAAAATCCTTTACTTTATTTACTGACGCTTCCAACTTTGCCATTGGTGCAGTGCTCACTCAAGAAGGGCAACCTGTTTGCTATGCTTCGAGATCTTTGAATGATCATGAAAAGAAGTATTCACCCACTGACAAAGAATTTCTTGCTATTGTTTGGTCAGTGACATATCTTCGACCCTACCTCTGGGGAAATAAATTTAAAATAGTCACAGACCATCAACCCATTAAGTATCTAAACAAAAAATACAACGGTAAAGAGTTTTCAGCTAGAAATCAGCGATGGTTACTCAAATTGTCCGAATTTAATTATGATATAGAATACTTAAGGGGTAAAGACAATAAAGTTGCAGATTTCTTGAGCCGCATTAAAGATGTTGATCAAATAGATGAATCTGACTCGAATGTGGCAACTGTTCACTCAGCACCAGAACAACTGTTGGATCACTTTCCAATCAAGGAAGAAATAGTCAATAAATACAAAACACAAATAATTTTATCTAATTCTGTTTCAACAGAAGTCGAAATACGTCATGGTAATAGAATCATCAATGTAGATATGACTAAAAATCAGTTATATTGGGAAGATCTATTTAGACGAACTCTTATAAAAGGAAAAGTAGGAATTTATACGGAGTTATCGTACCATGAGTTTAACAAAATTCAGCAATGCTTAATAAAACTTTTTGGTGAAAATAAAAATTTGTCTTTCATCAAATGCACACTCAGAGCTCTCGAAGTAAAAACTGAAACAGATGTTTGCAAACAAATTTCTTTTTATCATGTAAAAGAAAGCAGTCACTCTGGGATAATTGAAACGTATAAAACTCTTAAAAATAAGTTATACTACCCAGGACTTGTAAAGCAAATATCCAAGGTTATAGGGAACTGTCAAACATGTCAAGAAGGAAAATATGACAGAAAACCAATTAAACCTAAGTTTCAGACTTCTGAGACTCCAAACGAAGCCAATGAAATTTTACACATGGACATCTACCATTTTAATAAACTCTTTTACTTAACATTCTTAGACAAACTTACCAAAAAAGCATATATTTATAACCTTACAAGTAAGAATTGGGTTAGTAAACTTGAATCTATTGAGGAACAGTTTTGTAAATTCGGAAATCCTAAGAAAATCATTTGTGATAACGAATTTAACTCGGAAAACATTAAAGAATTTTTCCGAGATGAAAACATTCAGGTTCATTTCACAAAACCGAATTCCCATACAGGGAACTCGGATATCGAACGTTTCCATTCAACATTACTGGAAATTTTACTTACACTTAAAAATAAATATTTAACAACCAATCAAAAAATGCATAAGGCAGTTAAAATATACAATAATAGGTATCACTCCACTCTTGAGATGAGTTCAAATATGGCAGGAGAAACAGAACCCAAAATTTTAAATGAAAAAACAAAAAAACGTAAGAACCAGGTTTTAAATAAAAGAAATATAGATAGAGAAGATTATAACGAATGTAGAGAGGAAGGTTTTATAAGAAATTATAAGCATTTACGACATAAAAATGAACCTTACTTTAGAAAAAAAAAATTAAAAAATGTCCATCCAACAACTGTTAAAAGACCGAATAAATTTGCAGGTTCTACTCTGGCTAGTACTTTGGACAATGTTAACGACAGCAGTGGTAGCGGAACAGGCTCTCCTCATCTCGCAAATTCAAGCTAACAATGGCTACACAATCATTAGCAGAGGAACAGTAGAGCTGATAAACCAAACACAAACAATTGTTCATGTGATAGATCCTTTAGAAATCGTAAGCACGATCGAAGGGTTTGAAGTTAACCTACACAAATTGGAATTAGACCAAAATAGTCAAATAGTTACAGAAATTATAAACATCAAGTCAAAAGTGAAGGCTCTAGTTTCAAACTTTAGACAAAAGAGAGGTTTAGTCAATTTTATAGGGACAGGTCAGAAGTGGTTATTTGGAACCATGGATGACGATGACAGGCAGGATATTGTCGAACATTTCAAGGTTATTGACATCAACAATAGGAATTCGATAGAAAATTTGAACAAGCAGATAGAAATTAATCAAAAAATAATGGAAAACATCCAAAATTTCAATGAAGTCATTAAAGAAGATAGGAAAATCATAACAGATGTTTACAACAACGTTGGTGATATCCAAAGAAATTTAACGCTAAAACTTTTAAAAACCGACCAACTCTTGAAACTCAAAATGTTAGAAGATAAAATCGATAGTATCCTTGACAATATAGCATCGGCAAAGCAGGGTATTTTACACCCAAGCATATTGACTGGAGCAGAAATTTTAGGTTCTAATTTAGATTTTTTCAAAATTAAACATTCAAAAATAGGAGCTTTTAAATTGGACGGAAGAAAACTAGTATTTATAAAATTACCTAAAACTTACTTGCAAACCCAATTGAAAATGATAATACCGATGCCTAACAAAGATTTTAAAGAAATTAATGTATTACCTACAGAATTTATTGAGCTAAATAAAATAAAATTTAATTATAACCCTAACAATATTTATATAAAAGATTTGAATAAAATGGATAATTGTTTGATTGATGGCTTATGTAATTTTAAAATAAACAACAAAACAGAAATTTTAAATATCGAAGAAAATTTTGTAATTTGTAAAAATCTTAAAGAAGAAATTGTAAATAACGGTTGTGACGATAGAAATTTAATTTTAAGTGGAAATTTTATAATCAATATCAATAATTGTACAATAAACATAAGAAATATTTCAATATCAAATTTTAATATAGAATTTGTTCATAAATTTTCCTACGAAGAAGACCAAAATGTAATTATAAAGGAAAAATTAAATTTTGAAACAATGATAAAAATGTATCAAATCGAAAACCTTAACCACATAAATGAATTAAAGTACCATAAAAACAACAATTATATTATTAGTTCCGTCACAATCTTCATTGTTATCATAGCCGTAATTATAATTGGAGTTTTCATTTTCGTAATTCAAAGAAAGAACAAAAATGTTAAAATAATTATAAAAAATATAGAAACAAAATTCAATGAAAACAAAATTCAGGAGAATCTTGAATTAAAGGGGGGTGAAGTTACACAAATGCAAGTCACCAAACTTGATGACGGGACATTTGTGTTGCTTCGCAACCCATAAGGTAATGTAAAACCACTTTCCGGTGACGATGGGAAAATGTCTGTATTTGAAGGCCATCGGAAAGTGGATGCATTGACCTAATGAAAAGCAGGCTGAAGTGAATTATGAAAAATAAATCGACCGGCAGTCGCAATCGACCCGGGAAACATTAAAAGAGTGTTTTTTTTGTTAGTACTACTGAAAAGTAAAAAAGAATATAACTCCCGCAGGACTGACTATTTTTAGAAGAATTTTTGTTCGAAGAGCCTGACCCAGAGCTTCCTTCCCAGTTATCGCCCAACATTCAACCCGTAAGGCACGTCTGGTAGTATACGCGTTTGGTTGAGCGTGCACTTTTTCTTGAAGATGAATACATTTGTTCCCCGGAACTTTATTAGCAGCGGTTTTTTAGGGTAATTTTGCGTCGCATATCTTCCCATAGGTGCCCGTCCCGGGGTTTCTATCAAAAGTGATGTTATGTCCCGGCCTGCACTTGGTAACTTGTTTTTCCTCTCGTTTACTTCAAGACCAACAAGTTTCACATGGTTTTTAATCACCGTAAAGAACTCATTTACAGATGATTAGAAACGGCCTATATTATCGATATCGTTCGCGTCCCCAACTAATAGTTGAGCAGATTTGTTGTTCATAATACCCTTGGTGTTAACGCCTACCATGAGCAATTTTCAAACCATAACAAGATTGAAGAAATCATTTGATATTCCAATTGTTTTCTGAAACGCTTTGTATCTTTGGAATACTTTGGAGGAGTTTTTCCATGGTTGTTACACACCTGGATCAGTTTTCCCAGGATGCTTTGTTTTGGCATTCCCATTAAGCTTCCGACAAAGAATTCTTTTTTAAATCAACAAAAAGATAGAGATTATCGACTTGAAATTTTATGGCTATCTAATTTCGAAATTCCCGTTCTTGGAAAATTTGAATACCCAATAATCTTAACACTGCTGGGAAGCTATAGCATAACAAAAATTATCAATTACCGTTTTTCATAAGAACAAAAACCAAAAAAATGGTTTTAAAGAGTGTACCAAAAAATAACCATTTTTTGAAATTTTTTTTCAACCATTTCCTAGCTTTAGATAAATGAAATTCTTCGTATAGTATTTTTCTTGATAAAATCTGTGGTACAGTTTTTGAGAAAAAAAAATATTTTTGAAAAAAAAAAATTATATACTCGAGTATATAACTTACATTTTTGGACAGGTGCAGCCAAAACTTTTCTTCATTTATTAAATAAAGTCCAGAACAGGGCGTTAAAACTGATAGGCAACAGAGCTACCTATCATCGAATCATTTCCATCTCTTGAACACCGTTGCAATGTTTCATGTCTTCCCTTGTTTTATCGCTTCTTTCACAAACAATTCTCACTTGAAGTAGCCCTCTGCATTCCTTCCTTCAATTAGTTCACCCGTTATACCCGTTTCGCTAGGAATTCTCATCCTCGAGCCTATCGACTATGGAATAATTTACCGGGCACGGTTTTCTCTTTCCATTTCAATTTGTAAATATTCAAGACACCTCGTTACCACCCCCCCTAATTTCTCCATCGCTATATTTGCTGCCACTTACACTTACATTTTAAGGGTCTCGCAATAAACCCTTGAGTGCATGTGAATTATAAAAAAAATAATCAACTTTGGAATGTTTTGACTTGTCTAGATTGCTTTGTTCTTAGTTCATAGATCCATAACTCCGTTAACTTGCAGTGATTGACACAATTGATTTCATGCCTCTCGTTTAAACCCACAGCAATTGTCAGTAAGAATAGGTCAGGCGAACGAATATCCCCTAGTCATGCTCTTTGACCCGAAACCCGGAAAGGTGTCTAAAACCCAACAACTTACCTTATTGTATAGCACTGTTTTATGAGATTAATTAAAGGGTTTTTCAACTGTTGTGGATACATTTTGTCATGTTGGCTGTCATGTTGTTTTGATGACATCTGTCAAATCTGTTATTTATTATTTTTATTCACTGATGCCAAATCACCAATAGATTCCCAACGCCCACAAGAATTCAACAATTCGCCGACTTCAACTTGCGTCAACTTTGCGTCGAGACATTGACTTCACCCATATAAGATGCAACTGACCCAGAAGCTCAACGTTCATGACCATAGACAACGTCGCGCCGCCGTTTTTTCGCTGACTGTCTTTTTGAGCGTTTCGAATAGGAAGCCAATTTCCGTTAAAAAAGCATCTTAAGCGACGACACACATTTTTGGACTATCTTGACTGTGTTAACAAGCAAAATTGTAGTGTATAGAATGACAACAACCAACACAAAGCTCCCCAGGTGACAATACATCTCCGAAAAGTCACCATTTTGTGTGCATTTTGGGCCGGTGACGTCATTGGTCCATTCTTTTTCAAAAACTACATTGGTAAGGGGGTTACCGTCGATTCCGAGAGTTATAGAAAGATGTTAATACATTTTTTACATCCAAAATAAAACCACATGAACCTAAGCGACATGTTTTTCCATCAGGATATAGAGCGACATAGTGGAAGCCCCGACTTAAATTCTACATGAAAAAGATTTGGTGGTAAGGTGAAATGGCCACCAAAGTAATGCGATTTGACACCGATAGACTTTTTTGTGGGGTCTCCTGAAGTCGCAGATCTATGCGATTAAACCACAATCGACCGATGCCATTAAGGTGACCATACGATAGGCCATCACTCAAACTCAGCCAGATCTATGCGGAAAAGTCATTGGAAATTGGACCGTACGGATCAGTGCTACCGTAAGAAGCTGAATAGGGCATTTAAACAATGTCATATTCCATACGTAATCGACATCCTTCAAATTCAGAGATCCATATACGCGTTCCCTATTAAATCGATCAAAAAGCCTAGAAAAATAGAGCAACGATCGAGGTTCAGCCGTTTGCTCATGCATAATTCGCAAGTTGTGTGTCAATGTGATCAACGAAAGATCGCCACTACAAAAGTCCAAGTTGTCTATCTTGAATGAAGACTTAATCCTGCGTGATCGTGCTCTTGGACAACCCCAGCAGACTTGATAATTCGAAAGCTGCCCATGTTGTATTTACCCACCAATATTGATTTTGTAGCCCTTTGGTTAGTTCTGAATTTCATTACTGAACCTTAAGTCTATATGCATACGTCACGATAGCTGAAAAAATATCTCTGTCATCCAGGTTTTTGACAACAAATTCGATTTAACCAATTGAATTGATCTGTCGTTTATTATCCTTCTCATGGGCTCGTCCAAGGCTATTGAGGTTTTTGTTCTGTTCAACATTCTCGCTTATAAGCTAAGTACATCAATCAATGATGTTCCACTGGACATCCAACACAGTTCAAACAATAATAAATCCATTCATAAGCAATAAAAAAGAAACTGGACCCAAATGACTACCCCGTGGTACATCAGAATTAGTTTTGAAATCAAACAATGTGCAAATGTTCCAAAGCAAATGTTCCAAAGTATCAAGAATGATTTAATCTAGGCTTATTAAAAGATTGCTTCAATTAAACACCAATTTTGATCAAAACCCTAACTAAAGTTGGAAAAGTCTCTCTGTTAAAGAATTGAGCTCCTTAGGCTAGTGGAATTTTTCCAGGAGTCCCTGCGTTCGGAGTCTTATCTTGTTGGAGAAATAGCAGAATGAGTTCGATAATTTGTAAAATGATAAAACATATTGCTCTACTTTTCAGTTCCGAATCCTTATCAGACTCTCTTCAACGTATGTACCTTGCACGTTCGACTTTTCAAATGTTGAAAAATATTGAATCCAATAAATGATACCAAAAAGTATCTCTTTAGTCTTAAAGGAATAGGAGTTAAACCTTACAAATAACCAATCTTCACTGAAGTGATTCGTACGATTTCATATCTTGAACTGCCATCAAATTTTCAAAATACGACTTAACGTTGGTGGCCCAATCAAATGCACATTGGCTCGTCCTTGAAATGACAAGAAATAATTTCATCGTTTCTTCTGACACTTGAGAGGGCATTGATTAAGCGCTGCGATCGAGATCACGGTGTCCACAACACAAAAAGAATGAAATGCATGAATGCATTTCATGAAAAATATAATAATAATTTTCTCCTCTCTCTGTCCTTACGAATCCCGAATACCGATCCTGATCCTGATCCCAAACTCGAACAGAACAGAAGACGATGCGAAGCGACGCGACGTCTCAATTAACCATAATGCATTTACTTTTATGTGTTTTGTCAGACCATGACCAGATGACGTATGGGATTGCAATGACCACGAAACTGTGGCGGTCGGTGGCGATCGTAGTGATGGTGGCGCAACAGCGACCGTAAAACAAGAAGTACGGGAGGTCTATACATACCTTGTAGAAATAATGCAGGGCATCGGGAAGCTAAAGGGGGAAGGGGCGGGACGCAAGTGGAAACAATTTAAATTGAAGGGGATCACACGCATTTAGATGTACCTTCTACCATCTTGTCGACGACAGCGAGTGGGATAGAAATTATGGTGGCATTTTGTCAATTGGAGGAAACTCATGACATTTCTTGTTGTGAATGGTGTAGGTACGTACATATTATCAAATATCCTAAGTTGTTATCCACAATTCAGGTAAAGGCACACTTAAGACAAGTAATGTATTCGTAAAAAGAATATTTCCATGGCGAAAAAGTTGGCCCCGTGACTTAGCGACTAAGTAATTTTCTACAAAATTGGAACTTCAGCGATTTTTTATATGCCCCATATGGTGTAAAAGTCTTTTTTCTTCAAAATATTCTCTTCAATTTTTATAAACTTTTGCGTTTAATCGATTATTTTAGGCATGGTTTATTTTGTACCCTTTGGTGTAGGGGTTAGATCGTTCGACTAAAGGCCAGCTTTTGATTTCCAGTCGCTGCCAACAGAAACAAAAAATAAGGGGTACTGCCTCTTGAGAGGAATAGACATATCCCTCAAAATTATCTGTTCTTATGAAAACTGCGTTCGAACTTGACAGAAAGTTGTAGAGACCCTCTTTTCCTGCTGACAACACACACATGAATGGTTGAGGGTATAAGCCCTGATTTTTAACAACCTTCTGACTTCAAATATCATTTTTACGCATTTTGAATATAAGAATTTCTATGTATTTTTGAAAGCTGAAGCCAGTTGAATTTCTCTCAGTTCATTTCCGCAGGAACTGTCAAGTATATAGATTCTCTCTTAAGCGGCACTTCACGAATGTGGAATGCTTTGGTACCCTTTTGCAGAAACAAGTTCCATGATGACATTGCGCTAGGTTCTATCGTTGGAGTCAAAATGGGGGTCAAAATTGATACACCTCCCATTTTGACTACTACGATAGAATCTAGAGCTATGTAATCATGGAACTTTCGTTTCTCAGAAGGGTCTCTCATGATGGATAGGTCGAAATGGAGTAGGTCACTACTAATTTTTCCGCAGCCAAAGGTTGTTCTCAACAAGGCGTCCAAAAGGACGGAGTCAGAAGAATGCTGACATATTTAAAGTAAAGATTTTTCAGTACAAACAAGGTTCCTAAAAAAGAAATGGTAGCGGAGGAAATCGTTATAGGCCAACGGCAGCTCTCATACCGCGTTGTGTATTAGTGCTTAGATTATTCACCCAGACACTGTTTATGAGGTAAAAGATTATATAGCAATACTGGAGATATAATAGATAGGATAAGGTATGAAAAGAAAAAAAATTGCGATATTTATTACAGTTAGAATAAAAGTTTTCAAATTTTAAGATGTGGGTTCGTTGTGTTGAGAAGCGAAGATATTGACTTTAAGCGATCGCCTGGCTAGGATCCACAACAAATAACAATCCCTTTACCCTTTACACAATCCTAATACTCGTATGTGCACATGCTTTTATGGACAAAGATGAAGAACCTACCATGGTGGAGTCTTATGACTTCCTGGACATAGCCTAGAGAGCTTGCGTACTTAAATGCTAAAGTCGGGAAGAAAGACATCATCGATAAATTAGTTGATAAGCAAAGCTTCCGTGAAACGTTAACAGACATTATAAAGTGATAAAGGGCACTAGGTTTAAAAGATATAGGATCCACAAAGCAACTTGGCAATCATCAAACGATCGTACGAACATGATTGATTTTTCAACCGAAATTAGTGTCAGCTATCCTGCTTATGAGCACATTTTGTGAATTCACATCGTTGTCTATGGTCTGAGCTCCTCAGTCAGTTGAAGTTGGAACTGATGTAGGTCCAAGTCCTGGCGCAAGAACACCAAGTTGTATTCTTCCAAAGGCCGAGCTTTCACGTACGGGTATTGGCGTATTTTTTAAGGAACCGGTTAACTCAAATGTATTCACCTTGACGCGACCATAAAATGGGCGAATGTTGCTTTGGAAACCCCTATTGGAAAAATATTTATATATAGCGCTTTCGAATGAAACAGGTTTTTCAATGCATGACCAAAATGTGTAGTGTTAAGAATTTTTTTGTAAAAAAAAAAAAAAAAAACAGAACTACCAAAACATTTAAGAAAATAAATTAGTTAAAATATACGATATTATAAATTCTATGAATTATTTAATCACACATTATAATAATATTCAATTTGGTACATCGTTATTTATGTTTTTAACGCCATCTGCATTGCTTATTGTACACCATTATAACTTAACCATTGTAATTTAATTCTTAAAAATCTAAAATCTAAATTAAATTAACACGACCTTTAGTATAATAAAATGCACGACTGGATCGCACGAACTTGCTCTTATGTAAAAGTACTTTGGAATTTAAGATACATTATATAAATATAAAACATGGATTTAATGAGATAATAATATTCAAATGCATAAAATTGCCGTCTGATTTCTTGAAAAGTATGAATTTATGCAAACAAACTTTACAAAATCCTTTTATTGTTAAATAAAATTTTTTAAATTTTTCAAGAAAAAAATGTGGGATGCGAATTTTAAGGATTTAATAATATCTATTGGCGCAAAATTTTAAACAGCCTATTATTAAGGTATTAGTATGATACTACTTAGCAATTTGCTAACTTTATAGTAGTTTACTAACTCATTATTAATTTTAAACATTTTCTAACTAGTATCGTACTAAGCCATTTTTTTATTAAATTGCTTCTGAACACACCTAAATCAATGACATTTCGTGTACAAAAGTAAGTACACAAACCTTTTTTGATGTTTGCAAATGTCAAAGAGTCATATGAAGCTAGCAAAAGTAGGTATTCGATGATTTTAACTTTAATAAAAGGGAAGAAAAAGTTTGATGATATATTCGATTAAAATTTGCAATTTTATTGTTTTAACCTAGTATCATACTAAAACAGCTTTAGCATCGTACTAACTCAATTAAAATTTTGCGCCATTGATTTTAGGAAATAATTTCAAAAAATAATCGTTCATAGGTTTTGAAGATATTGATTTTTCAAATAAAAATCAATTTCTCCTCTAGGGAATCACCGAAGACCCTTAAGTACCGAGTTTGAAGAAAATACCTCCAGTAGTTTAGGCTGTAGTTCGAGGTTCAGACATACAGACATACAGACAGACAGACGGAATTGCCTGACCCACTTTGTTCGTCTTCGCTATCATCGTAATGTCAACTTTAATCAAAATCTCGAGTTCTATTTTTATTTCCAAATGCAGAACTTACCCTATAGTACCTATATCGCAAGTAAAAACATAAATTTGTTGAGTGGTAAATATGTTTTGAAAATATTAAGAACGTCCATACAACTTGCTTTTATTAACTCGTGTGAAAAATATCATTGTTTCGCTTCGTGTTTCGTACGAATCGATGGCTCATTGATACCATTATTAGTACGATGGTAGTTAGGATAGAAAATATGTATCAGAGTTCTGTGAACTGTGCATCTTACAATCAAATGAATTTTGCCTAAAATATCCGATGAATTCATAGAATGAACCAGGAGTTGGTATAAAAAAAACCCAATTCAGTAATTTTCCTAAGTTTTTCCAGAAAAATCATATTCAGTAGAAGAAGATGACTGGCACTCCATGTGGCAGGTGATTTGGATCAATCAGGTATAAATGGCTTAGTGCGAAACATAGAGATTTACACTGAATATATTCGAAACATTAATTTGGTGACTACTCAGGGCTTGGATGTTTAATGGATACAAGCAAAAGAGTTATTCAAGGAAGATATTACTAGACTTCCTTTACCTTATTCCTTTTCCCAACGTCACTGATAGCAACTTTTAGGAGTACTGAACCAATTTACCTTTAGGTACGAGTACACCAGATTCTGCATTTATTGAATTAAATGTCATTCCTCTAACACAAAAATTGATCGATCTTTTTTTTAAACACTCGTACTATGTGATTTGTATATGTAGAATGTATATGTACAATTTTTGTTTTAAGATAAATAATAATTCTGTTAAGATAGCAAATTTAATTTTGTTCGTCCATCTGCTGTAACTGTGTTCTGTAAGTCAAACGGAAAGCATTTTTAGGTGGGTCAAAAAAAAGAGTGTTAATAACTTAGTGTCAGGTAAGAACTACATTGTGTATGTTTCTTAAAGAAACTCAGTTAACTGGAAAGTGTTTAAAACAATCAACTAAGAATGTTTGATAAATCCAAAAACTTAGTTATATTAATCAATAAACTTGGCTATAGTTCGTAATTTCTTGGACTGTTTATTTTGAACGAGTATCGTGTTTAAATTAAATAACTACACTTAGTTAATTTAATAAATTTCATATTTGATATTGAACAGTCTTCTTTGTTAAATTTAACTAATTTTTAGGTTCTGTGTGTCAAACTAAAAGAATGTCTAGGTAAAAACAATTAACCAGATCTATTTAATCTCACTATGAATGAATGAATTATGTATTGGGGGTTATGCACTGCGACCTGGAGATCTATTGTGCCCCCACTTAAAAATGAATGAGCTCGCTCATCCTACAGTTCCTCCTCTAAAAATATTGCTCTAGGGAATCCTACCATTTGGGACACCTTCAGAGAGCATAGGTCGCCAGGTTCTTAATGCTCCCATAATAAAGATACATGCGAGCCTTTGGACTTTTTCTGTGGTTTTCCTTTTGTTGTTGATAATTTGGTTTTCTTGTGCCAAGTCTCTTGCTAATCATTAGGGCTTTTGTGGCTTTCCCGACTATAGCTTTTATGTGTTTGTTCTGGTGTAATTCCTAGATACTCGTATGTTACCTCCCTTTGCGTTTCAATTACTTCACCAGCTAACTGGATAGATTTCATATGTGGCAGAAGACTTTTCCTGATAAATGGTATGATCGTATGATAATATCGCATAATCTTACTAAGTAAACGGATTAAAATTTCTAAAACTAAATAATTTCCTCATTTGATGAAACCAAATGGTGATGGTCAAAAAACTCTTTAAGCTCCTTATTTAACTGACTGAAGATTGTTAACATTCAACACCAATTTGGTTAAAGCAATCAATCAGATTTATTTAATAAATCAACCGAGTTGACTCGTGTAATTTTAGCCGATTAAGTTTACAGGTTGAATATTAGCAGTCTCACTTGTTTAATTTTACATGAGTCTTACGTTGTTCTTGTTCTATCATTTTTCAGAGTTTATGCTTGTATTCCTAACGGTAAAACGTATAGTGATTACATAAACATAAATCCACACCTTCTGCTATACTTTTTGTCCAGTATAATTTCGATATTTGTAGCTATAATGAAAGTTAATGTTTTTGTGATCATCCAACAAAAGTAGAAGTTAAATAGGTACCTAAGAACGTGGATATCTTTACTGTAAGGAAAATTAAATTTTCGAGGTCTTGTAATCAGGTCGGGATATGTACCCACTACATAATGAATCAAAATATACATAAATCTATGCTCACTATATATTTATGAGTCTATAGATACTTATATTTATGCGATGAGTGCGAAGGACTCTTTATTCACCACATCAGTTCTGTCAAATGTGGCATGTAGTCAGTAAAAATGTCAGCATGTAACGAGTAAATAATTTATTTGTGTGGAAATCTATGCTATGAGTACATATATTTATGTTTTCTTTATTTCCTTAGTGAATATTTGGCCATGATTGCAGGGAATTTTTACAAAACTAGACGTACAATGTTTTTTTTTTATTTTAAGTCATTTAAGCAAATTCTTGCGACCCTTTCGGGGACTTTATCTTTGTTTTTATTTTTTTGTTCATCATTCTGTAGACATTACGCCAGTCAGCAGCTGTGGGAAAAACAATAATAATTATTGTGATGCTTTAAATTCCCATTGTGCTGGGTTGTCTGTCTTTTGTGAAATTCCATTGATCTCCGGTTCCTAACCTATACGATAAACTTGATGCATCAATGAAATCGTTGAGTATCAAAGGATTAAAGATTTTAGTGTTCGAACATTTGGAATGGAAATTTGAGATACGGCGAATTAATTAAATGAAATATACAAATGCAAAACAAACAATAGCTTCTTTGTTCTTATCGAGCGTCGGCGGCGGCGTGTGGCATCGAAGGAATTTGGAATTTAAGCATTTTTTTTGTCGAGAAATTATTAAATAATTTTTGAACTCACGAACTTCTTAATTAAATACCTTTGGAATAAGATCTTCTATATTAGTTTTTAGAGCTTCAAAATCATAAAAGAACTTTGCCTTGATCAGCTAAAGCATTAATTTCAATAGAGAAAGGTCGATATTGAAATGTACAAGTTGTGGGTAAGGTATTATACATTTTATTGGACGGGCGATATTTACCAATTTCTTTGTGATATAGCCTTGTTCAAATAGCAGTCACCCTTACGAACGCTATCATGAATAATAGAGGTCCAATTTTTGATGACTTTGCTACATAGATCCGGCTCAATTTGGGTGATAAGCATGCGACATCACAAAACCTCACAAGAAAAATAATAACGCATGATCTTGGTGGGAAATTCACGTTAAATCCGCGAAAAATAATCCTACTTTAAGACCGATCATGCAGGTTATCGAGTTCGCTGTGTGTTTCGTAGCTCCAACTTCCTCTAACCTCATATCGCCCACATCCATACGGTTCTCATTGATCTGTATGGTTAATACCATACAATTCAATAAAATTCAATAAAATATGATTAAAATATATGATTAAAGGTTGATAGTTGGCGAGATTCGTCAAACAGCCCCCTCGCCACGCTGAAAAAAGAGATCAAGACTTTCAGTTCCTATAAATACTAACACCCATATTAATAAAAAACGCTTATTCTTTCTATAGTCCACTGTCTTACTAAACCATAGAATAGGTCTATAGTCCTGGCCTAAATATTTATATTAATAAAAACAAAATGTTCCCGGAATAGTAAAATGACGTTTACCAAAAATCCTTTTAAGAAAATCTTCTACAAAAGTAAGCAATCTCTTCTTTTATATTCTGTGGCTAACTTGTGTCTGACTGTGGACATTTCTATTTCTTATTCCTTCGCTAAACCACCTACTTCGGTGGTTTAACTTAATCATAATTAGTAAACGTCACTTAACAGAAAATTTGTTTTATTAATGAAATTTCGCACTTAGTCCAGGACTTAACGATAAACCTCCACTAAACCATCTTTATTAATATGGGTGTAATTGTTTTCTAGATATTACGTTACTGTACTTGTTCTGCCGACTTTACAAATCTAATTTTAACTTAAATTCGGTATTAAAGTTAATAAGGTTCCTTAATTTATTTAAAGTCCATCTCATTTAGATTGAATACTCAATTTTTATTAACAGGAAAGAAGGCATTACAATAAAGGAGGAATAACGATTTTCTTAATTATTTGTTAAATTCTTAGAGGTACATTTCAAGAAAACAACTTCTTAAACTTATGTATACTCGTATAATCACCAATTTCAAGATGGACTTATCCCAAAATGTGTACTTCTTTAGATAAGAAATTTCGTTTTGGACGTTAGTTGGATTCAAATCAGATATTCATAAATAAATGCTGGTGTGCCTCAGGGTCTTGTTCTGTCTCCGAATCTCTTTATCAAATTCATCAATGATCTTTTATTTCAAACATCTTATTCACTAAATTGTATTGCCAATAAGACTACCTTCAGTTTTTCATTTTCCATCCCTCGGATGTAAAACTGAAACGTCAACGTATGAAAAGTTCATAAAATTCTGATCTAAGAAGCATTGTTCAATGGGGATTCGAAAAATACGTAGAATTTATACTTTTATATTTCAATGTTGTGTTGTTGAATAGGAACCCACCCCACATGTCTTTATTCATGAGTGGCTACTTGCACTAGTACGTGCACAACATAATGTGGAATGGCCACATATTCCACGTCATAAAAAACCGCTACTAAGTGTATAAGTTTTCTTCGACGATGTAAAAAATGTATCCAAAGCTTGAGTAAAATTCTCAATTACCTACTTGAGCTTTTGAAGGGAAACAAAAAAAAAAAAACACTTGAAAAATGCTAGGTGATACAACATACATACAGCTAAGTTCAGCGATTCCTTCTTTTTCGGTACTACACGAATATGAAATGCTTTACCCAGGTTACAATTTCCGGCCCATTGCAATACCCAAATATTCAAAACCCATGCAAATCTGTATCTCTTTTTAAATCCTCTACAATTTTCGAAAATTTTTCGCACTCTTCTCAATTATTTAAAGGGCACTCATAAGCACTTATGTCCTCGCTAAATTAAATACATATTGGTAGAAAATGTCAAATCAACCCAAACCCATCTCCAACATTTCCTCAGCAAAGCCTAGTACGAAGATCGTACTAAATTTTATCTCTCATATTTTTCTCCAAACATCGGCCAAGATCGCACTTAAATTTTGAGATACATTTTTGAGGAGAGTATGTAGCAGAAAACAGCTGTTATCTTAACAATAAAATAAAATGGATTCTTACCATTGGCTGTGGTGACTTTTTTCTCCAATCAATTTCTACTTTTAAAAATTGAAAGTTCACATAAAGCCAAAAAAAATACAAAAATTGTCAAAATTTAACTCGAGATTGATTGGGTATATTTTAGCTTTATGTAGAATTTTGTATGTATCGAATCAACCTCATTCAATGAAATCTAGACAAAATGCTAGGGAAGTCTGTAAATGCAGCCCTTTTTGGAGCAGGGACACGAAGACAAGAAGACCCATGGATCTAATAGCAACCCATGTGTAAATAAGTTCGAGAAAAAAAGATCTGGAAAACATCTGATAATGACTCAATGGCATTGCCATCGCGCCCTTGAATACCATCCGAACTTATAGGTGTAGCAAGGCGATCATCATTTTGTTAACAGGAGTCAATTCAATAACGTTGTACCATGATATCGTTGGTCAGTCGATGCGGATGGATGCGCATGTCCAACAACGACATAATCTCATCACCACCCAATACATATGTAGTTGACGAGTCCGGTATTATAGGCATCGTGGGATACATTAGGTTTTAAAACTTTTTAGCTCCTGTGGGTAGAGATACTTGAGAGATTTACAGGATTCACAGCACATCTCTGCGTTGTTGGTCGTTGTCGATGCATCCGTTCACTGCACTGCAACAACCAGACGAACTCACATGCGGTCTCAGTTCGTGACTCGTCTGCCATCCAGATATCATGAAAGTCTTCACAGAAAAAAAAACACAATAAAAAAAAACTTAATCAAATCACTGAAAAGCAGTATTTTAGGTTCAAATTTATTTTTACGCGTCCACCATGTTTATCCGTCATCCAGACACTGAGGTCTGAAATTAGGTTTCAAACTGGCACTGGCTGACTGTTCTCTTGTCTTGCACACTTCGCGTTTGGAACTTCTGGGGTTTCTTGTCTGCTCGCCACACACCACGTAAATAAAGCCAGCTCTTACAATGTATATGCCCAAAATGGCCAAACTAGTGAGCCGTTATAAAATTTGTATCGACATCTTAATATGAAACTGGATCTTCTTAGATCGGCCACAAGAGTGTGTTGCTTGTCAAAGGCAAACAAAATATATTGGACAGCGCCATCTCGACCACATCATCAGGCACCAATGGGCCCATCTTGTAATTCAATAGGGTGCAACTTTTTGGCCTTTTTTAGGGTGGTGTGTTAGATCATATGGTCAGTCAAGTGAAAAATAAATTTTTGGGCGGTGCGGCAACCACGACGACGGCACAAAAGACAACTCAAGAAGTTTTGTGGTCCTGTGCTGGGGTTTTGAAGGTGAAAAACCTTTCAGACACACCAGTGACACTCTACTCAGTCGGTATAGGTAGGGTATAGTGGTTTGTTAGCTTACGAAGATGCAAATTTAAAATGGAGAAGTCAGATTTATTTTTAGTCAGAATGGATCCACAGTATGGAAACTGGATCTCATTTTGGTTGACCACTTGGTGCGGTCCAATGTCGTCAAGGGTCTGGTAATCAGATTGGCAGTCATCTTTGTTAACATGGCTTTTTTGTAGAAGCTCGGTCGCGCGACCATATTGGGAGGTGGATAATATCAAAGTTTAATATTTATTCAGGTTAAATACGAATAGACATTGAAGCCTTAATATGCTTTTTTGAGCCAATTCATTGGTAACGGTGAACTAACCAAAATCTCATCATCACTTAATGATGATGATGATGATGCGACAAGCATTTTCGTGTGTGATAGATTTTTTACACTCCAGCAAACATTTTCGAAGAAATAACATTTAAGACCTACAACATCAGGTTCAGCTATGGAAAGTGCATTAGAGGATATGAATTGCGGTATTTGACAAAACTATTATCCTAACTAAAGTGGTTTTGAAATGTTACAGAAATCTGATACTGATGGGGAAGAGGTATGTATCAGAACTTAGCATACAATTTACGACTCTGAGATTATTACCAGCAAACAAAAAAGCGGTAAGGGAAAGTTGGTTTTGGATTTTCGTTGTTTAAGGTCTTCAACTGTTTGCTGAATAAAAGCAAGTGGGCTTACAAAAAAATGATTGCGTTAGAACTACATTGAGCTCTCAGAAGATCTGTTTTGGAACGTGTCTCTTGTAGGACTGAGCATGCATTTAAGCGAGTGAGAATCAACAAGAACGAACATTTTCACCATTCCTTAGGTGGAAATGTTTGTACTCTTGAGAACTTTACTTTCCAAAGTAAAGTCATGGTCTAATTTTTCAGTGCTAAATTATCTGATTTCTGGAGTTTTCCAAAAGGACGTGTCGAAGTTAACAGTATGTGTCTTTTTTGACAGAGGGTTTGTGAAATTTATTCGTATTATTTAATTTCTGGTGCCAAATAACATTGGCAAAGTACACTATTGAGCAACATGTGCAAATGATAAATCGTTCCGCCCAATCTACTGGCAAGCGCAGTGACCCTTCCAAGTTGACTGACCAAAAATTGGAACGAGAGATTCGGTAAGCAGCTGAGCAAAATCCATATGTTGAGAAATGCCAAATCTGCCAAGAGCATCTTTGCTGTCCGTGAAAGTGTGCAAGAAATCTTGAGACAATCGATTCCTTGTCGTGCATATGAATTCAGCCTTTCGTAACTCTCAACAAATAGATCTTAGATCCTTCAGGAGGTGAAATTGAGAAAACAATCAAAGAATATACTCATATACTCTTCTTAGAGCTTAGGGGCATCGTCCCTTTAATTGTTGAAGTAATACCGGGACTAGCTTGTGAGCCTGAATAATAATAACTTCAACTTCACGGTAAGCATTACTCTGGGTTATATATTGCGGGTCATAGTGGAATTTAGAGAAACGAACGAGCTGATGAGATGGCTAGGCAAAGATTATCCCTTCATTAATCTCTCACTAAATGAGTCAACCTCAACTGGAGAACTGGTGATATGAAGGAGAATTTGTTTTCAATTTTACTCACAAATTCAAACCGTGGGATAGGCTTATCAACTTCATTATACTTAGATAGATGGGCCCACCTTCAATAAGTACTGGATAAATCACCTAATATGCAGACCCAGGCAAGATAGAACCAATAGGAGAACATGCAGCGAAGTTGGATATTTATTATAATACTCATAGTCGTGGGGACCAGCGGGTAAAGAAAAAATTCATTAATTTCCTTTGTAAATGATTTGGCTAAAATGAGAGGTAGATCAGAAAAATTATTCCTCGAAGACCTAAATGAATTATATAGGTAGTCTGTTTATTGTATTTTGATAACTCAAATCACACTGACGAGATATTAGCTTATCATCATCATCATCGGCTCGACAACCGGGTTCCGGTCCTGGCCTCTTTCAACAAGTCTCTCCACCTATCCCGGTCTCTAGCCGACGCCATCCAGTTGCGCACCCCAAGGCTTCGGGCGTCCTGGTCTACGCCATCTCTCCAGCGCAAGCATGGTCTACCACGCTGTCGTCTACCATAGAATGTGCCGCAAAGAACTTTCCGAGCAAGTTCCTCTTCGCTCATGCGAGCTAGGTGCCCTGCCCACCGGAGTCTACCGAGCTTAATTTTTGTCACGATATCTGCTTCTAGGTAGATTGCGTACAATTCATGATTGTACCGTCTCCGGAATCGTCCTTCCTCACATATGGGGCCAACAATTCTCCTTAAGACTTTTCTCTCGAACGCAGCTAAGAGGTCGGAGTGCCTTTTGCTAAGCACCCAAGTCTCGGATCCATATGTGAGTACTGGCAGGACCATGGTCCTGTACAGCAGCAGTTTTGAAGTTATGGTGAGATTTCTGGATTTGAAAAGCTTTGACAGACTATAGTAGGCTCTGTTGGATTTGAGAAGCCGCCCGCGTATTTCTTCTTCTATATTGTCATCGGCTGCTACTATTGACCCAAGGTATTTAAAGGATTGCACCACTTCAAATTCGTGCTCCGCAACCTTGATTGTTTGACCAACTGTTCCTCTCGCATTCGACGCCACCATGTACTTTGTTTTACCTCATTCAGTGTACATCGCTCAGTGCAGATAGTCATACAGCGGACGAATTAAATTTAATTTAAAAATCCACCCCTAAGTGTAAAAAGGTCAAAATTTCTGATATACCTGCGGGCTACCAGATTTTATTGCCTAAAAAGTAATTAAAAAAGGGATTTTCCCAGTGATTAACTTAAAGATTAATGAGGATTAAGTGTGTTAAACAGAAGTTTTTCTCAAAATAGTGTTGTGCGTGTTTAATCCGTTTTAATCAATAAAAGTGAAAAAGGTTAATCCAGTAATATGGAACCTCTCAATCCAGCCTCGGCAATCGCTTCATTTGAAGCTTTGCTTAGGAGGATAGTCAAGGACCTTGGACCTGAATATTGTGGAAGATTAGCAATGTCTTTCAATAGCATTGTGCAGCCCAATAAAACCAGTGACAACAACATGGAAACCGAAGAGGTAGACATTGACGAGGAATCTTCAACCACCAGCACGTTGGAGGAGTCATCCACTGAAGAGGATCCTAGTGAGATCACCAGCTCGGAAGAAGATACCAGTGATTTTCCCCTACCTGGACAGAAGAGACCAAGCAAGGCTCTTAAGGACAAAGGTACTAAGCGCATTCAGCTGGAAAAGGACTGCTTAAAGAGTCCGATTAAAGTGCTAACGCCTGTCCAAACCGAAACCGAGAAGTCAGTCAAAAAGACGCTGATACCAGCTTCATCATTCTCAACAGCTTCAACATCAGCAGCCACCAAGCCCGTTCCAGCTTCATCATCTTCAACATCAGCAGCCACTAAGCCCATTCCAGTCCAGCCTACAAAGACATCGAATAAATCCACAGTGAGCCCAACCAAGGCCCCAGGAATGCCCCCAATTTTTTGCTATTCCGGCAACATTGCTGAAATCAGCAGGTTCTGCAAGAGCAAGGGATTGAGTGTAACGTTCAAAAACAGAAATACAAAGACGACTATTATTTCCACTGGAAACAGAGAAGCCTTCGAAATCATCAAAAATTTCCTGAAAGCCAGAAAAATCCAGTTCAACTCTTTCACACCACGCGAGGATAGGAAGAATTTACTTCTTCTTAAAGGAATACACCATACCTATGCTGCCATCGAAGTTGAGGACGAACTACGGATAGAAGGACTTCCAGTGGTCAAGGTATCCCATTTTAAAGCTAAGAGGGCCCAAGGGAAAACCTATAACAATTTTGTAGTAGAGCTATCAAAGACATGTGACATTAACGAAGTCTACACGAAAACTCTAATAATGAACCAGAGGGTGCACTGGGAGCGACTAAAGACCGACGACATTGTTCAGTGCCGGAACTGCCAGCGTTTTGGACACGTTGCCACCAACTGCGGACGCCAGTACGTATGCGTTAAGTGTAAAGAGGATCATGAACCCGGGCAATGCCAACGTAAGGAGAACACTGGGTTGGATGTTTGGTGTGCCAACTGCAAAAAGGAAGGTCATCCAGCCAGTTTCAAGGGCTGCCCAACACTTAAGGAAAGACTCACCGAAAAAAACAAAATGTCAGCCGAAAAAAAGGCACAACAGGTATTTGCTGCAAAATCAGCATGTTTGGTTACCCGCCCTGCACTCAGCTTTGCAGCAATGGTGAAAGGCGGTTCTTCGCACAAACCAACCAATTCCAGGAGCCAACAGCAACTACAGAAAATGAAACCAGCGAAGGTGATCACACCCCAAGCAACAACACCAAGGAGTGGACCAACCAAACCAACAACAACCGCACCAACAAACCTGAACACCGAAGTCCAAAGGATTTTTGGATCCGACCTACTCACGGTCATTGGAAAAGCTCGGAGTGCAGTTCCATCGAACTATGCTCAGCTTAGCGAAGGTGAGAAGTCCGTGGCGCTGGCCACCTTCATATTCCAAATATGCAATTAAAGAAGCTCCGCATCCTGACGTACAATGTCAATTCATTGTACAGCCTTGAGAAGAGAACGACATTTAATTTATGGATGAAAAACAAAAACCCGGACATCGCCCTCATCAGTGAGACCAATGTCACCAGACGCAACAACATCGACATGGCCGGCTTCAAAACCTTCCGAAAGGACAAAGATGAGGGCCGTAGAGGGACGGCAATCTACGTAAAAAAGAAGATTTGCCCCAACACCGCCGAAACCGTTATCACAGGTCTCAGAACCAGTGAAGCCACTGCCGTCACCATTAAACTTGGAAGAAATGAAACTCTTATCGTCATCAGTGTCTATTTCAAGTGCCAATCCAGCATGAGAAATATTCACAATGACCTCCAAATTCTCAACGGTGTCCTCGTGAGAAGCACATATGGACTCATCGGCGGTGATTTCAATGCCAGGCATCACATGTGGCTGGATACTACGATTTCACCTGAGGGCAAGGCGATTGTTGACTGGCTGGACGCCAACAACGACCAGCACTCCTTAGTGGTTGTTTCACAACACAAACCCACCTTTCCCAGAACACCATCAACGCTGGACTTCTTCCTGGCTTCCTCGAACCTGGTGCATACTCTTCCGGAAATCCGGAATTATGTATGTACATTATTGCATAGTGACTCGGACCATGAAGCTGTTCAACTATCGATTAACCTCAACCAACCCATACTCCTTACAACAGAAGCTCCTGAGAATTTCATTAATTTCAGACGGCTGGATATTGATAGACTTCACAGAGACATAGAAGACAGCTTAACTCTCCCACCTTCAGACAAGAATCTTCTGGATATCGAAATCGATGCAGCAATTGTCAACTTTGAACATGCCGTATCTGATGCCCTGGACAAGCAAAAACAGTCTAAAACGTCAAAAGATAGGTACCAGCACCTTCCCGAGTACGTTCAAAATCTGTATGCTCACAGACAACGTTTAAGAAAACGTCTCCAGCGGATCCATCAAAGTGATCTGAATACAACAAACAGAAACTACCAGATAGTTTGGAATGAGCTACAGCAAGTCAACATCATGCTCCGGAACTCTATTCAATACCACAATAATATCCAATATCAGAAAAGATTACAAGCAATCAAGCCAGGACCAGATGCTTTCAAAAACATCAATAGGATCATTGGAAAACAGCCACAAATACCGGAAACCATCATCAGCAATGATACTCAGGCTACCTCGGCCCAAGACAAGGTGGAAGCGTTCGCCGACTACTTCCAAGGAAACTTCACACCGAGCCCACCTACTGACCCAACTTTCTTACAAGAAGTTGAGGCAACAGTTCAACAAACACTGCAACCAAATCCGGATAGAATAAATTTTAATATTATCAATCCAGCAAATGATCCCACCGATAGTCCACATTTATGCAATCTAGAGGAGGTTGTTGAAATCATCGGCAATTCTAAGCCAAAAAAGTCTGCTGGACCAGATGGTGTCTCCTACTACATCCTGAAAAGGCTGCCACAGGCGGTAATGATTTTCCTCACAATCATTTTAAACAACTGCATCAACAACTGTTACTTCCCCCAGAAGTGGAAAACAGCGAAGATTGTGCCAATTCCGAAGAAAGGTGCTTCCAACTTAGTTTCCAACTACAGACCAATATCACTTCTCAACAATATCAGCAAATTACTGGAAGAATTAATCTTACGAAGACTGAAGAAATTCTGCTGTGAAAATTCAATCATCCCTGACATGCAATTCGGCTTTCGAGAAAAACACTCAACCTTGCATCCACTGGTTAAATTCCAACACGATATTACCACAGCCCTCAACAGTAATCGTGTCACCGTCGGATGCTTTCTGGATGTCGAGAAAGCATTTGATAGCGTGTGGATAGACGGTCTAATCCACAAACTTCATCTTATGCAAGTACCTCCGCCATTAATAAAAATTCTCTTTTCTTTCCTATCTTGCAGGAAATTTTTTGTTCAAGTAGATAACTGCAAGTCAAACATGAAGACCATCAGAGCTGGAGTCGCCCAAGGCTCAAAACTAGGCCCCTTCCTCTACAACTTGATGACTTCAGACCAACCTTCACCAATTGGATGCGAGAACCTCCTGTATGCTGATGACTCGCTCACCTATGCCACATCAATGTCACCTCTAATCGCTGTCCAAAAAGTAGAAACCCACATTAACAGACTCTTCCAATTCTACCAGAAATGGGGCATCCGAATCAATACTTCCAAATCGGAACTTGTCTGCTTTAGGAGACCTTCAACTGGTAGAGGCCTTCGCACCGCAACAATTTGCAGAAATCTGGCCCTAAAACTCCCTGACGGATCCTCCATAGTGGCAAAACCAAGTGTCAAGTACCTGGGAGTGCACTTCAACGAGTTGCTAAGGTTTAACCTGCACTCAAGAAATGTTCTGAAAAAGGCCAGCTGGGCCTTCAGCCGTTTGCACCCATTGCTGAAAAGAAGATCAGGTCTTAGCCAACCGACAAAGATATTAATCTACAAACAGCTCCTGCGACCAGTGATTAGCTATTCCTTCCCAGTCTGGTTTTCCATCTCGAAGACAGCTATGAAGGAACTTCAACTATTCGAAAGGAAGATACTGAGGATCTGCACTGGACTCTACTTCGACCGTCAACGACAAAAGCACTACAGGAACGAGCATCTCTACACAGAAGCGAATTTAATCCCACTGGACAAATATCTAGTTCATTCAACGAAGAAATTAATGAGGAACATCATCGACCACCCGAATCAGCTTATGAGAAGGATGACCACAGAACAACGACATCCCGAGCCGAGGTACCTCAGTGTAATGGAAACTCTGGATGACAACGTAATCATGGACAACGAGGATGTAGTCTCGTTCTACGCTGACATTGGGTCAGCCTACCACCGCGGCTAAAACGACATCCCTGCCCACAACCCACAAAAATCACCACTGAAAACCAGGAATGAACACCCTGAGGACAATACAGTCAACCAACATTTTAAATTTAATTTTTTTTTTGTCATGTAAATTTTATATAAAAATAATTAAACTTAAGTCACTGTATATAGTTAGGCCCCCTATGAGCCAACAAATGTAAATTTTCATGCATATGTATGTAGTATCTTATTAGTTGTAAGCCAAATTGTAGATAGTATGTTCAATAAAACAAACAATTTGTTTTACCTTCACTAATGTGCAGCCCCAGATTTTGTGCCGCCTGATCGATCTGGATGAAGGAATCGTGTACAGCTTGTTCGGTTCTTCCGATGATGTCAATGTCGTCTGCGTAAGCTAGTAACTGGCTGGACCTGTTGACGATGGTCCCTCTTGTTGCCGTGCCAGAGTCACGGACTGCTTTCTCCAACGCCAGGTTGAAGAGGAGGCAGGCCAAACCGTCCCCTTGTCGGAGTCCATTAAAGATTTTGATTGGTCTGGATAGCAATCCGGCTATTTTTACTTGGCTTGTTACGTTGGTCATGGTCAACCTACATAGTCGTGTCAATTTATTTGGGATGCCGAATTCTCTCATGGCTTTGTAAAGTTCTACCCTGGCTATGCTATCATAGGCGGCCTTAAAGTCTATAAACAGATGGTATGTTGGGATGTTAAATTCTAGACATTTTTCCATCGCCTGCCTAAGGGTAAAGATCTGATCAGTTGTTGATTTGCCTGGAATGAAACCACACTGATATTGTCCGTAGGATAGAGGAGAGTATCTTATAGGCGGTACTCAACAACGTGATACCTCTATAATTGCTGCACGTTGTGACATCTCCCTTCTTATATATGGGGCATATTATGCCTTTTCTCCAGTCTTCTGGCATTTCTTCCTGCTCCCATACGTGCACTATAATATCATGAATTGCTTGACGTAAGGCTGGCCCGCCGTGATGAAATAATTCGGCTGGTATGCCATCGGCTCCCGGGGATTTGTTCTGTTTAAGCCGGCCTATAGCCTTCTCAACCTCTTCTATGCTTGGTGGCGGCAACATAGGGTATTCTTCTTGAAGTAGTGGAGCCTCCACTTCTGCAGTGAGCTGACCATTTAGCAATTCATTGAAGTACACTTCCCATCGCTCCAGTATGCTTTCAGGATCGGTGATCAGATTTCCCTCTCCGTCCTTGCAGTATGTGCAGCGTGGTGTGTACTGCGTCATGTTTCGGACGGATTGGTAGAACTTCCGCGCCTGGTGCGGACCTCGCTCTCGGCTGTTTTCTATTTCACAGACTAGGTTCTTCTCCCAGGCTGATTTCTTTTGTCTGTGAAGCCGTTTTTCTGTTCTTCTGAGCTCTTTATATTCCTCTTCGCGTGCCCGCGTTCTATGAGATTGTTGCATTGCTCGGTACGCAACATTCTTACGTTCAGTCGCTAGCTTGCATTCATCATCAAACCAGTCGTTCCGATTTTTACGACTGCTGCCTAAGATGGAGTTGGCAGTACTAATGACAGTATTTTTAAGACGTGTCCACTTTTCATTTACGCCCAGCATACTGGCTCCAGGACTTACTCTCCCTAAGTCAGGTGTTTCTAGGGCGAGTCCTAACGCATTACCAAAGGTGTTACTGGTGTCTTCATTGCGCAGGGCAGCCGTGTTGATTCGAACCTGATCGGCGGATGCAATGCGTCCTCGCAAGGCAATCCGCCCTCGGAAAACCATACCAACAAGATAGTGATCCGAGTCGATATTGGCACCTCGGTACGTTCGTACCGTCATCAAGTTCGAGTAGTGGCGACGGTCTATCAACACGTGGTCTATTTGGTTACGAGTGACTCCATCAGGTGATACCCAGGTGGCTTTGTAGATATCTTTACGCGGGAACCTGGTACTCGCAACGACCATGTTTTTCGATGCTGCCAATTCTAAGACTCGAAGTCCATTGTCATTAGTGTTCTCATGCAAACTATGGGTGCCTGCGTAATGCCTGAATACCGGCTCCCGACCTATTTTTGCGTTCAAATCCCCAAGGATGATTTTAACATCATACCTTGGACAGGCATTGAGGGCCCTCTCGACTTGTTCGTAGTAAGTCTCTTTTTCTTCGTCTGAGGACTCCTCCGTAGGTCCGTGAACGTTAATGAGGCTGATGTTCGTAAATTTGCCTCGCACGCGAAGGGTGCATAGCCTTTCGCTTATAGCGTTAAAGCCGATGATGGTAGACTTCATTTTTTCGCTGACTAGGAAGCCTACCCCGAGCACATGGTGTTTTGTATGACAGCTGTAGTATATGTCATATTCTTTCTTCTGTAAAACACCATTCCCTGTCCATCTGATTTCTTGAAGAGCTGTTATGTCAGCTTTATACTTTGACAGGGCATCGGCTAGCTGCTGAGCAGCTCGAGCTCTATAGAGCGATCGTACGTTCCATAAGAAAATTCGTAAATCGTTTTTCCTTTTTCTTTGCGTGGGTTGTCGTCGTGAGATCAGTCCGTTTCCGAGGCTTGTTGTCGGTCTCGTAATTCTTTTAGTTTTACGGGACAGGTAATTAACCTGTCGCCAACCTGAGGAACCAGCCTGATCATATTAGCCAAACCTTTTTTAAAAGGCTTGTTTCTAGCGGCCGCCGCGGAGAGGCTATGATCAGACTTCCACCAGTCCCGAATAGTTACGGCACGTGCATGTTTTCGTATGCTACACATGTTGTTCCCCCTATTCGTCTGATGGCTGACGGCCGATATTAGCTTATACCTTCTGAAAATTAGTTTAAACATGTATGTTTGTTCGGCACTCAGAGAAAATTCAAATTTAAGTTGGGAGTTGTAAGGCAAATTTTGACAAACTAATGTTATCCTGATTTGTGAATAATTAAATAATCTTAAATTTCATTTCTGACTTAAGATCTTTTTTCTAACGTTTAAGAATTGTCGAACTGATAGCGGACTTGCTATTCTGTATTACAGTATTCTTTAAAAGTTTTGGAATTTGTTTCTGATATGAGTGTCGAGTATGTTTTTATTTATATGATAATTTTAGTACCTCCCTGCGTAATGATCAGTAAAAGTCTGTGATCGTTTCGAAGCCGCTGCGACCTAAAAAAGTTAAGAAATGTTTTTAGGGATACCGCCTTTTGATTTGAACTAGTGACAAATCTCCCACATCACAAGTAGTCTTATTCGTTTTGACTGGCCATTTTTCCATTTTTACCTCAAAAATGAAACTTAGAAATGGTTTTGAGGTTTAAGTCTCCAAGAGCTATTATGTCTAGAATGTATTAAGTTTTAATTTACTTTCCTAATTAGATATGTACAACATCGTTGGAGTAATTTGCAAAAGTTATACCTAAGCTAGGAAGGCCTTAACAGGAGTATCTTTTACAGCACTATATCACTTAAACCAATTATGTCAAAAGTTTTCGAAGAACTGCTAGTGAAAAGACATTTCAAAATAATGAAGAAGAAAGAAGACTTATTTCGAATTGTCAGTTTAGGTTTAGAAATAAACATTCCACGATGTTAAGCCTAGGCCCTTGAAGAAAACCGTGTATTTTCAGCTCTATTCTAAGAAATAGCTCAAGCTTTCGACAAGATTTGGCACTTAAGACCTTATTACAAACTGCATAGGGACCAGGCTGTCCCTAAAAACCCACCTCTGTCTATCGACTTCCTAGTCGCGGTGAACATCGGGTGCCTAGTTCCTCAACTGAAGATTGGGTCACAACCCCAGTGAAAGGTTGTTGCGGGTAGCAAACGGGAGATGGGGGGAACAGGTGTTCCCGTTAAGGCACCTTTCATCCAGGTGTCAGCGAAGGAATTCCCCAGATGGAATCGACGGTGGCGTCTACAGTTTGTTCCAGTTAGGCTGAACTACTTGGTAAACACCTTACTGGGTTACTCCAACATATTCGGAGCTTAGGCCTGTAAGGAGCGGTTTTTTCTGCTCCCCATTCTTGGAGTCATTCATACTTGGACTTCCAGGTTGGGGGTTGTGCCGTCGAAGTGACTTCCTGGCCAAATAAAATAATTTTTAATTGCGAAGCAAAAACAAGCCTCGGATACGGACGGATACACTGATGACGAAACATGTACGTAGAATGTTAGGTCGCTTAAAAAACTAGCGGAAGCCCTGAACTGCTGCAAATCAGATATTACATCCATCCAAGAAATGCGATGCTCCTGGATGAAACATACGAGCAGTGTCCTAGTTATGCAATTAAAATTGTCCTTAGAGATTTGACCGCCAAGATAGGAAGAAAAGACGTATTTGGTGACACGATTGGCAGATATAGCCTGCACGACAACACCTCCAATAACGGATTGAGACTGATCGACTTCGCTGTGGGGCAGGACGTTCTTGGAAATTGTACGCAGTTTAAACTTCTCGCTTTTCGCAAAGGGACAAAGCGATCTCCTGATCCATGAACCGTGAACAAGATTGACCACATTGCGATCGACGTAAGGCACTTCTGCAGAATAGAGGATGTCCGCACGTTCCGGCTCAGACCATTACCTCGTCGTAGCCAAGGTTGGCGACAAAAATTTTCGGGACTTATGTCCCACCGTACTGAGACATAAGCCCCGAAAAAAAATTCGGGACTTATGACCTACGTGCATATACTTACGTTAATACGAGTACATCAGTTCTAGCACCCAACATTATAACGTATAAACCGTGAACAATGTATGGGGGGGCATGCTACCCCCCTTAAACCCCCCTGCTTGGGCTCACTATATGATTTGGGGTAGGTGCGAGGTTGGGTGGACTCAAAGTTTCTTTTGCATTAACAGAATATGGATTTAAAGATACTTTGAATTCATAAATACCCAATATACACATGTACAAACGTAGCCTTAAGTATCGCAAATTTTAACTCGAATTTGAGTCGGGACTTATGTTCCTTTAAAGTGGGACATAAGTCCCGAAAAAAACATTCGGGACTTATGTCCCGGGGACTTTTGTCCCTGCGCCGCCAAGGTTCGGTTGCAGATATACCGACCCAGGCTAAAACAAGGAAGTGATGCGAAGAAGTTCGACGTTGGACTTCTACAATTGCAAAAGATTTCAAGGTCATTCATCATGGTCACATTGCCAAGCAGCCATCAGAGATGCCGCTTCTGACGTGCTGCGTTTTACACGCTGGAGCGACGCTATTAATTCAGACAATAACATCAGCGCTGAAATCAAACGGAAAATAACTCTTGCCAATCGCTGGTTCTTTGGCAATTAAGTAGCAAAGTCCTCTCTCGAGAAACTAAAGTGTCCCTCTATAAAACTCTCATCATCCCGGTCCTTGTCTATGGTACAGGGACATGGACTTTGTCAAAAGTGGATGAGAACGTTTTATGATGTTTGGAGAGGCAAATTCTTCGTGTGATCTTTGATCCCGTCTGCATGGACGGGGAGTGGAGGAGAAGATAACCACGAACTGTACAGCAAAACTGACCTAGTCAAACGAATCAAAGTCCAACGACAGATATGGCTAGGTCATGTAGATCGAATGGACTTAACCGATCCGGCCCGTAAAGTCTTCGAATCCAACTTCGAGGGACGGTGCAGAACACGAAGTCCGCGACTTAGGTTTCGCGCACAAGTGGGAGAGGAAGTCAACGAACTTGGTGTGCGAAACTAGGGACAGCTAGCTGCAGAAGCTTGTTGGTTGAGGCCCAAATTCAATTTGTTATATGCGTAAGTCATAGAAAACTAGACTTCTCGAATACGTGCCACCCGGTGAAGACTCGATGGCCACTTGAACGATGACTTGTTTCACACATAATGCCATTTCAAAAAAGTCGTTTGTATCTTACTTATTATCCAATTTTAATAGCGTTTTTCAATAGCAATTTCGGGGCGCTATTGTTCGTGTTCTCTAGCATCGTTCACCAAATCGATTTCCTTTTTACGAACAAATTGTGCGCTTACCTCCATAATCAATAAGATTTACCATTATTTGATGCAAATAATTCTCGAAGTTTTTAACCTAAACATACTTATATTCAGCCAACAGTACTTGTTGTTGACAAAAAGTCCCTACCGGGTTGACAGAAACTTGCCAGAGTCTTTAAGTTTTGAAATTTCTTGCATGGTGGAGCTTAAAATTGAGAATATAACAGGAACATTTTTTATAACATATTACAAAAAGTATAACTCACAAGTCAAACAAAACTGAACTATGCTACAGGCGCACCTGGTCTAACCAGATTATACTCGTATATATGGCCACAGCAATGGCCTCTCACTCGTAAATAAGCTGCAGACGCAATTATTCAGTTTAATGCAGCGGTAATTTATTAAAGCTTCTTTACTTTTCAACACCAACCGCACTCATATCTCAGCTCACCATAGGCGCGCATGCGTCCACTTAATTGTTGCCGCGCGAATCAACTTTACCAAGTCATCTCCTCATCAACATCGGAATTGAGAATAACCCAAGAAGCCAGGATGGGTAAGCGAGAAGATCTTCTGGGGTCTGCTGACTATAGATGCATATAGTTGATGTCCGTTGGAGCAGATAAAAGTGTACTTTGTTTCTTGAGCTCATTCTTGAGCCTCGAGCCATGGCTCCAGATTGGATGATGCTCGATGATGGTCCGGTGATAATTGTATGCCATTGAGCCTGTATGGTGTAAGCTTCTCTTTGTGGTGCGGCACTAGAAAAAGGGAAAAAAAACGAGTACGAGAAAAAAACAGCGGACACAGCATTTTACCCCACCGAGATCAGTGGTTTGTGGCACTCTTCGTGGTCAATTCATGTAGTAACGCATAACTTTATAAATAATGGTAAATCCTCTATCCTTTCCAGTTGAGAGTGTCGACTTCGGAGCCCCAGAACAGTCCAGCTCCAGATCAATCTCAGAAAATCAGGATGGAGCAGAAAAAATTCAATGACTATAGGTATAGTGAGAACAGCGGTTCTCGGTGTGTGACGCGATGGATGATGATGTAGCAGCAGACGAAGAAGACGATGATGATGATGATGATGATAATGACAACGATGACGAGAACACGATCGCCTCGAGGATGTGTCATTATTTGATTTATACTTTTAAATGCCCTTAATTGAGTCTGCAAAGGGGCTGATAATTGGCATGAAATACTTATTTTTTGACGATCAAGTTGGCAGCCTGTTTGGCATACTTTAGGTATCTCTGTAGCACCGGAATTTCCAATGACAGTGTACAATATAATTCAATTGGAATGCATGTTTATGTATACTGGAGCCGCTAAAATGTGAAGCTGATTTCCTGCCAAATTTACAGATAGAAAGACAAAAATGGCGCTTAGTTAAAATTCCACACTTCCCCTTGAAATCCCTATTTTTCCGCTTGCGTTTGGCTGTCTCCAACTTGATTTTTCTTCAAACATAAGGCCAGCCAAATCAAAAGGACGTCTATTTACCGAAATTATTAGTGCGGAACTGCCAGAATCGTTCAACAAGGTGCTAATCGTAGTTTTGTTTTCATTTTTATATTTCTCTTTGGCTACGCAGCTAAGTAAATATTTCCTTACATTGCATGGCGGTGGTCCCAAGTAACCCGTTCCCAATTCAACGACTACAATACCCTCGCCTCGGGTTAAGTCAAGTGCATAATGTCACTTCTTATCGCTCTCAAAACCCGCGGTGTAATCCCATAATCATTTGTGTCCATCATCGTCGTCATCCGTCCAACACGGTCTTCGGCAAAGAGCGGCGCGGCGGCCTGGTACTTGTGGCGTGAGTTGAGATCTTCAGTGGTTCGGTGCGGATGGTGATGTTTGTTTGTTTGCTCGCTACAATTATTCATCAGGTAGGTTACCTTAAAAAAAAAGGTATTTTCTTTCCTCTTTTGTTTGAGCTGGCGAACATGCGTTTTGTCCAGCGCAGCATTCAACCATTCGGCTATTCTAGGTGTATGTACCCATAAAACTAAAAAATCACTTAATGCTGCACACACCATCACTCTTGTTTCAGTTAATGACAAAGACCAATATTTTCTTCCTGTGACATTCTTGCTGCTCGGTCTAATTGCGTTTGTTTCTCGATGCCCCTCTTCTTGTACTTGTCTTTATTTTTGTATATCTTTAGTCTTCGAGAAAGGGCACATACGCTACGAGCCGTGTTCCGTTAATGGGAATTCCCAACATTAAACCTTTAACTAAATCTTCACACGGTTTTTATAAATGGTCTATTTGAGATAAGGCCATAAAAGGCTTAGGAAGTGGAAGATAGACAGGTAGGTACGGAGATTTTAAAAATTTATGAGATGCAAAGTCAACTTTTAAACACAACCACCAGAAATAAAGAAGCCAAACTGAAACTGAAACAAAATTGCGGTAGCTTGCACCGTGCACTGTCATATTTGTATGGACTTTTTATAATATTTATTAGTATCTACTTGTATAAGGAATTTTTATTAATATGTTTTATTATCATGTAGTCGTATTTCTCACGATGCACAGTGTTAAGGGTATTTTATTGGTTATATGTATAAAGCTAGTGTTGCCACGCAAGAACGCGTATTAAATGCTAGGACGACTTCATAAATGCATTGCTGCGAAAGTCTGACCAACACATAATTTTCGTAAATGCAAATTACTAATATCGGAGTTATCAAAGCAAAAGACAAATATTTGCAGAGCAAAAAATGTGCATTTTGAATTACTTTCATGAAGAAAGAGAGAGATATTTTTATAGCACAAACGATGATAATGATCCTTAGTTTATTTAATTTCCTCGATTCTTTCCCGTCTCTCACAACATTTATTTATAATATTAATTATTGAAAAAAAATTTGTCATATATTTTTTTAAAAAATTGACAATCTTTCGACAGATGACGCAAATCATAATGTATGACGTTAATATTTCAAATGGCATGGCGGCATTAACTCGTAAACAAAGTAACCATGAATTTATGAAACCACCCGTGTTCACGTTTTATACAATTTTAATTTTGATTTCAAAGTTGGCAACCGTGGTATTTATACTTCTGTCAAAATTAGCTTTAATGGAAAATATTTAAAATAAATACATTCATATGTTTTTTGTTTTTGGAACAAAACTCAAAACGGATTAAGAAACAAAAGAGGTTGAGTTTGTAATTTATTTCTGATCTTCTTAAAATAAATTTATTAGAGTGAAAAAGAACATAGATACTGTTAGTATAAACATTAATATGTATATACTTTATTTTAAAAATACTTTGTAATTCTAATTTAAGTTTTTTTATAATATCGCAAAATATTGATGTTTGATATATGTATGTATGTTTCGTATTATTTAATTATTCAATCTTAATAATTCTGTAGAATAAACATAAACATCTTATTATTGCTAAAAAATATTTTCTTATTATTCTGGATTTATCTAGAACTCTTAAGTCCTAGAAATATATGAACTACCACCTGCAATGGAAGATATACGAACTTTTGGTTGTTTGGCATATCATTACATTAACAAGAAACTTCGACATAAGCTGGAAAATGTATAGAAGAAATATGTGCTTGTTGGATTTTGTGATGAATCGAAAGCTTACAGATTATTAGCCGTACAGACAGCACGTATAATCGTATCAAGAGATGTCAAGTTTAATGAAAATATAAATGCAAATTTTAAGAAATACCCGGATATACTAAAAAATGATGATATTGATGATATTTTCAAAATCAATATCACTAACAACCATAACCCAACAAATGACAATTCAACCAATTGAAAATGATGAAAACACTGAAAATTCTGAAAATGTTACTTCTGAAGAAAATAATCAAGATCTTGAAAATAGAGACAAGATATTCTGAAGAAAATAAAATAACATCGTTAAGAGAAAACAAAGGTAAACCTCCCGAAATATATGGATATTTAGCAGCTTGCCCAGCTGAACCTACAACATATAAGGAAGCATTAGAATGTACTGATAGTGTGCGATGGATTTGTGCTATGGAAGAAGAATTGCAGGCTTAATATGCAAAAAATACTTGGGAGCTTGTGGAATTGCCTAAGGATAGGAAGGCCATAAACTGTAAATGGATATTCAAGATCAAAACTTTGGCTGATGAATCAAAAAGATACAAGGCAAGACTTGTAGTAAAAGGGTTTTCACAGAAATATGGTGAAGACTACGACCAAGTTTTTGCACCTGTTGTGAAACAGACAACACTACGAACTCTTTTGGCGATTGCATCTATGGAAACCATGATAGTACACCACATTGACGTAAAAATCAGCAAACTGCTGGAATCAAAAAATTAATTCAACTTTGATCAATTTTGGTTTCAGAAGGGGAATGCAAATTGAAAAGAAAAATGGAATTTATTATATGCATCAACAAAAGTACATACAGAAAATATTAAATATATTCAATATTTCAAATGCAAAAATATCCAAAATACGAGTACCATTAGATACTGGATATTTCAAAAATTCAACAACAGAAGATAAACTATTAGGTGACATTGAACTATATCGAAAAGCTATTGGTTCACTTCTGTATCTTTCGGGAAATACAAGACCAGACATAGCAGCAGCCGTTTCAAACTTGTTGGATATGCCGATTTAGGATGGGCTGCAGATATAAATGGCAGAAAATCTACAAGTGGATAAATATTTAAATTGGGTCAAGCCACAATTAGTTATGCTAGTAGAAAACAAGGACTTATTGCATTATCATCAACTGAAGCAGAGCTTGTTGCTTTAACAGAAGGAACACAATAACTAATTTGGCTGAGGACATTGTTTCAAGACCTGCAAGTTAATTTACAAAATGTTACAATGTTCGAAGATAATCAAAGTTGGTTAAAGCTATTGGACTCAGAGGAATGCGATATACGGGAGAGAGATATGAAACTTAATGACATTTGAAGGTCAATGTCAGTTGAAAAAGAAACACGAAGAGCAACCAAAGATCGCAATGAACGATTGAACCATGAGAAGGCTACATGTTCTAATAATAATAATTTTTTTCAAGCTCTAAGTCATTGATCACTCCAACTATTGTAAAATAGTAAAATATAGTCTTGGAAACAAATAAAAACGCCAGAAGAGTCTATGAAGAAAATCAATTGTCAAGACAATTACAAGTAATGCTTCGGTGGTATGACACAACATAGGATAAGATCTTTGCCTACATTGCCATACTGCTATACACTGGCCTAAAAAGGCCTATGATGTAGATAGAGCACAAAAGATCTGTTCCATCAGAACAATATGGCCTTTTACCGCGCAGTTATTTCATTAGAGGTTTGAGCCAATAAGCAGACTTTTTGATGGAAGAACCCGAGTTTTTCAGTTCCAAACTAATAAGCTAGTTGCGCTTAGGCATGTGTCGAATTTGTTTCAAATTAACCTAGTCATTTTCTATCATCCTTAGAAAGAGAACTCGTTGGCACAAGGGGTTAATGTTTTGCTAATGCTTTCCACTGCTCATCAAGAAGATAAAATAGATGAAATTCCACCCAAAGTCATCTTAGATTATAACTTATCCAAAGGTGGGGTTGATACTTTGGATCAAATGGTGACCTATACTCCTATAAGCGGAAAACTAACCGTTGGCTGGTATCGGTATTTTATAATCTTTTGGACTTGGCTGGTGTTGAAGTTTACAGGTCGTTTTTATATTAACTTATTTGGTACGTACATAAGTAAGAAATGGTCTGAAAAGATTAAACTATTTTTAAAAGAACTAACTTTAGAGCTTGCGGACAGACATATAAAAAATCGAATCGGAAAACCCATGCTAGAAACAACATTTAAGATACATTGTAGTATAAATAAAAAACATGGATTTATTGCGATAAAAATGTTCAAATGCATGCATGAAATTGCCGTCTGATTTCCAGTAAATTTATTCAAACAAAAGTTAAAAATCGTTTTATTATTAAATTAATTTTTTATATAAGAAATTTCTTTAAAATTTTTCAAGAAAAAAACTTTCGATGCCAATTTTAAGTATTTAGGAATATATATTTTAGAAAATAATGTCAAAAAATAATCGTTCACACGTCTTGAAGATATTGATTTCTCAAATTTTTTTTTTTTTTTCAGAAAAAACCAAAAAATATTTTTTCGAACATTTTTATATACAGTATTATTTTGAACTCCTGCTAAAAAAAATTATTTAAAATCAGAATTTGGTTCTATGATATGTACCGTTAATAAATTTTTTTTCCATTTTTTTTTCCCAAAATGTAGACCATTGCCATAATAGCACACTTATATAAGAGATAAATAAGATTTTGCATTACGGGGGTTACCGTTAATTTTGGAATTAAAAAAATCAATTACCCCTCTAGGAAATCACCGAAGACCCGAAGAAAAATTAGTAATAATTTTTGTTTCATTTCATTTTGGTATGAAATAAGTCTTGTCAATTTTTAAAACATAAAGCAGCTATTTGCTGCTGTTAAACTTAGATGAGGGCTTTAAAGTTAAAGTATACTTTATACAATTTAAAACATACAAAAACGTGGTTCTTGTTTTAAACATAATTTTGAGTGTCACAAGATAGGAGAACCTATCCCGGATCTACATATATGACTATCAGAATTTCTTAGACTATTACACGTTGCGGTCATAAATCTTAAGAAAATTGTCGAAAATAGTTTGAAAAACTTGTTAGGGACTTTAATCTAGAATTTTCCTCGATTTACACCACACCACAATTTCTTAGAATTTCTGTCAAGAAACTAATGAAATGGATAAAACCAATGTCTTAATTAAACTATTTCAAATAATGGCGTTGTGAGGTTTCATTCTTTCAGTTCATTCTTTACCAGGCACGGATCCAGGGGGAGTGCAATGGGTGCAATTGCCCCCCTGGGCAGTTCTTTGTTTCACAATTATAAAAACCATAACATTTTTTTCTTTTTACTAGCGACTTATAGGTACTACATATAAGGCAGGTTATGCATTCGGAAAAAAAATTGAACTCGAGATTTTGATCAAAGTTGACATTACGATAAAAGCGAAGACCAAAAAAGTGGGTCTCGCAATTCTGTCTGTCTGTCGGTTCGAATACAGCCCAAACGGCTAGGCCGATTTTCTTTAAACTTGGTAGATATGGGTTTTATTTTTTTTCCCCCGGATGTTTTTTGATTTGATTTTTTAAGACCAAAAATAACGGTACCTGCCATACGATTTTTTTTCGAAATTTTATAAATATTTTTTTTATCAAAAAAAAATTCATAAAATTTCAATTAGTTAAACCTATGTAATGAATGAAAAAAAAATTCCAAAAAATTATTATTTTTGGTACCCCCCTTGGAACCATTTTTTTGTTTTTGATTTTCTCAAAAACTGTAAAACCGATTTTGATATTTTTTTAATGTAAAGGCTCAGTTTCAATATTATTGTGTATTCAAATTGGTATAAATTGTAATTTTTGGGGAGTAAACGAGAAGAAGTATTAAAAAATTAAACGTACGACTGCGTCGCACGACCTTGCTCTTCTGTAATAGACCTAGAATTTGAAAAAGGAATAATACTAGACAGACTGACTTCACTTGGACTTCTTCAATTAAATGATGTTTTAAATATTAATGAAAAACTGCTGGATCTAGTGTGTACTACTATTGACGATGAAATTACAATACGAAAATCCACCGAGCCTTTAGTGCCTGAAGATAACCATCACCCATCACTGATCTGTTCACTTTCTAAAAAATTTAATAATTTTGATAATGAATTGTGTGAAAACTTTTACTCTTTCAATTTTAAAAAGACTGATTTTATAAAACTTAATTCTTTGTTATTACAAGTTGATTGGTCTTGTTTGAATAATTGTTTGAATGTTAGCTTAATGGTGTTTAAATTTAACAATGTTTTGTTTGATTGTTTTCTTAAATCTGTTCCCATCGCGATTGTTAAAACAAGATCTTTTGTGCCAGTTTGGTACGATAGTGAAATAAAAACTCTGAGAAATCGAAGAAATAAGTTATGGTCTACTTTTAAACTATACCCAACAGAAACCAATTTTAATATGTATTGTGAATCAAGCGATATTTTCAATAGAATATCTAGTTTAAAGTATCTTAATTACATTCAGAAGGTGCAAAGAGATCTAAAAATGAATCCAAAGTGTTTTTGGAATTTTATTAACAGCAAAAGAAAATCTTGTCCTTACCCGTCTGCTCTCAAGTTAAATGATATCTCAAGTCATGACCCACGGGTTATAACTGTGATACTTCAAACTGTGATACCTTTAACTGTGATTCCTCAATCTGTGATATATCTGATGAAATGGCTCAAAGCTTTGACCATTTGAAATCTTTTACTTACTTGACTGATATGAACTTTAACATTGATATCGACAACATTGTAAAGTTTATATCTAACCTTGACGACAGCTGTATACCAGGTCCTGATGGTATACCCTCTACTATTTTGAAAAACTGTGTACGTCACTTGTCATTACCTTTGTCTATTCTATTTAATCTTTCAATGTCAACATGTTCATTCCCATCTATTTGGAAAAGTTCATTCATTATCTACATAAAAAAGGGAAAAAAGACGAAGTGAAAAACTACAGGCCTATTGCCAAATTATCTGTGATTCCAAAACTTTTTGAGGCTATTATTTGTGAAGCTTTATGTTTTTATGTTAAGTCATTCATTGTTCCTAATCAGCATGGTTTTATAAAAGGACGCTCTACTGTTACTTTTCTAATAGACTTAGTTGAAAATTGTATTGATTCATTTAAAAACAGTAAACAAGTAGATTGTGTATTCACTGATTTCAGTAAATCTTTTGACAAGCTATCACATCGCGTTTTGCTTTTTAAGTTAAGAAAATTAGGTTTTAGCGAAAATTTTGTAAAATGGCTTCAATCTTATTTATTAGACAGATCTTATTCAGTGCTATTTAACGGTTGCGAATCAAATAATTTTAAAATCAACTCAGGAATTCCACAGGGTAGTCATTTAGGCCCTATCCTTTTTATTTTATTTATAAACGACTTACCATCTGTGTTAAGATACTACAAGTGCCTCATTTACGCCGATGATGTAACAATCTTTAAAACTATTACAAACACTCGTGATTGTGAAGAATTGCAATGTGATCTTAATTCATTTTTTGACTGGTGTACTCGTAATTGTTTGTTTCTTAATATCGATAAGTGTAAAACTATGTGTTTTACAAGAAAGTTTTCTTTTATTTCGTTCAACTATTTGTTTAATGGCATATCAATATCCCGTGAAACAGTTATATCTATTCTTGGCGTCACATTTGATCGCAAACTCGAATTCATTCAACATATAAACTCCATTTCAAACAAAGCTAATTCAATTCTTGGTTGGATAAAAAGAGAGTCGAAACAATTTTCCGACCCTTTCGTGACAAAGCAGCTTTTTGTATCTTTTGTTCGACCCATTCTAGAATACGCTTGTCAGGTTTGGTCACCTCATTATTAATATCATAAAAATAGACTAGAACAGGTGCAAAAAAGATTTATTAGGTTTGCGCTCAGGGGAATAGGATGGGATAATCCCTATGATCTCCCACCTTATAACAACAGACTTCGACTAATTGATATACCCAGTCTCAAGAACAGACGTTCCTATTTATGTTTTGTTTTCATTGTAAAATTAATTAACGGTAACATAGACTGTTTGCACCTTCTGTCCCGTATTAACTTTAATATTCCTCAAAGAAATTTGAGGAACATACCGGAGATTATACATATTTAAAACTATCGTACCAATTATGAGAAATTTTCTCCATTAAATAAAATGTTTAAACTATTTAATTTCTACAATCATAAATATAACAAAAACAATAATAAATTCATGTCAATTCAAATCAACATTTTTTCAATGAAATTGTTTAAAATCTTATTATGAACCTTTGTTAGAAATTTTGTTAATTTTTTTGTAAAACTAGCAATTTAGTTATGTAAATAAATAAAAAGAAGTGTTCATAACGATAAGATTCATATTTTTGAATGGCTCCTTAAGCAGTTGGAGCTAATAACAGAAGCAATGTGATTTCTCAACAATATACATATGTATATATTTATGCCGCACCAAAAATTACAAATCGTTGTAGCTGTCTTTTTATTAAATATGAAATTTTTAAAACAAATAAAAATTCAATTTGAAAAAAAAAAAAAATATTGAGATAGGTATCGAAATTTTAAAATATATTTTTCTTTAAGTTTTGATGTATAAAATTTTCCAAACTTCTTAGAAGATTCTATATAAATTTTTGCCGGCGACATAAACATATATGTAGGAACTGTATGGCAAATTTATATTCGTAAAAATAATCGAACTCAAGATTTAGATCAAAGTTGACATATAGAGAGCACTTAAAAGTTTGTCTGTTCGATTACATCCTAAACGGCTTTTAAATCAAAAAACTTTTAGAAAACCTTTTAAAACTAAAATAGCTTGTTCATTTGGGAGTAAATATACGGCGGGCAGCTCCCAAAACAGATACACCCAAAAAGTACTCTCAAATGGAACAGCACTTTAGGATCGGATAATCTTGGCCTTATTGCCATATTTAAATTACTTACTCATTTCACCTATTTTGTTATCTCCTTCAAAATATGTTATAATGCTGGCTATTTCAAGAAGATAATCCAGTGAAAGAAGAGAATCAGCTTCCTCAGAGTAATCCTTTTCCTGACCGAAAGAAAAACAATTGTTAAGCGGATTTCGTTCTCAAAATCTGTTATAATAACAACAAGACCTTTAACCAGCTCACAAGACAGACAAGAGTGGTGAATATGAACAATGCAGTGCAAGCATTCAGAAGCAAAGAACAATATAAATATGCAACCGACCGATATGCAGGGTTAAAGAGCTCAACAGGTTGCAAGGACCAAAACATAGATCTCTTAATAATGCAGTTCCTCGAAAACACCTCCTGCAAGCAATGGGCTAGTGTGGTTGAAGAATTTCATGCACAATCAGAGGAGTTATGTTGTTAAGCGATTAGAAGTCTATACAACATGTACCCTCTCGAGAGGACTATGATAACTAGGTATATAAAAGGACATTATCTTTTTTCCCTTAGTTGAGTATTAACCTTGAATATTTTTTTTGTAACAATTAAGTCGGCTTCCTTTGATTCATCAAATGGATGTTTTGTTTGCCAATTCTAGACCCTCTGAGTTTGTCAAAAATACAAAAAAAAAAACAATGCAAATTTTTTCATTCCGTCCTCCCATAAACTATCCTTGCAAAATGGGTGCTTCAAATGGACATAGGCACACATGGAATTATTATTGCACAGAAAAATGGACCGCTAATAAATAGAAATTAAATGAGCAGCTTTTCCGATGAAGAATGTGAAATGTTATATGGGACAATGAGTCCTTAAATCCAGGTGTTCTCGTTATGACTATTTGTGTGAGGTGACAATGAATGGAGTCTGTTAAGTGGTCTTTTCGTTGTTTGACTTTGATAAAATGATTTTCTTTATGACAGAAGATTTATATTTGAGAAGGTTAGTACACATTATTTTCCAATTATTATAATATCGTTAATATTTAAGGCTCCTTAAATATATTTCTTCAAGGAATACACAAGAAATGGTTTAAAAAAGGGGACATTTAATTGTGTTTTATAAGGAGGCTGATTTCTTCTACTTACTTCTTTTTTCTGTGATCTTATTTTGGCTAATTCTTCTTCTGATCTTCTTATTTAATTCCCTGTCGCTGTTTTGGCTTCTGGATGTTTCAAAATGGGTTTCGGATTTTTCTTAGTCATTGGACTGAATTGAATAATAAAAAACTGGGTCACACGAATTTGCTTTTATGCAAAAGACTAAAAATTTCAAATATGAATGTTACTAAAGAAAAATGTTCATAACCATAAAATTCATTTTTCGATGACTAAAACAACTCCTTTAGTACTTGGAGCAAAAAACAGGATGCCAGGAGTTGTAGTGGTTTATTAAAAAAATTAACTTTTCTATTCAAAATTTTTAAGAAAATATTTTGGGTAGCTAACTTTAAGAGTTTATTATTTTACGAACAAATATTGAATAACAGATCGTAAAAATTAATCGAAAGAAATAAAATGTATTAAAAATTCGGGGAGCTGTTTTCGAGAAAAAAAAAAAGATTTTGGAAAACTTTTTTTAACATTTGTACGGTGGCTTATTTTTATATAAAGTATATAGAGCGATGAGAGTATGAGTGGGAGTGAGGTAGCACACACAGAGCTATCTATATCATTCGCAAGGGAAGGACAATAAAACATAAACGACTTGATTTAAAATTTTAATTTTGTTGGCAAGTGCCGTTTTATTTGCAAAAGATTAAATTTTTAGAATTTAAAACTATACAATATTTCTTGGATTTACAGAGGCTGATGTAATCATCCGAACTGTTCAAAGTCGCAAGAGATTGTGATTTTACATAGGCTAGTGGCGGTTCTTTTATACGCTTGAAGAGCTTTTATTTTGACATATGAAAAGAGCTTTTTGTAAAGCTTTACATTACAAGAGTTTTACATTTGTTGATTGTGAGTGAATAGCTCAATAACTCTGTTTTATATTGGCTTAATTAGTTAAAGTTAAAATAATAACAAGTAGTAGAAGCATGAATGAAAAGAATAAGTAATTTGAGGATATGTAGTTGTTATAAGTACATTTTTTTTTAAATCTTTTAGATTGTATTAAGAACCTTTCAATTATCAAGTTTTAGAAAAACCGTACATGGGGTTTTCGAAATATTGAGTTTTGAAAAAAAAAACAGTTTATTTTTCTTAAAAAATCCAAGTAAAATGATTTCTAAATTTGAATATCGAAACATTTCGGGGGCCGTGGTATACAATTTATTGAGAAAATCAAAAATTAAAAGAAAAAAATGGTTTTAGGGGGTGTAACCTTAATAACCATTTTACGGTTTTTTTTTTTCAATAATCATCTATCTGTGGAACAGCTTTTGAGAAAAAAAAATATATAAAAGATTTCGAGAAAAAAATTCGCATGACAAGTACCATTATATTTGGTCTTGAAAAAAAAGAAAAGAACGTGGAAAGAAATTTTTTAGAATGCTATCTACCAAGTTTATCTCATGAAAAGCGGCCGAGCAGAGAGACAGAAAGACAAAATTTCGAATATTCATATTCGTCTAAGATCTGAAATGGGTATAATTGTAGGTAGGCAGACAAATTAAATGAAATTGATGAAACGGTTGTGTGTCATTTAAAGTTGTATTTATATCATCGGATCTTTTTTTGAAAAAAATAGTTTTAAGAAATAAAAATTAGTAGAGTTTGTACTCACTGCTTATAACTTAACATGAATTGTTTTGTCAATCCCCTAGGTAAATCATACAAAATAAAATGCACGACTGGGTCGTACGAACTTGCTCCTATGTAATAGACTAGGAATTTTAAAAACGAATGTTATTAGAAAAAACTGTTCATAAGGATAAAATTTTCATCATTTTATCATTTTTTAAATTCTTTTATTAGTAAGAGACAAAAACAGAATGCTATACAAATATGAATGTATGCAAGAATACAAATTATAAGTCGTTGTAGTGGTTTCTTAATAAAATGAGGTTTTATATATAGAATTTTTAAAATATTAAAAAAAAAAAAACTTGGTACGTCAACTTTAGGCTTTTATTATTGTACGAATGAAAATTAAATTTCCAAAAAAAATATTGACACATTTTTGAGATATCGAATTTTCCAAAAAAAAAATGATTTTTTTTTTAAATTCAAAAAATATTTTTTTTTAAGTTTTGAAATGCGATGTTTCTTAAAGTTTTTAGAAGCATCTCTGTAAAAAATGTCATTAAAATCCATTATGTCGATAATGAGAAATTCAAAATTATAAAAAATCGTTCTATGGTTGTACAGTCAGTAATGTCTTGCTACAAAATTTTTTGTATTAAATTATGTATCTTAAAAATTAATCGAAAGCAAAATTCTCTGAACCGTTTTCGAGAAAAATACGATTTTCGAAAAACATTTTTTAACATTTGTATGGAGGGTACCGTTATTTTTAGGTAAAATAAATTTTTGTCTCATATCTTGTAGATTATTTTAAGAAACTTTTATTTATCAAGGGTTTTCGAAATATTGAGTTTTCAAAAAAACATTTTGAAAATTTTTTTAAAAATCCAAAAAAATTTTGTTTGAAAATTTGAATAGACAATAATATTGAAACTGCTGGGGAGCCTTAACATAAGAAAAATTATCAAGATCGGTTGTACCATTTTTGAGAAAATAAAAAACAAAAAAAATGGTACCAAAAATAATAATTTTTTGGAAATTTTTTTTCATTCATTACCTAGGACTAAATGAAATTTTATGAATTTTTTTTTTAAATCTGTGCGACAGTTTTTGAGAAAAAAAAATATTCATAAAATTTCGAAAAAAATCGTATGGCAGGTACCGTTATTTTTGGTCTTAAAAAATCAAATCAAAAAACATAGGGTGGGAAAAAAATAAAACCCGTACCAAGTTTAAAGAAAATCGGCCTAGCCGTTTGGGCTGTAGTCGAACCGACAGACAGACAGAATTGCGAGACCCACTTTTTTGGTCTTCGCTGTTATCGTAATGTCAACTTTGATCAAAATCTCAAGTTCAATTTTTTTTCCGAATGCATAACCTGCCTTATAGTACCTATAAGTCGCAAGTAAAAAGAATATGAACTAGGGTCATTATTGAAACATTTTAAACATGCTATAAATAATAATCTACTAAACTCATTTCCGGCGGCTACCACTTTCAGTTGACTTATAGAAACTTAAAATTTCACATACTTACATGGAATATGAATCAACTTTATTTGAATACTTTTATGAAAAATTTATTATAACTATAAAGATACACTGGGTAATGAATAGATTGTTGAAAATTAAAAAGGAAGAAATTCATAATATTTATATTATTTATATTTATATTTACAATTTGGTATTCATCGAAGCATTTTGGATGAAGCAGGATATTACATTTCTTGCATGAAGAAATGGGTTAGCTTCGTTCCAAAGAATAGTTGCGATTTCATTTGCCTTGTAAGCACAAGTTCCAATACTTATATGTTATATCTAAACCGAATGGGTTATTCTCTAATGAACATTTAGACCGAATGACGTCTGTAGTAGCGGATCTATTTAAAGGTGATGGGAAAATATTTCTGACTCCATAAATCTTTCATTGAGCATATTGTTGAGCATTGTCACTTTAGCAAACTTTTCTCTGGGATAGATTGTACTTTTATCAAAAATTTGTAAATATGACTTGATAACTTTGAAACGATCTGGGACTCACGATTTCTTCTATTATAGCGCATCAAGATACTTGTTGATTAGACCAATATAAATCCAACTGAGCATATTATGCACTCCAGAAAAATACATTATTTCAATGAATTTACGAATCCCACTCAGTTTTAATGTTGGATTTTGTTTCTCTACGTTAGCATACACATTTGTGCTTTGAACAATAAAATTGTCACTCGTAAAGAAAAAATTTAAAGATTTGATGAGGGTTGAAATTACCTTTAAAACAAATAGAAAGGGTCATCCCTGATATTCTTTCAACAAACGAATAGATTCTGAATGATATAATTATGTAAATATTATAAACTTAACGATGTTCCAATAAATTGTACATATATTTTACAGGTCTGTTAGTTTTTTTTTTAATTTAACTCGATGACTTTTTTGACCACTACAGCAATTCATAATGAAAACATGTTGATTCCTTTTTAGAAGTTGAAACGACGTTCTCGGATGTTGATGTATTGTTGATGAAATTAGACAAAATATTGATAGAGACCAAAACATGTATGTACATGTGTTTAATTCTAAAATTTAATGCATAGCGCTATTTTTATTTCCATTATTTAAAGTTCTATCACCAGCACAGGTCCCATTTTGTTTACTGGCTTCTTTTTCGCCAGCAATGTCGTCGATGTTCGTCGAGGGAAATTTTGCTGCGCTAGCTAGTCAGCAGTGAATAAAACACGCCTAATGTTTTATCAAATTTTATGGCTGTACTTTCCGAGGTACCTCAAGGTTCTATCTTGGGGCTCATCCTGATTTCCGTATATATCAACGAACCGATATCTGTTATTATTACTAATTATTCTATTCAGCTTTATGCAGATGACGCTCAACTACGCTAGCTGTCCCTTAGGACTTATTGGAGATTGTGTGAGCCAAATCAATTCTGATCCTGAGGACATTGTTAAATGGTCTAAAAAAAATTTGTTTTACTTAACGTAAAAAAGTCCAATTGTATTGTTATTACAAAAAAAAAAAAAAACTTGTGTCCACCTCTTACTTTCCGTTTGTATGTCTCTACTGCAAAGAATCTTGGAATAACTTCCAATAATACATTAACTTGGAGTAACCATATTAGTTTAGCCGTAGGAAAAGTTTATGGCGTACTTTGCTCCTTATGTATATCCAGTAACACACTCCTATTAAAACTCGAATTATTTTCATTAAATCACTCATTATTCAAATATTGACCTACGGATGAGAAGTTTATGAGAAGTGTGATGCATTCTGAAAAAGAAAACTTAATGTTGCCTTTAACAACGCTATCAGCCGATAGCGGCCTTCGTAGGTTTGATAGAATATCTCATTTTTCAAAGATAGTGTGTGATTTAAAATTTGATATTTTGCTTATATTTCGATCGCTAAAGATGCTCTCCAACCTAATCAAAACCCAAAAACCTAGCCTTTGCAATATAATTACGTTTTGTGCTTCTACTAGAACAGCGCAAATTCTTCAACCGCGGTTTTCTTGTTTGACATATGAACGTCAGTTCTTACTTTACAGTAACTGTCTCTGGAACTCTCTGCCAAGACATATGAGAGACATTGCAGGTAAGAGGATATTTCAAAAAGAACTCAAGGCACATTTATTAAATTGAATTCTTTTAAATAAATTTTAATTTATTTATTAAAATTTTGTTTGCATGCTTAATTTCTTAATTTTTGTCTCTTATATTGTAACAAAAGTTGTCTACTAGATTGTTTTTATTGTAATAAAAACTAGTCATACCTAAGCACTAATTATTGTATCCGAATGTGTATAAGAATACGAAATAAATAAATCTTAACTAAGCACCAATATTGATTTTTCAAATTAAAAAAAAAATAATTTATCTTGCAATCGATTAAATAAGCTACTCCAGCTGAGGAGATTAGCTACTATGACTGAAAAGATGGGGTACTCGAACCTAATAGATGGTCTACTGCAAATGAATTAGTGATTAAACGCTATCCAGAAGAATAGCTTATCCATTTCTATATGAATAATTGATATATTAATTAAACTGAATTCATTCAGAATATAGTCTTTTCTAAATGGGAACATTGGCAACTCCAACCGAATAAATCGACACTAATTGAGAAAGTTTGTAACGTTAACCGTCAAACTATAGTACAAACAACCGAGTAGATTAGTTTTTTTTTTCATTATTATAACATTCAATTTACAAAAAAAAAAAAACATTTAACTGATTTGAAAATGCGTTCCACTCCAATGTTGTTGAAGCAGGTCAATAATAAAAATAGTATCGAGCTTTTTTTAAGAAATGCAATGTATACGTTCTTTAACTGTAGCTGAAATTTTCCAATTTCAAATTTCTCGGAATTTCAAAAATGTTAAGTCAACATTTTCATAAAATTTCAGATTTTCAAGATTATTATAAAAATAAAATAAAATTTTAGAAAAAAAAATTAAAAACACGTGGGATAGATAATTAAAATAGACACAATAATTGAAATTGTCATCAGAAGAAATCCAGGAGTCAAGAAGTAATGCTTGTAGTTTTGCAAGTTTATCTGGAAATAGGTTAAAAATCGACTTCTGATTGAGAGTGAAGGTTAGGTTTTAGTTTTTTTAGTTTTTGAAATTTTACGACATTTTACTCTTGTTTACGCTCTTCTTGGTTAAGTCATGTCTTTGTGACTTATTTGTTTGAAAATAACTACTCATTGATTGAAATTTTAAATAAACAAAACAAAACCACTTTAACAAAAAAGATAAAGCGCCATCGAAGACCGAACCACAATCATCAACATCGCAACAAGCAATTAATTTCACATTTCGCACACAGAAAATTTGTTTCTTTTATCTAAATACACAAAAGGAACACACCCAACTCAGGGGTGGTAAATGGAAGATCAATTAAATTCGTATGTTCGAATTGAGAGTGATGGATAAGGTCACTGGGAAGACCCTCGCTGCCGCCACCACCGGGTCCTCTACAAACAAAAGCATTATAAGGCACAAGAGGCGTTTTGTTATAAACTGATGGTGATGTTCACTGAGAGCAGTTAGCAGAAGTCGCAGCAGCCGTTCCAAGCCCATGGTGCGGTGTTGCAACAAATTTCCCATAATGGCAGTCAATATTTTTTTTTGATCTCAACTTCTTGTTCTTCCTTTCAATCTGACAAAAATTAAAAAAGATTATTTTATAGCAATCAATTGCCCACCTTCCCAGCTATTGTGTTATTACCGTCTCGGTGTCCGTGCCCGAGTCCGTTGTCGATATGATCCCCAGCGGTTGCTTCTTATTTTTTTTTTTTCGATTCGCACAATAGCCATCCAAATGCGATGCGATTTTAGAGATTTCAGAGATTTGGACCGTTTTGTTGTTGTTCCGTGCGTCATCTCGTCATGTTGCTGTTGAACGTTTCGGGAACCTAATTTTGGGTGATTTATATTTGTCGATTTTCTGTCCGGTCAGCAGGGGTCCGCCAGCGTGTATGGCCCTGGGTTTACTCAGCGGTAGCTTTTGATGATTGTTTTGTGTGTTCTAGTGTCTCTTGTGCGAGTCAAAGATACAAAGATACATATTGTATCTCTACCTGGTGTTTACGTGCTCGCGCCCTTGTGTTAGTGTTTTTTCGGGCCCGAGTGGCTGAGTATAACAATGAAAGGGTATACGGGTGTAGCAGTGTCTCTGACATCAATTCAAACAAATAATTTGAGACCAAAAGATACGCACCATCAACAGAAACAACAACAACAGCAGCAGCAAGACTGCCCTGAATTTTCGACCTCGCGATGTAAGAATTTAATTTCCATTTCAGCGGCGCAATCGCTTTATAAGTGTTTATTTTTTTATTATTTTTTTTTTTATTTCGAGACAAGATGAAGAGCGTGTATATCTGAAAGATGCTGCCGTTGTTGGATCAACGGATATCTCACACTTTAGGCTTGCAGAAGATACCTGTGCACACATTACCAAGATGATGGTGATTATGTGAGTTATAAATGCAGAAGGAGCCTAAGAAGGAGTGCTCCTTCTGATCAGCGTTAAGTGATTGGGCCAACACTAGAGATGCAACATAATCATAATCGTTCAAGAATTGTGTTGGTTGTTTAAATTGCCGAAGAATGGGCATGACATGGACAAATCGGTACTTTGTTTCTTTCTTTTTTTGTTGTTGTTGGTGGTTTATATTTTTGTAGGTACACAACACACACACATACGCTCACGTTTTTGTTTACTTGGACTCGCTTCTAATCCTCTTGAACTCTTGACATAAGATCTTCAACTGGAAAATGCATGACGTGCTCTGTGGAATGGAAATTATTTGTTTTTGTTTTATTATTAAATTGGTATTTTCGACTTGTTGTGCATGTTATACTTTTCTACCTTTGTAAGCTTTAAGTTAATTTTATTATTCCCACCATCATCTATCTGATAGTGAGTTCTTAAGACCAATAGAGAGGAAGATTAGATGAACATTTGGCGAGAAGTCGGGAGTGATATTAACTTTGTCCGTCTAGGTCAAGTGACCTCGTGATTTTCTACTCATATTCGTATAAGTATTAGTAGAAGTTTACATAATGTATCACATGGAACCGTTATTTTAACAACGCCCTCTTTTATTTGCACAATTCATAAAATATTTTTATTTGCGCTATTAGGTAGTTAACCGTCGGTTTTTTAAAAATCTCGATAATCGAAAAAATGAATAGCTTAGGATGATAGATGGGCTGGACGTGTTTAAATTATTGTAGAAGGTTGTTAGAGCTAGTTTTTCGACAGTAATACAAATATAGATATTCTAGTATTTATTTATTTTAATTTATTTAAGATCTACATTTTTGAAGGTTAGAGCACTCTACAAAAGTAAAGTTATCAGATTTTAGCTTGAACCCTTTTATTCCGGGGAACCATTTTATTTTAAAGGGTGCGTTTTATGTTTCTGGTCGATTTCATTTAGTTGCCATTTTTGTATCAATGAAGTTTGTCAGCTGGTATTTGTCAGACGTAGATCGAGGTCGATGACAATTTATTATGAAGCACCGCACGCCGCAAAAAAGTGGTAAAATTAATAATAAAATTTATTTAAATTTGAACTCAGTCGCTGCCATAATGTTTTGTAGGGATGTTATGCCTCTTGCTAGGAAGTAACGAACCCACCAAGAGTATCAGTGGTCTTGATAAGTGCTGCTTATTAGCCATTTGGAATCTGCAGATTCCACATATAGACATATCTGATCTGGAATTTGGATATACCAGAACTTCTTAGCAGTAATATCTTAATGTTTAAGTGTTTTAAAAAGTGATTTTAAAAAGTCAATTTTTGAAAATTAAATATCTCCAAAACAAGTTAAAAAATTATATTTGAAAATTCGTAGAAATAACTTAATGATCCACTTGAACATATTATCCACCTCTAATAAATATGCACAAACTATAGCCCCAGAAAGTATTGTTGATTCTAGAGAATGAAATCATTTTCAAAAGAACAAAAACCAACATAAATTTGAAGAAGAAAAAAAATCGAGTTTGTACGTCAGCTCTTTTGTTTTGTGATCTATTGATGATATGATAACTCTTTTCGCATCTGTAGGAGGAAATGGAAAATTAAAATGTTATATATATGTTAGTATAATTACTTTTTCTAATCCAATATAATAAAGATCAGTATCGAAATATTCCCAATTGAAAATTTAATGGGATTGTTAGAATTTCTGTTTATGTAGTGAGCAAACAAAATGCTATTGAAATACATATGTTCTTGTCTCAAACAAGAAGCAAGCCATTTTACATGGTAATTGTTTCAAATTTTGCATTAATTCTTAAAATTATTTTTTCTTTCTTTAAACAAAGAAGATAACTATTATTTTAAAAATGATCCTTATATGTAGATTTGAAGCCCAGCAAAATATTGTAAATTCGTGAAACACTAATATGTATGTATTTTGCATTTAATATTTAGTTGAGAATTCTTTATTGCTAATAACAGAGCTTTAAAAATTTTCAAGGGCACCAATAGATTTGGTTTCCAAGACCTTGATCTCACGATCTTGTCGGGAAGATGTTTTTCCCATTACCAATTTTCCCATTTACTGAATTTTTATTTTTTACTAAATGTCAATTCAATTCATTATGATATAATGTTATTTGATTTTTCCTACATAAGGAGCCTAATTTTGTACATTTACAACACCTGACTTATTTGTACTGTTCCATGTTCCTCTTTTATATTTCTCATCAGTTGATATTGATGGTCGGACAATGGTACTTGCCAGTTTTTTTCGCAGAGTTGCATACTTTGCAGATTATCCAGCGTAAGACTCAAAAAGATTTGATGTGTGAAAATTGGGTTTGCCTTTTCGGACTTAAATGGTTACATCAGCGCGGTGAGTGTGGATAGGAGCGAAGGAAAGGTTTTCGCAAAAGAGGTCGACGTATCCATTGGCACAAACATGGGAAAGCCTTGTAAATGAAGTAAGATAAGGGTTTCTATTCGTACACTGTAGAAAACGTTCTTTTTTTCGGCTTCGAAAAAGAAGCCAATTGTAAGCCGATGGCTTTGAGATCTACGGTGATATTGCGTTAAAGCTTTGGATAAGATGCAGTATGGAATTTATCTAAAGAAAACCAAATATCATATCGAGAGTGAAAGTACAAAATCTCGTAAGTGGTTTTTACATGTTAACAGAAATAAATTAAACAACTTGAATGAGTTACCAAAAAAGGAAATATGAGCAATATATTTAGCTCGGAGTAATTTTGGTCCTACCGATCTCTAAAAAGTTGGTTGTTTATCTAATTTAGGATTTCAGTTTGTCGTAATACTGCCTGTGAAAATCGCTATGTAGTTTGAAATAAAATTCCAAGTGCCAAACACTATCAAAGTCTTAAGCAACATCTAAAAATAGAGCTGAAAATACCTTTTTTTTTGTTTAAGTGCCTTTTCTACAAAAACCGAAATTTGGTACACTTAATCTATAGTGAAATGCTTAATTCTAAGTCCTTCTATTGGTAGCTTACCTATCTAAGGTGTGGAAAATATTAGTCTTAGCTTAAAGAGTTTCTTTATTTCGAATTGGAGCTTTTTAAGAGTCATTTCTTCCATTACATGAGCAGTTATTATATCGCACCCTGGTGAGATAAGTTACATTAACACATGTTTCTTGCTCCTTTGTACGTGAAAATGAGAATTTAACTTTCGTCACTTCTATCAACAAACTTTAAGTCATCTGCTGTAACATTTTCTGAAAATGGCTTCAAAGAATTCGCAAAATGTTCAGCAAAGAATTCAGCTTTCTGCTTCGGGTTTCCGATTCAATTTTCATATTGGGATTTTATAAGCAGGTTTTGTTTCTGGTGTCCTTTTTGTCCTTTTAGGTGCATCGGTGCTTTCCATAAGAAGTATTCGTCAAACTCTTTAGGAATCTACTAGGTGAACAATATTTTAATTCATTGGTACTTTTTTTTTAGTTCATTGTAAAGATGGTTATATACTTTCTTATCGTCTGTAAATCTACTGGTTTATTATTTTCTTCAAGCTCTTCTTAATTTCAATATCAGTTCCTTTATTCCGACAGGACAATTGAGTAAAAATATTTGATGTTCAACCAAAAATTTGGTGGTGCAACAGCTCGGAGTGAACCAGGACCTAGTGACTTACAACTCTCAACCATTCCTGTGTGCGTGTTACCAGGAACGGAGGGGACCTACAATTTTCTACCAATTCCCAACGGCTAATGAGCAGCACTTTCCATGACAAGAGATACTCTTGGAGAATTTGTCAATTCCTCGCAAGAGGCAGTACACTCCTGAAAAAAACTTTGCAGCGGCTGAGAATCGAACTCGAGACCTTCCGCATGACAGTCCAACGCACTAACCATTATGCCAAGGTGTACTACGTTGAAGAAATAACCAAAGTAAATAAAGTTATTAGCTTACTTACCTAAGCCTCTTCCAAATCAGTTTGTGGAATATGTAAGGACATCTTATTTAATTTTTATGGAAGCATGACCTTGTTAAAGATTTCCTATTGTCAACAGGCTTCCATAAACCAATAAAGCAACAAGATTAACAAGATTCAAAAATACAAAAGACAAATGATAAAATGTACCAAAAACAAAAAATTCTGTTTGTCTTCATATCGCATGCAAAGTGTAGAAGCAAATGAGAAACTAGCATCGAGAAACTCGACTACTTCAGAAATAAATGTACAATAAAGGACCTACCGTAATAAAACAATAAAACTTTCAAATCTATCATTCAATTTCATTTTTCAAAGTGACAATTCGCACTCACATACAGCGGTTGTTAAGTTTATACGCCTTCTTTCGTGGGTGAGTAGCACACCTCCTCAATACATGCGAGTACATGATTATTATGCAAAAGGTCTTCATTTTGTCCATAAAAATTAAAATGGTAGAATATTTATAAATCCTGTTGTAAATTTGTGTCACTGCTCATTGAAGAAACAAGCCTTCCAAGAAATCGTATATCCTTTTGAAATCGGAGAAGAAAATAAAACGACGTTTCATGTAGAGAAAGTGTAAAACTTATTCATCCTTGAGAATGCTGATAATGACTTAACGAATAACACGTGTCGGCTAGCTGACTTTGAACTTTTATTGCATTCATTCATATAAAGTTCATTGTTTAAATTTATTTCCCTAAAAGTAGCCAACCTTTGACTTTCATCCAATTATAGTGTGGCATTTATTTGATTTAAGACATGAGGAGAAATCTGGAATATTCTTACCGTAATTATAACAAAACCTCATAAAAGATTCGCCCTCAAACCTTGTTTATTTGGGAATTAGCAAACAAGGTTTGTGACGACATTTTGTTTTTATTCATATACAATGCTAGGGTAGATAAAATTTATCGACCTTTTGCTCGAGCAACCGGAATATACTTTTGCAAAAGTTTCTGGTGTTTGAATTTAAATCTGACTTCAGATTTTCTCAATGATATAATAATTAAATATTTTCGGATTAGCCGCGTCATTTGAATTTTATGTTTTTTGGTTTAGATTTTCTCAGAAACGGTAGAACTGATTTTAGTAAATTTGTGTATGGTGTATTGTGTAAGGCTCATAAAAAGCTTGAATATTATTGTGTACTGAAATTTTCAATTTTTATTTGCGACTTATAAAGGAACTACATATGGAGGGCTCATAGCTGCACCTAACCAAGTCATACAAAATAAATCCAAAACTACCGCCAAAATTTCCGCAAAATTGACCTCTATTTAGAGCTGTAATGAACTACATACTCGTAGTTCATTTAGAGCTACATAGTTTTAAAAGACGAAAAAAGTGGGTCACGGAATTCTGTCTGCTATGGGCTTGGCCGATTTTCTTTAAGCTTGGTAGATATCATTTTCATTTTTCCCCCACATATTTTTTTTTTCTTTTATTTAAGACCAAAAATAACGGTTCCTGCCATATGAATTTTTTTCGAAATCTAATAAATAATTTTTTTCTCAAAAACTGTTCGACTGATTAAGAAGAAATCAAAAAATTTCGTTTAGCTAAAGCCAGGTTATGGTTGAAAATTTTTTTCGGAAAAATGGTTATTAATGGTACCCCCCTTGGAACCATTTTTCTTGTTTTTGATTTTCTCAAAAACGGTACAACCGATTTTTATAATTTATAGGGCTCCACGAAAGTTTGAAAAAATTTGAAAAAATATATTTTTTTGTTGAAAACTCAATATTTCGAAAACCCCATGATCGATTTTTTTTAAACTTATCAAATAAAAGTTTTTTTAATACATTCTACAAGATGTGAGAAAAAAAATTGTATTTTACCTAAAAATTATGGTACCCACCTTATATTTTCTTCTTGAAAAAAAAAAATCAATTTGTTTTAGAAAATTCGATATATCAAAAACGAATCAATATTTTTCTTGGAAAATTTATTTTAATTCGTACAATAATAAGAACTTTACGTTGGCGTACCAATTTTTTTTTATAAAAAATGTTTTAATTTATTTTTACTCTAATAATATTCATTTTCGAAATTCTTCGTTTTTTTACATTTAAGAAAAGAAAATAAACAACTTGATTTTTGATAACTCTTTATTTCGAAAACCACATACTCTATTATTTAGAAACTTGAAAGTAAACAGTTTTTTTTGCACTATCTTAAAGATGAAGAAAAAATCTTTTGTATACACGTCAACGGGATCTAGAATTGTAATCCTTTTTTTTTAAATTTTGATTAATTTTTACGATTTATCAATCAATAATTATATGTAATTATATAATTATAATAATTAAGACATTTTCATTAAATTTTGCAATTAAAAATAAAAGAATTCGAATAATCAGAAACGGGACAATTTTATTTCTTGGAAATTTAATTATTATATCTTTAGAATATTTATAAATCTATTAGCCGATAATGAGAAATTCAAAATTCGATATAATGGTTTAATGGTATCGGTATTGACTAATCAATAATATTTGAATTTCAAATTTTTCATTGAATTAAAGATCGTTAAAATTAATAGAAGAAACAAATTCTAGAAGCGGTTTTCGAGAAAATACGATTTTCAAAAACAATTTTAAGCATCTGCATTGTGGGTATCGTTATTTTTAGATAAAATACAATTTTTTTTCTCATATCTTTAAGATTGTATTAAAAAACTTTTTGATTGTCAAGTTTTAAAAAATCAAGAATGGAGTTTTGAAATATTGAGCTTTAAAAAAGAAAATTGAAATTAAAAATAAAAAATTGAATTTTTTTTTAAGTATCCAAACAATATTTTTTGGAAAATTTGAGTTTCTAATTAAACTTTTGGGGAGCTTTGGCATACAAAAATTATCAAAATCGATTATTTTTAGAGAATCAAAAACAAAAAAATTACCTGGCCTTAACTAAATTATATCTTATGATTTTTTTTTAAATCTGTGGGGCAGTTCTTGAGAAAAAAATTTTTTTTTTATAAATTTTCGAAAATAAAATTCTAATGGCAGGTACTGTTATTTTAAGTCTTAAAAAAAGAACTATCTATCTGCTATCTATCAAGTTTAAGGAAAAAAGGTCAAGTCACTTAGGCTGTAGTCGTACAGACAGACAGAGATTCGGGACCCACTTTTTTGTATTCCCTAGCATCGGAAAGTCAAGACTGATCAAAATCTCGAGTTATTATTATTATCATTATTACGTGCGATATACCTACATAGGTATTATAGGGTGGTCATTTACCAAAATAAAAAAAAAAAAATGCTAAAGTCTAGTTTTTAAGTTTATTTAAGCTAAGTCCCTAATTGTAATTGTTAAGAGTGGAAAATAAACAATTTAAAAAAAAAAAAAAAAAAGGTATTATAGGGCAAGTTCTGTACGGTACCTGTCATGGACTGGACTACATTTTGGTCAAAAAAATTTTTTTTTTATTTTCGACTTTCTCATTAACGGCTCTAAGGATTTTAACCAAAAAATTTGAGCAGGAGTCCCGTTAAGTTTAAAATAATATTGTATATAAAAATATTCGAAAAAATATTTGTTTGGTTTTTTTGGAAAAAATTTTTGTTTGTAAAATCAATATCTTTAAAACGTATTAACGATTATTTATTGAAATTGTTTCCGAAAATATATGTAGATCTTGAATGCAATTGACTTGCAAAAGCTTTGTTTATTAAAAAGAAATTACAAATTAATTTATTAGTAATTAATTTAAGTTTATATAATTCAAAAAATATTTTAGCGAATAGCTTAAGTTTATGAATCTTTAATGAAAACGTCTGATTCGGTTCGTAGTTGGCAGCAAAAAGATCGATGAGAAGGCATTTGCACTTCAGGTTGGTTGCATTTTGTTCTTCCTCTTCTTTTGCGAAGTTCATGGAATATGAAATATCGTAGCCATGAATTTGTGTTGCCATTGTTGAGTTCCTACATATATATTACTAAATACTTAAAATTGGCATCCCAAGTTTTTTTCTTGAAAAATTTTAAAGAAATTTCTTATATAAAAAATAAATTTAATAATAAAACGATTTTTTAAAGTTTGTTTGCATAAATTCATACTTTTCTAGAAATTAGACGACAATTTTATGCATTTGAACATTATTATCTCATTAAATCCATGTTTTAAATTTATAAAATGTATCTTAAATTCCAAAGTACTTTTACATAAGAGCAAGTTCGTGCGATCCAGTCGTGCATTTTATTTATTTATTCATTGTTACTAAATTTTTGTACATACATATCATAATTGTTTTAAATAAATATGGCATGGAATTTTTCCCTCTGCCAGCTTTTGAATTTAAGCTAGAAACATGAGTTGTGAATTTATTCTAAAATCTCGAGTTTTTTTTTTGTTACGAATGGCATAACTTGCCATATAGTACCTACCTATACGTAAAAATGAATTTTATTATTTTGATCTAATAACGTCCATGTTTTATTTAATAAAACAGCAAGTTGAAAGAATTAGAATATAGACGATTTTTTATAAAAAGTTGAAAATATACAAGAGCATATTGATAAGTACAAAAAACACATCTGCGACGAAGGGTTCCCTACTCAGTTTTTCAAAATAGTATAGAAGGTATATAAACAGGGGAGGAGACAATGACAAGAGGTACAGAATTTATAAAACAACCAAACATTACATTATGAAATTGAAAAACCATTACATTTAAGCAAATATTTAGGTCAGACCAGTCTACTTACTACTTATATAACAAGGTATATCGTTTTAGAAATTTTGTCTTTTTAAATTTAAAAGAGTTCAGAAAATGAAAAAAGTCAACGCTCGATGATGGTTGTCTTCAGACACTAGAGCCTCAAGTGATTTTCCCACTATGATGCCGTTATCAATATTTTTGTAAAGACTAAATCCACAAATTTTACATAAGAGCTTAGAATGTCGTGAAGTCCGAAGTCAAATCAATAATTAGTATTGAATCGTCTGTAAGATTAAAATCTAACTGAATAATTTCATTATGATAAATAATTCGTTGACAAAACTCAAGTTTTGAAAAGCTATTTCGTAGACATCATGTAAAGTTCCAGGAACAACATACAACTTTGCAACGTATGTGTTTATAGGTATCTATTTAAGGGGAATTTCAAGAAAGAGGAATTCTTTTTCAAGCTAAAGGAATATAAATTCAAGTTGCTTGATTTTTGGATTACCCCCAAAGTTTCGCTATCTGTAAGGTCTTAAAAGATTAAACGTATGGTCCAAAATATCAGAATCATTGATACCAGCAATCATTGCCATAACAATCCTGTTTTTATGACATAAGAAAAAGTATTTACAAAACCACATGTCTGTTATCGAAATGCAGAATAAGTTTTAACTTAAAGCTCTGAGCAGAAAGTGAACTTAAACACTGCAGTTATGTACAAATATTAGTTACATGGTAAAAATTCCAAAAATAAACCTTAAACCGTTGCTCCTTCTAACCTTTGTTGACTCTTTCGTCCACCATGATGGAGCATTTTTATTTTCGTAAAATCGGTTCCCATGGTATAAACATAGCCAAGGAAACATGGCAAAGAAGAAACACACAATAAAGTCGCACAAAATGTCACCTTAGCCACAGATCTGCCTACTTATGTTGTGTTACGTTTGTATGTATTTATATCTCCCTGTTCACGTCATGGTTGTGTGTCTTACTTTGTTTGGGATTCAATATCTTTTTACAACAGGAGGGCGACCTACTTCACAAAATGGGAAGACTAATAATTAAATAAAAACGCCGTGTTGCTTGCCTCCGTCTTTCCCCAAGTAAACGCCGCACGTTCAAGACCTTTTGCCACCCTTGACCTTCGTGTAGCATCCAAACGAATGTTTGTTCGTTCTTTCATTCATTGAAGCGGTCTTAATTTAAGAACTCACTCACTTTGGTTGGAGCTTACCTCTTTAACTTGTTTTTTTTTTTTTGTTTCTATAAATTCGTATGTGTATCATTTTAATAGTGTTTCCCTTTTTTGTTAGTTGCAATTATCTTCCATAAAATGTTTTTGTTTTTGTTGTTAAGAAAACTAAGTTGTTTTTACCAAATCAAATAAATTAATATCTCACATGTATTTGGGCATAGGACTGTTAAAATATCTTATAATAAGTTGTAGACCTAAAATAAAAAGGCTTAATGGCCTAACTCAGACGACTCAATGATCAATTAAGCCAAGCTATGAGAAAATTTATTCTATCCCAGATATAAATTCTTTGAAACTAGACTACAGACGATGTACCTTTGAAATAAATTGGTCTATACGTCCTTACTCTCTTAGATCAATTTGTCTAGACCCTAGAATTCCTAAAATGGAAATAGTCAGAAGAAAAAGAAGGATAACAAAGAAATTTTTGGCACAGAGGCTTATTAAGAATAAGTTGTTTACTATATCAAGAAGTCCCAGGGTCGGTATTCAGTTCAATCTGAGGGTATATTGAAAAATATGATTCCGAGGGCAAATCTAGAAGTCTAAGTCTATGTATATATATGTATAAGAATATTTCAAAAACGTGTCATGTTGGATTTGTTAAACTTCTGATTCGAATTCGAGTATCTGGGAAAACGGACATTTTTATTCTGACTTAGACAATTAGTTCAATGAGTTGTAGTTATCTTTAAAACTATGATCGCAGGTTTTAAAACTTTTGATTAATTACATGGGTTTTTAATTCCCGCGGATAGGCTTTGGCGATGGGGGCCATGTTGTTTTGGTGACATCTCTCAAATCTATTATTTGTATCCATTTACTGCTGCCAACTCACCATAGCAAGCTACACGATTGAATAGCACGTCCAATGTTAAAAGTTTATTATTGAAACAAAATGCTCGTTAGTGCAAACGTTGCACGCCTTTTACGGAAGGTCTGTCTCTTCACATTCGACGCCTTTCAACGTTTCAAATTTAAGCCGATTGATTCGGTAATCAATCAGCCAAAGGAAATTAATAGAAACGCCAGATCAGCCAAGAAAGTTGCCGCGTTCCGTGAAAGTGTACAGCAAAACACGAAGAACTATGTTTTCGCAGACTTCAACTTGGCGAATTTAGCATTGGAATTTAAACCAACAGCCGTAAAAGATCCAACTGACCCAACTGCTTAAAGATCATGGACATAGACAACCCTGTTTGTTCGCTGACTGGGGCTTCGGGTAGTTTGTAAGTGAACCCCAATTTTGGCCGAAATATCTTCTATAGCAGTGAGGCCTATTTTTTTGATAAATTGCTATGTTAACAATAAAAATTTAAGCATATGGAACCGCACCAACCAATACCAGGTGACAATATTCCTCAAAAAGTTACCATTTAGATTTTTGGCTGGTGACGTTATTGGTCCGTGCTTTTTCTAAACTACGCACAGTGGCGCATATTGACTTTTTTGATTGCAAAAATCATAGCTCGTAAACAAATAAGAATATATCGTGATAATTTTTTTTGTCAGCGTGAAGGAAATTTCCAAGACTATAAATTTTGTGAATTTTAAGAAAAAATATTCGCAGGGTGTTTCAGAATTTTCTGCTGAAATACGACTGAATATGTTACCTCAAAAATTTCAATAGTAAATAACTAAAGTAAGAACAGGGTGTCAACATAACAAATTATTTCAATAATATATTTCAAATTTAACAGCGGAGAAAAAATAAATTAATAAGTAAAAATAAATAAAAAACAAAAAATTAGATTTCTTGGAAACTTTCGTCAAAGTCCGAAGTAATTTCTAATACACTAATCATTTCTGGAGAGTATTGTGCTTTGAGGTCTTTTTGAGTTCTAACATGCCTCAGCGAAGAAATAAGAAGGTCCGATGAGGCTGCAAGCATGTTAAATAGGTCGTCATTCTGCGGCATCCTTGAAACCTTGCAGGTGTGTTGGTACCTATATTTTTTGTAGTCTTTATTTTTGGATTCCTGAGCTTCTTCTGACAGTTCTCAGATTGGTAACAACTGATACTCGATTATACTTTGACCATGAGCCAAAATTTTATGAAGAGTAGGTGTAATTTGCTCTTTGGGATACTTTTCTTTCAATAAATTTATTGTTTCCAATGTATAAGCTCCAAAATTTGAACCGTCAACATTTTCCATGCTGTTTAAAATGTTAAATAATACTTGAAGCCTTCTTATCACCTACATACTGACTCCTCTTATACGAACTGTTAAATTTAGTTCTGGAAAAAAATTTCTCGGTGCATTTCCATCGTTAGTGTTTCCAAATGCTTGTTTTGGTTTATCCACATTGAGTCCCATTTCCTCGCGAAATTTCCTTTGGATATCTTGCTTCCTTATTCTTTCTGCCTCTTTAGTTCCAATACTTTCATCAATATTTTCTCCATCTTGTTTGAGTGTATGTGCAAGTTTCAAAATGAATTCCATGCATCTGATTCTGGCACGCAATGGTCTCCATTGTTGAAGTTTTTTTGCATTATTTTGCAAATGGGACATGACCGTGTCTTGATTTCATTTAACACTTTTCCGACAATCATCCTTAAAAATACATAGTTCGTGGTTTACAAGAATAACTACTTCGTCATTAACCTTATATTCAAAAGGTTGAAGATAAGCGATTTCTCTTTTGATATCATTCACTGTACTCCTTATATAAGATCTGCAGTTTCCTTTGCATACTGGAAAATTATTGGTTGGCAGAAATTAACTGATGATGGCCGATGGTTTTTCCAATATTCACTATTTGAACACTTAAGTCTCAGGGGAACAATCTTGGCCATAAACATGTTTGCATCCATCATGTGTTACTATTTTTTGTTCATAGGCTCTTTTCCCAGATGATATATGTATTATAGCCCCACTTGCTTTGCAACGTCAGACTCCTTGGAAGTCCATAGTTAATTGCTGTTCACTCTTGGTTTTCAAAATTCTTCTTGTTGTGTGATCCAAGGTGTCTTGAAGGCTGACTCTGGCAGATATTTCTGTTACTTCACAATTATCTGGGATTGATGCTTTTTTCGTGAGTGTTATGGTCTTATAAGATGGGAGATGTTTTGTTAGTCCTCGATCCACTTTTATACTTGATATGATCTCTTTGTGGAGTGCGAATGCTTTCTCTTATCCGTTTAAGTCTTAGTGGACCTGTCACTGATACTGCCTTGGTTATATCAGCCTTACACTTAGTCGCGACGTTGGTTGGTTAGGCTGTCACCGTCAAAGGCGTGCGCTACAAATAGCTGATATTCAATTTTGTGTTGCCCAAATTGTACAATATGAACCAAGACGTTATGTGCTGTGAGGACCTTGTCAATATGCAATTTTTGTTAAATTCAGTTCATCTTACATCGATTTTTTGACAAAAATCCAATGTGGACTATATCACCGCCAAATTTTGTTGACTAAAGGCCAAAAAAGCTATTTTGAATCAATAATTCAACAAGTCCAATAATAGTGCTAAGTCTTCTACTTGGCTGATTAATTTCAGTAGTATTTATAGAGTTTGTATTATAAAAACCTTCATATATAAACAACAATAGACCGATACCCTTGCGGTGAAAACAACACTCAAATTGCTCAGATCAATTCATAAGAGTACGTAAGAAACCGGGGAGGGAATTTGTATGATATCTTATTTAGTACCTAATGCGGCATACATGAGGCTTTGGTATTTAAGATAGATTTTATAAATAAAACACATGAATTCAATGAGATAATAATGTTCAAATGCATAAAATTTCCGCCTGATTTCTAGAAAAGTATGAATTTATGCAAACAAATTTTAAAAAATCGTTTTATTATTAAATACATTTTTTATATAAGAAATTTGTTTAAAATTTTTCAAGAAAAAGTACATATTTAATAATATTGATTTAAAGAAATAATTTCAAAAAATAATCGTTCATAGGCTTCGAAGATATTGATTTTTCAAAAAATTTTTTTTTTTTCAAAAAAAGCCAACAAATATTTTTTAGAATATTTTTATATACAATATTTTTTTAAACTTTAGGGGACTCCTGCTGAAAATGTTTGGTTAAAATCCTTAGAGCCGTTAATGAGAAAGTCACAAATCAAAAAAACGGTTCTGACAGGTACATACTGTTGATAACATTTCCCCCCAAAATTTGTTTTGGCCAAAACATAGTCCATGTCCATAATTTCACACTTAATTTTTTTATCAAAATCGTTAGAGCCGTTTTCGAGATAAATAAGATTTTGCATTACGGGTGTATGGGGTTAGTTTTGGAGCTAAAAAAAAGTTTCAATTTCTTCTCTAGGGAATCACCGAAGACCCTTAAGTACCGAGTTTGAAGAAAATATCTCCAGTGGCTTAGGCTGTAGGGAGAGGTACAGAAATACAGCCTTACAGACAGACAGACGGAATTGCCAGACCCAATTTTTTCATCTTCGCTATCATCGTAATGTCAACTTTAATCATAATCTCGAGTTCGATTTTTTTTTCCAAATGCAGAACTTGCCCTATAGTATCTACCTATATCGCAAGTAAAAATAGTTTTCTTTGTTCCTCTTATACAGCTTGTTTTATTGAAAACCCCGATCTTATGTACTTTCATAGTGAAAACATTGTAATATCTTAACTTTATAAAATATTTAATACCTATCATATAAAATAAAAAATATTTAATATCTTATAGCAATCATTTCGTCTGTCTGTCCCTACAATAAAATACAAGTAAGGTATTTAAGTGAGATGTTAAATGCTATTTCATCGCTAGTTTTCAATTGATTGAGAAGGAACATCTAATTATTAGGTTATTATTATTAGCTCCCTGCGGTGTACATATGTGTGAGTACACAGAAACGCAATAATCTACCAAATGATTTTAACCTGACTATAATTGTACGTACTCATAATGCCATTTGCGATATCAATTAAGACAAAACCCCTCTGCTTAAATCGAGCTATCCAAATTTATACGACATGTTGTAAAGAATAAATTCAAACTGTTATTTTATTATGACCAAGTCACTGCATGCAATTAAACTTGTTTCACATCAACTGCTACAATAACTCACACGTAATGTCGATGAACTGGGAAATAATGAAGAATGCAATAAACTTATCATAAAAAAAACGAATAAAAGAAATTAAAATTAAAAACAAAAACACAAGCAAATCAAGGTAAAGAAGAAGTGTTAATGAATTAACCTAAACCTTTGTGTTAACTGTGCCAAAAAAAAAAAGTTTTTATTTGGAGGTGGCAATTGTACAGTGATGGATGTATACATATATGTATGTATGTACAGGTGTATAACTTGACTACCTGCAGTTTAAAGAAATAGTTTCTGCATTTTGGAATTCAAATTGTATAATAAAAATCTAAATTGATAAATTAAAAATTTACATTTTTGAACCTTCCAACAAAATGATAAAATTCTAAATATCCGTACAATATAATTTGGTTCAAAGAGAGGAATGCTATTTTGTTTGAGAAAAAAGAAAAAGCGATAAAACAACGAAAGAGAGTTACCATTTTAACGGTGTGATAATGGATACGTCTTCTATAAGCCTTAGGTTATAGATTCTTGCGTTTTAGTGCATAAAATTGAAATTTCAGCCAAACTCGAGATAAAGAAGCCGGACAAAAAAATGGCTGACTTAATATTTTCTGTTTCGAGCTAGTCGTTTTTCATTTAACTTTTTGTTGTTTTAAAAGCTATGATCCCACCAAACCGACATCTGAGATTTCAGCTGCAAAATGCAGAGACTTCATATTAGTATAGGAAATCCGGAATTTTCATAAAGATTAAAATTTTAAAATGTCCGTGAAATTAAAAAGTGGGTGCTATGCATTTAAGACAAGTTTTACATTGGGAATATAGCGTACTTAAATACTGCTTCATATTTCCATTGGTAACTTTTAGACGCCTCAGAAAGTGTACGCCTAGGGTGTCAATGGATGAAATCTCTATTTTAGTACTTTCCATTGATAGTAAGAACAAGATATCTTCATTCCTCCAACATTTATTCGCCTCTCACACAAATATGTCAAAAAAAATAAAAGACGAAACAACTAGTGTCAAATTTCATTGTAGGTTCATTCAATGTTTTATTTTCTGCTCCGGAAAATTCATTTTCAGGGCAATGGGTTGACATTTGAAATGAAATATTCTCGGTACGTCAACATTTTAATTTATCTGTCAAAAAACATAATGCCAAATTTTGAATTAAATATTATCTGTATACATCAAGAAATAGATCGTTCTCCATAATATGTCAATCCATGAATTGGATGATGACTACAATTTCAATGGATTCAACATTTTAGTTTTGTCCGCCTATATTTATTTTGACAGAATGTGATCTATTGTTGCCTGAAGCTTCTTCTTCTTCTTCTAACCGCTGGGATAACCGCAAAAAACAATTTCGCATCAGTGTTTAAAAAAGAGGAAATATTATTAATATTATTTTCTGAATCTTTCAGGAACTCCTAAGTCTTTTAAAATTCGATAAAATTTGTTGGTAAGCATTAGAAGCGTTTTTGTAATGTTCAAAGGGAACGCGGTCATCATCCCCTTATCTTATATTCAAAATTCAGTTACTTTACAGTCAAAATCTACAACGAAAATGGTCTAACAGTACCGGCTTTAAAAATACACTGACATATAGTGAAAAGAGGCTGGGTGCGACCCACACTGATAACTTCCCATTTGTTTAAAAAAAAAACTATTAATTCAATATTTTTGTTAACATTTTACCAATTGTACAAAATTATACTATCAATCAGCCCTATCGAGGTATCCGTTCGGAAGAAGTTCCGAAACGATAGTCCGTTTGGATCGGAACTTAGATTTCGTTTGAGGTATCCACTTCAGAACAAACAAAAATGAAACATACAATCGAATTCATTCTATAATTCTATTCCATTTTTCTTAAAATAATCCGCTACTATTTTCTGTCGGAGAATTTTCGAAGAAATTTAACGCACAATTGTCAAAATTTGTTTGCTGAATGTACTTAATCGCAATGCGTTGATGAGCATCACATTTAATCGGAAGATTTTCAGATGTGTCAGTCGGACAGCGTACCTCGGTAGAAAATTCTCCGATTTCGAACAAATCGGAAAATAATTTTCTCCGAACGGACACCTCGATAGGGCTGAATATCACTACTAGTTATCGAGAAATTTGAGTCGAAAAACAATTTTTACCAATTTTCAATAGAATTTTATATAGTTTTTTATTTTTTGTAAAAAAACTGTAAACTGATTTTTTTTGAAATTTTCACCAGTTGTCAAACACATTATTTTTCGTAAAATAAAATTATTTTGAGTTTCAAATTGTTTTCCGTTCTTAAAATATCTGGGTTATGAAATTTTTTTTCAGTTTTTTTTTTTTATTTAAAAAAATAACGGTATGTTCATTTTTTTCCAAATTCATACCAAATCTGTATGACCTTATAATGAGTACACTAAATTTTATTTGAAATCAATAGCATTATTTTTTCGTGAGATATTTGAAACAAACCAAAATTTTTACTTTTTTTTTAAACCGTTATAGTGAAAAAACTACTCACTGAATTTTAATAAACGCCGTTTCAGCCTCTTTCGAAGTTATTATCTATGAAACAAAATTTATTTGAAGTCGATACCTTTACTCGTCCTTGATATATCGACGACGAAAAATGGTACCAGAACGTACGGACGTACGGACGTACGAAAACACACACAGACATCTCTCTAAAAATAATTGATATAGCCTCTAGGAACCTTGAAACGTCGAGAAATGACAAAAATTCCAATTTGACAAAGTTAATAAGAATTTTCTAAACTTCGCAAGGAATTCATTATTCTCAGTAAATTCTGACATAGAAATTATTTCATGAATGTTGAGCTTCACTTAAAAAACATCCTTAATCCTTTGTTAATTCAAAACGAAAATCGCTTGAAGTTCCGAGTTCTATGAATTTTAAAGATGAAGAATCTACTGTGATAAATTAGACTTTTGAACTTTTTGCCAGGTTCTTTGAATCAGTTTATTCCAACTCGCAGGTAAATCTCGTCATCCCTTGTGAAAATGCTCTAAAGGTTGATATAAGATCAATACAAATAGATTTGTTTGATTTTTTAAAAGCCTTACAAGGTCTTAAACCGAATGCCAAACCAAGTGTTAATGGTATTCCTGCCCTTATTTTTAGAAGATGTGCAAATTCGCTTTGCCTACCTCTGCTTATTATTTTCAACCTGTCATTGTCATCTGGAGTATTTTTGGACGAATGGAAATCTTCTTTTTTGATTCCAATTTTTATATATAGAGGAATCCGCAAGTTATCGGCAATTCCAAAAATTTTTAAAAGCTTGATTTTCTGGTGAAAGAACACATAAGTAATACCCAGCATGGATTTATATCAGGAATATCAACTATAACTAAGATAGGCTAGGCTTTTGATTCCGTTTGCCACAAAAAATAAAACTTGATTAATGTACCTTCAGGCCAATTAAGTGCACATCAGATACAGGTGTTCCTCAAGGCAGACATCCTGGTCCGTTGCTTTTTGTTATATTTATTCTAATGACATTTTAAACTATATTAATTTCAGCCAATTTCTCATATCATACATAACATATATGCTGATGATCTCAAGATATTTTTGAAAGTAGCGAGCTATGATGACTGCCTTAAGCTTCAAATGGACCTTGACTATTTGAATCTCTGGTGTTGACTAAACCACTTGAATCTTAATGTTAAAAAATGCTTCGTGATTTCTATTTCTAGAAAACAGTTTGTGTAAGAGTTTCCATACTCTTTAGATCCAGATCGCAGACATCTACAGAGAACTGTAAAATTCAAAGACTTGGGTGTTACTTTTAACTTCAAATTTTCATTTGCTTCTCATGTCGATGCTGTAGTCACCAAAGCGAATTCAATGTTAAGATTTATAAAAAGAAATTCAACACATTACACTCTTGTCTCTGGAGCCCTCACCAAAAATCCATTTCAGATAGAATCCAGAAGGTTTGGGTTTGCAGCCGATCAAGTCTCGTAGAACTTATTCATGCTCTAGTTTTTGTGCGAGACATTTTTTGTTTTGTTATCAAATTAAGTGTCCTCATTTGCTCTTCTTACTTTGCATATACGCTCCAACGAGACCATTGAAGGAAAGACAGCTCCTTTTTCAGCCTAGGCGCAATTATGGTATGAACGAACCAATTTCAAGGTCTGTCAGTGAATTCAAGGAAATAAATGGTCATATTGATCTGGCATGCTCCAGAGATACATTTATTAATTACTCGTATGTTATTTTAAGTAAGATTTAAATTTAACTTATTGAATTGAAATCTGTGGAGCTTAAGACTCGTAGATGAATAAATAAATAAAAGAAAAGAATATTGGGTAAAGCGGCCTTATGCCATATTAAAAAGATGCAGGTATCACAAAACAAAGTTTTGAAAATGATGCTTGATCTACCTTGGCATACTTTAACCTTGCGCACAAAAGCGGATGTTGAATCGATTTTTGAAAGGATTCGTAAACATTTGACAAACTCTAATATTAGCTGTGATATTTCTGAGAACTTTCTCCTAAACAGATTTAAATTGAAATTATGGAAGACATCGTAGGTACAAAGTTCAATCAAAATCGGTAATGACATTTTCGAAATGTTTTGATGTTTTACAAATTTGAAAATTGATTGCTTTCTCTTGAGAAATTTTCTGCAGGTTCTAAATTCAATTCAACTCGTTAAGCATCTAGCCTAATGTAGAATGTAAGTACAAACGAACAGACTCACAGACGCACAGACGGATGGACGAAACCCATTGTTTGGACTTCTCCAACCTTTGTAGAACATCCCTTCGAACAAGTAAAGGTGGAAAAGAAGAAGATTATAGTGTTATTTTAGTTTATTGATTTTTTAATATCTTTTAAACTACACAAAATAAATAATAATAAATTAATATAAATAGGGATACACTTAGTTGCATATTTAAATTTAATTTGTCATAATAGTTTCTTGTAAATAAATAATAAATTAAAAATATATATAAAATAGTATCTTACATTGTATAAAATTAAGTTACGGTTAAGTACAATATGTTAAAATGTCTTGATTAAATTTTTTGACGCAAAATTCGCAACGACTTAAACCAATATTATGCTGATTCGACCAACTTTGTTAAAAGATTTCTTGAACAAATTGCATTCGATTTTGCTTAACGTCTCCATTCTTGAAATTTCCTTATAAATAGTGGATAAATAAATATTTACAATTTATGTAATAATTTCTACAACTTAGCTTATAATAAATTTGTATTCTTGTATAAAATATACTGGGACTTTGTAAAATATTGTGATTGTGAATTTTGTTTGTTATAATATTTTTTGGCACATATAATAATCAACAAAGCAAAATGAGACATTCTTGGATGATACAATATGATTGTAATGTCAATTTAATGATTGTTCAATGGATATAAGTCAATTTGTGAAAGTGTGATTTTAAAATTGATATAAAAATATAATAAGTTAATTTATTTGTTTTTTTTTTTTTTAAATACTAAATCAGTCAAGGAACATAGATACCTTTTAAAATTTACAAATTTTGTACGATTATATTTTCTTTTTTTTATTAACAAAATTTTTGATCTATATAATCGAAAAAACCCGACATAAATTGAAGAGTTTCGTTAAGCTTTTTCATTGTTACAATTTCGAGAACTACATTTGTACTATTGTGTAGATTACAATTTTCTACAATTTCTGGAAAATTTAAATTCAAGCCAAACTGCCTTGATGCATCTTGAATTTGAAGAATATTCTGAATGGTATAGTTGAAGATTTCGCCAAAATAGAAAATTATGTCATTATTTTCGGTACTATTCAAATGCATAGCATGTAATGTTTGTCTTGTGTACTCTATATTAGTATGCATGCAGTGGAAGAATTTAAACTGTTCTGCTACATCGTAAAGATCATCATACATTAACTGCAGGTTTTTTTTAAGCTGAAAAATAAAATACGAGTTCAGTATTAATTCAGAAAGTAATTTGACATTGTTTTGTATTTACCACTTCTTTTAACTCAGGTTTTCCATCCTCGAACAAGGCTTCGATTTTTGTTTCACTACGATTCCCGGCAAGATGAATCCAATGAGCAACATAATCGTCTGGTGTTTTTGTTGTCTTTTTCTGAAATTGAAAAAAAAAAAACATTTAATTTCTTCTTTTTCATAAACAGTAAACACATATATTTGTTGAATAAAAGATACAAATAAAGTAAAAGATTCTTAAATTATAAACAAAATTCTTAGAATTAATTGGTTCTCAAAACGATTGGATTAAACAAAACAATTATCCATATCATCTGTCAACGTGCTTTTTAAAATTCTTAATTTGAGTTTTAAAAACAACATTTTAACTACGAAAACCTTTTAAAAGTTGCCGAATGCCGTTAGTCGTTTACTCAATTAGGATTTTTTCGACTTTCTTAGGAATTTCGTAATTTATGGCGATTTTTCGTTCAGTCTTTAATATTGTTTACAAAGGAAGGATGTGCAATTGGTTTCAACAAAATAAGGCGATGATAGACCATCACCGAACTTCGCAGATACATTTAAAGTGGGGACATCTAAAAACCAATAAACATTATTAGTGTTGACATTTTGCGCAGTAATTACAATTTCATATATTTACACTGAAAAAAATATATCTTTGGGATTTGCAGAGTATAGAAATCCTTTTTGTTTATAAGCATCGATTTCGTGTAAGATCAAGCATTCTGAGATTTTAATTCAACTCAACACTACTATGATGGAGAAGTTCAACAACGAAGTATGCGTCGATAAGTCTGTTCATCTGTGCCCGCTATATAAACACTGTACATCGGACTAAAGCTCGTTTTTCTCGAAAATGGCTATATCGATTTTGATATAACTTCAAACCTGTGCTAGTGATTGTAATAAAACTGAATTTTTATTGAAAAATGTAAATAACTGAAATATATTTTGACGTTTTTTCTACTAGTCTTATTTCTTGAATATTTCAAAATACTTCGATAACGGCTTGACCAATTTTGATTCAATTTTACTCAAAGTTACTTCGTATTAAAATAAATAATATTGCATTCAAAAACTTTACAAGATAAATTATTTCCAATAAAGAAATAATAATGCACAACTATATAGCACGTTCTTGCTCTTAAGCAAAAGCACCTTTCAATTGTGCATATTATTTTAACATTTAAATTGCTAAAATAACTTCTAAGATAGTTGAGGTTTTAAAACTAGAATGAAGACTGGTTTAAGGAATAAATGGATGTGAAATTAAGAGTCATTGATTTTGTATGTTCAAAATGCCTTTAACATTGTTTTTCAAATTCTAAATATTTACTAACATTAAATTACATATTTATATTATAAATAAATGTTTTCTTTCTTCGTGACCTTTTTTATTTATAAAATAAATGTTTGTCCTTAATTGGGCTTAAGGTCAATTTTTTCAAAGTATAATTTCAAAAATATCATCAATCCGTTTTCGGAATATTGACTTTTCAAAAATTCAAAAATTATTGTTTTTAGAAAATGTGTAGGTACATACAATATTGATTCAAATTCAAAGGAGCTCCTGTATGTGTTCGAGATTTTAATAAGTTTTGACCAAAAAAGACGAAAAAAGTTGGTTTTGTAATTTTTGACTGTTCGACTACAGCCTAGTTGTTTTTTTGTAAGCTCGGTAAATATCGTTTTTTGCCCCCCCCCCCCCCCAACACACGTTTGTCCATTATTTTTTTAAGATCTTAGTGCCAAAAGATTTTTTGGAGGTCTTAGAAAAGATTTGGTTTTCTCAAAAAGTCTTCACAGATTATAAAAAAAATCAAAAATATCACTTAGTAAAATTAAGTTTATGATTGGAAAAAATCCAAAAAATTATTCTAATCAGTGAACATCGTATAACCATTTTTTTGTTTCCGATTTCCTTAAAAAAACTGTATAACTGATTTTAATGTATTTGCTTGTTCCTAAAAAGTTTTTAAGTTTTCAAAGTATTCAAAAATTGTTTGCAATCTCAAAATTTCCAAAACCATTTGAAATTTGAAAGTTAACATTTTTTTAAAACTATCCACAATATTAAGAAGAAAAAATTGTTCTGAATTGCAAAAATAAAATAAGGGCAGCCACCATACAAATGCTTAAAATGGTTTTTGAAAATCTTATTTTTCTCAAAAACGTGTCCTAGTATTTTGATAATTTGTTTCAGTTTTGATTAAATTTTACGATTCATCATTCAATAAAAAATGAATTCGACATTGATTTAAATTCCTTTTTTCTTAAACAGAAGTTCTTAAAAATTAAAAAAAAAATGCATATCAAATACCAAAAATTAAACACCTTTTTAGATTTTTAAAAATAATTAAAAGCATTTTTCTTGCAAATTCCAAATCTCAAAAACGGGTCAATCATTTTTTATAGAAATCTAATTTTTAAATGAACAATAATAAAAACTTAAAGTTAGGCTAACAACATTTTAAAGGTTTTAAAAAAATGTTATGGATGATAAAGCATTTTTAAGAAAAACCATTTCAAGGATGAATAACTTTTGTTCTAACACACATTTTTGACCCTCATTATGAATAGCAAATCAACCTAAAGATCTTGCGAATTTGATGGGTTTGTATTTTGAATATCGAGCCACTAAAATTATATTCGCTCCGAATGTCAAAATTTTTGGGAATTTGACTATCACAGTATTTCAAATAGCAAATTTTCGCTAGTCTAAACTAATTTTTCAAGAACTATTGCGAAACAGTTTTCAAATCTTATGGAATTAATTGAAAAAAGTCCGATATAAGAACTTAGTAGACCTCAGAATTTATTTTGGAAGTCAAATGAACACAAGAGTATGTTTGTGCGACACGGTCTTTCATTAAATTTAAGGAACATATGTACACTTTGATAAGTAAAATAAATTATTTTAGTGAAATCTAAAAAAAGGAACTTATATTTCTTACAGTGTATACCTTCAATATGGATAATAGCAATATAGGTACTTTGATTCGTACGCCAAGGAATTTTTCCTACATACCTACAGTCATACCAACAAAGGTAGTCAGAAAATCCTTTTCAGCAAATAATTGCTACTATAGACATAGACAGAATGCCACAGAGCACAGACCCTACGGCTGGTTGCGCGACAAACGATCGTGCGTATATTCCGATCAACTTCCTTTCGGAAATCATCCAGACGCCGGATTTGATCAAGCATTTTTTCATTTTATATTTTTTTTTCCTCTTTTAATAGCTATTAGGTATTTACTTGTTTTTTTTCCGCCGATTGTCTCTTTTATTCGTTTTTTATATTTTATGCTTTGCATATTTTTTGTTTGTATTTTTATTGTCTGCCGCATTATAATCTATCTACTTCTATAGTTTATGATGTTTCATTTTTGCTTTTTGTTATACGGAAAAAAATAACAAAAATGTTTGTGATGCCATCTATTGGCTATTAATCCAACTTAGATATTGATTTTTTATCAATTGTACATACATAATTTTAAAAAGTCTCAGAATCCATATCAATGGTGTGATACCACAGAAGATAAGTTACATGAGGCGTGATTTTTTTCAATGAGTTGTATTAACTTATAATTTATTAAATGTCAAATGTCAATTTGTTGTCATGTTGTGATTAAATGTTTATATAATATTGTTTAACCCGCCATACAATGAATTGAGTACTTTACCTACTAAATAAAATCAGTATCTCTCTGCACTGCCGCTGCCATAACGAATTCCTTGTGGGTATGATTTATACGGATTATGATAATTATGTTGAACGACTAAGGGGATTATGGTGACTAGCAAAAATGAAAAAAATTTACTTCCTTCCGATCAGTGCCAGTTGCTTGAACAGTTGAACTAGAAGGGACGCCAATTAAAAGCAAAGTTTTAAGACTTCAATCGCTTTGGTAGTGAAGGCCTTTTTAAAGGATGTTAACCAGCTGGTAAGGAGAATTGGCTTTAAAATCAATTTAGCTATAAAGCTGACGTCGTTCCTTAAGATCATTTAAAGTTCTTACATACATCTGTATTTGTGAGAGGAATATAGTTTTGTTAAATACCTTTTCCTTTATGCTTTACTTAGGACATAACTTCGGGTAAAAAATATTTATCCCAAAATTTTGTTGTAAGAAAACAATTAACGAAATTTTTGTATTCATCGAATGAGACTCAAGAACTTTACTCTCGCAAAATAAATTAAATACACGACTAGCTAGATCACCTAAAAGTGCAATTTCAATTCAATTCAATTCTTTATTGAGACTTTTGAAACACAATTTTCTTATGTATATTAGTATATATATCTTAAAGTTATTATGTAGCCGACTTAAAAATATGCCAGGCAAAACAATTTTAGTAAATAATGTTCATATAATTATTAAAGCAGTTAATTAAGTGATACTTGTACAGTGTAACGCTAGTGATCAGTGTACGCTTGCTCCCGGCGTACGTTTCATATTATTTTTTATTTTTATATCTTAAATTAGTGACTAGAACCTAACACAAAAAATGAGACAAAACAAAAGATGGCTAACAAGCCATTCAACTTAATACTTGTATTTCATGTGTGTATGTATATGTATACATATATGCATGTGTAGAAATGTATATAAACTAGAATATTAATAAAATTATATTAGAAAAAAGAGTTATTATAATGCGAGTGCATACTCTTCGATTACAACATATAGGACTTAGGCATTTATCCTCTTAAGTTGAAGCATGACGCTTTTTCGTAAAAGGGTATCAAGAAGTCCCTGTTAATGTCAGGCTCAATTAATGGTATTGATCTCTCATTTATAATATTGTAGGGAGAAAGATAATAATTGTCATTCAAGCTATCTGTCAGGTTTGAACTAAATATGGATCTTATTAAGTTGTTTGGATGATGTTCAGTGCGTTTTAGTTTGATTTTTGCAAGGTTTGTTAAATATTCCAAGAGCGGGGTTGTTTTGCAATCTTCATAAATTATTTTATTTGCGAAATATTTTTTATTTGCTCTTCTAAATTTGCCGCAGCAGAATCTTAAAATTTTCCTTTCAAATTTTTCGAGCTCCTTTGCTATCGTAGGCGAACTAGTAAACCAGGAGCAGAACCCGTATGCCAAGATCGGCCGAATCAAAGTTTTATATATTAAAACTTTTGTGTTTTTAGGCATTCCTTTCGAATGCAATACTGACTTAAGTCTCGCGGTTACAAATTTTGCTTTACTTAGTGTTTTCCGAGCATGTTTATTGAATAGGAATCTATTATGAAAATGAATACCTAAATACTTAATTTCAGATGTCAGCGGGATTGGTATGTTATTAATTTTTAAGTACAGACTTTTACTCTCTTTAACTGCAAGTCGATGGCCTTTTCCACCAGCGTTTCGGAAGCATATTAGACTACATTTTTCAATATTTATATTTAAGCCCCACTTTTGGAAGTACCCTACAAGTAAAGGTACTTTTTGCTCTATTTGATCTAGAGCTTTTTGGGGTCTCACATCACTGGCTATTATAGCGGTATCGTCTGCGAACAAAATTCCATTAGGTTCTTCATCAGCAAAGTTACCAAATGGAAAGTCATACAAATATATATTAAACAAAATCGGGCCTAAAATTGATCCCTGAGGTATTCCTGACAATACCGGAAAAGGGGCTGATTGTTCAAATTTAATAAAAATTGAGGAGGAACGATTCTCAAGAAAGTTTTGAATAATTCGCACTAGCCACTTCGGGAAATTGAGTTTTAATAATTTATAAACGAGCCCCTTATGCCAAAGAGAGTCAAATGCCTTTTCAATATCTTTATTCAGAGAAATCGTGCATTTTTTAGATCTCAGGTTTTGAATTATTTTATTGCAAAGAAGGAGTGTTGCATGTTCAGTTGAATGATCTTTTCTGAATCCAAATTGAGTTTGAGGAATAATATTGTTATCCTCGCAGAATGTATTGACTGGGTCAACTAATATTTTTTCGAAGAGCTTTCCTATGTTAGAAAGCAAGGATATTGGTCGAAAGTCTTTAATTTCTGAATTCGATTTGGTTTTAGCTATCGGTAACAATTTTGCTATTTTCCAGGCAGAAGGAAAGTAGCCATTATTAATACAATGGTTAAATAAAGATGACAGTAAAACATCGAGTGAATGGCAGCTTTTGCGGAGAATAAAGTTAGATATTCCATCAATTCCTGAGGATTTTTTATTTTTGAGGCTTTTCCTGCACAGTTCTACATGTTGTGGTGTTGTGAAAGGTGAAGTGGCTGGATTAAATGAAGGCCTGGAATGCGAAAAGGTGATAATTTCGGAGTTATTTTCAGGTGAGTTAAATTCGGTTACTTTGAAATTTACTTCGTTGGCTAGGTCTGTATCGTAAGTAGGATTTTTTTCAGTGTAAAGAGCAGAAAAAAGGTCTCGAAAGGCATTAATTTTTGATTGAGTATCGATTAACTCCGAGCCATTGTTTTTAAGTACATCTTGTGAGATATCTGTACCAAAGAATTTCCTCACCTAAAAGTGCTATTATGTTCAATATGCTTGAAATTTTAAGCATGGATGAGAAAACTGTTCAGAAGCAAGAGATTAATTGTGTTAATTCTTAGAACCACTCCCTAAATAGTTTCGAATTTAAACAAAGAATTCTGTCTGATTTCGGGAACAAATGTGCATTTGTGGCAAAAAACTGAAAAATTAAAAATTTTTTTTAGCAAAAATTTGACTATGCCAACATTTTGTTTTTATTACAAATATATAGTTGTTTTATAAATATATTTACAAATAATAATTAAATTAACAAAAAATCACTGACCATTTGAATTTTCAAAAAAAAAATTGAAATTATTTTTAAGAACCCAAAAAGTATGTTTTTTTTTTGTAAATGTCGATTTAAATCCGTTTCGCCTATAATAAGACATTCAAAAATCGAAAAAATGGTTGTATGATCATTACTAATGTCCCAATTTCAAATTGTCTTTTATATCGTATAAAAAAGGCGATACAGAAATAAAATACATGCCTGGATTGCACGTGAAATTAGATGCAAAATTAATAAAATTCATGGATTATTTTGCTAAAACACAATCTAAAATACGAGGTTAAAAAAATAGAATGCAGAAAATATGAATTTTCGCAAACAAAATTAAAAATAAAAATATTTTAGAAGTTTTTGTTGTTTTTTTTTGGTATGCCAATTATAAGTATATATTAATATATAATAAAGAAAATAATTTCAAAAACACCCATACACCCATTTGCAAGAAATTGAGTTTTCCAAAAAAAATTTATTTTATTTTTTCAAAATACAAATAAATATTTTATCGAAAACTTGTATCTACAATATTATTTCTAATTTCAAGGAGCTCTTGCATACAAATTTGGATAGAAATTGCTTGAGTCTCATGAGAAAGTCGAAAATCAAAAAACAAATTTCTATGCCAGGTACCGTTATTAATACTTTTTCTTATTTTTCTTGACCAAAATGTAGAGCTTGAGCACATTACAATTGATCAAAATCAGTTGAAAAGTTTTTGAAGAAATTGATGACAAAATAAAGGTTCTAGTGGATGCACATACCATTTTCTTTGAATTTATTGGAACTTTAAGCTAGGTTTTACTAAAAGGCATTTTTAGAAAAAGTTTTTATAAAAATCTGTGCAACATCAGTTTTCGGCTCTTTAATTTCGAAAAAATACCGTTATTTTAATTTTTAAAAAAGAAAAACAAAAAATGTTGTCAAAAATACGATAGCTACCAAGTTTAACGATAATCGACCAAGTTGTTTAGGTCATACAGGAACAAATAGACAGAATTACAAACCCTCTTTTTCGTGCTGTCTTTATCGTCGTTAAATCAAGTTTGATTAGAATCTCGAGTTAAATTTTATTAGGAATGCAAAAATTGATATATATGATTACGTTTGTTAATATTTCCTATAGTTATCCACATATGACACATACAAACATACATTTATGTACATATGTAGATCGCAACTAAAAATTAAGTCTTTCCTTTTGCTGAACGTTTTTGAAGGTTTAAGCTCGATTTAGTGTACAAAAAAAGTTAACTTAGAAAAAAAGCTCAAAGACAGTGATGAGTAATCTCTGGACTAAGAACCTACGTCAAGAGATTTTTTGTTTGACATTTTCTTAACAAGCGATCAATAAATTTATTGCTAAATCAAATCATATGTAAGGTTGATCAAATGCTGTTTAACTCAGAGTAAACTTAGTTAATATTCATATATTATAATAATCAATGCTTCGATGACTCAGAGCCTGGCAATATAGGTAGTTCTTTTGTATGACCCTTTTAATACTAAAAGAAGAAGATTGGCCTGAATCATTTTATCCCACCTAGTGAATCAGACATTTTCACCTTAGTTAGTTCGTGTAATTGTGAAATATACTCGTAACACGTGCCGTACAAGTGTCCAAAAATGAATACACATACATATGTACAAGCAAGATAAAATATTCTTTAAATTCACCTGAAATACCCTAACGGAAAAAAGTACCCAATGATTTATTATATGAATTTAAATCTGTCCCACATTCTACTGGTTCGCCTTGGAGGTCGAACGCGACGCGCCCGCTCCAATGACGCGCAGCACGCCTTCAAGATCAATATACCTTCAGTTTCACTTACGATTTTATCTTAAGTTCGTATAAAACAGCAAATCAACATGCATCATGAGAAATATCGTAAATGTGGAAAATCCGAAAGAATTTCAAATTCAACCAAATTCCCCACGAAGCACGACTCGCACACGAACAAAAATCCAATCGGTCATGACTCAAGCTAAATTCTCTGCAGACGCTTAGTAGCCACTGTCTGGAGAAAAAATTAAAAAAAAAAAAAAAAAACAACAACAACAACAACAACAATTCCGTCTTCGTCTTTTCATATGGACAGATAGACAGAACCGCAGACATCTGAGCATACCGATACCCACAATCCATTGTATCTTCAAAATGCAAACTCTTTTCTCGCCGCGCATGCGACTTACCCAGCCGACTTCTCTGACAGCACCACTACTCTACCTGCCATACTGCATGCAGCATAAAATTATGCAGATTTATTCATCGCCCAACTAATCGTCTTGTGCATAATAATTATGCACGAAAAAAAAAAATCGAAACTGCCTAACTAAACAAACACCAACTACAGCAACAACAAAACGACATAAACAAATTTAATAATAATTATTATCATACAAAGTATAAAAATAAAAAAAAAAACACTGAAGCTGATACTATTGTACTGCCTAGGTATACTTCAGACGACAGCCATCTGAAGTGTTGCTAATCAGAGGTCTGAGCGCACCGTGGGTCGCGTTGAGTAGAGTCGCGTCGTCGGTCGTTCTGTCGGTCGCCGTCATAGCAGCCACCAGCGAGCAATTTAACTGACGCTTGGCTGTCTAGCGATAGTTTCTGATTGTACCGGGAAATATAAAAAAAAAATACACCAGCAACAACAACAACGCCAAGCTGTATGAAATCCGAAGGCAATAATTAATGAATGAATGGAACTGAATGAGATACGAGCGTTCGTTCGAATATACATATTTATCTTTTATATTTTTTTGTTGTTGTTGATATAATGAGCAATTTGTGAATTAGTTTGTTTTTGTTGAAATTATTGATTAGAATTACTATCAGCCCAGTTACTGAACAGAGAACTTTAATGATGACAGAAATCGACTAGAGGACTAAAAATGAGTAACAAAGTAAGACCGATTAAAGGTATAAAGAAGTGCTTCTGTTGGCTCTCAATGCCTATGCTCTTAGATGGTTAAGTAACTCGGTTACAAAATATAAGGGCTGTGCCCCTTGCAACAATGGTTACAGTGTTCGAATGTCATGTCCGAGGTCTTGGTTAATTTCCCAGCCGCTGCCAGCTAAAATTAAACATATTTTTTTAGTAGTACTGCTCTGATGAGGAAGTGACAAATCCCACAGGAATGAGTATATTTTATCATGGAAAATGCTCTTAATCGTTCAGACGCCACAGATTATAGCAGGTTCCGTCCATTCATTCGGACAACATGAAGGAATGGTTGAGAGTAACTCAGTAGGTTCAGATTTTCTATGAGTCGTTGACCCTCTAATTTCTTTTTTTTTTTTGTGTAATTGTGATTTGAGGTACTTATAGGTGACTAAATTCTCAGATATGATACTCTTGCCAAGGGGTTCTTATATGTACACAAGTCTACAACGCATAACGAAGGTTTCATTTTGCCGGAAATATCTCTTGCAACATTTCATTCGGTTGGTCTTTCTTAATGACGATCTATACTACCAATGGAATAATAGAATCTCGCTCAATTTACATCAAAAGATACTCTTGGAATATTTGTTACTCCTCCACAAGAGGTCGTACCCTTGCATAATTTTATTTTGTTTTTAGAGAGACTGGGACTAAGTATTAAGCACAGACTTCTGGCATGTTGTTTAAGTTTATGCCAAGGGCTACCACAGTGTTAACAATATTGCCTGTCTGTCTGTCTGTCGGTTCGACTGCAGATTAATCGACTTGGCCGATTTTCTTCAAACTTAGTAGATATGGGTGTTGATTCCCCACCCCCCCCACATATTTTTTTCTTTTTTTTTTTAAGACCAAAAAAAACGGTTCCTGTCATACGAATTTTTTTCGAAATTTTATAAATATTTTTTTTTTGCTCAAAAACTGTCCCACAGATTTCTTAAAAAAAAACTCATTTAGTTAAAGCTAGTTAATGGTTGAAATTGTTTTTCCAAAAAATGGTTATTTTTGGTATGGAAGTATTTTTTTGTTTTTGATTTTCTCAAAAACGGTAGCACCGATTTTGATTATTTTTTGTATGTTCAGGCTCCCCAACAGTTTCAATATTATTGTGTATTCAAATTTTCAAAAAAAAATTGTTTGGGTTCTTCAAAAAAAAATTTCAAATTTTCTTTTTAGAAACTCAATATTTTGAAAACCCCATCCCCGATTTTTTTAAAACTTGAGAAATGAAAGTTTTTTAATATAAATTATAGGATGTAAGAAAAAAAATGTATTTTACCTAAAGATAACTTTACCCTCCATACAAATGTTAAAAAATGGTTTTCGAAAATCGTATTTTTCTGGAAAACAGTTCCGAGAATTTTGTTAACATTTTTTTCTTTTAATTAATTTTTACGATCTATAATCAAATAGAAACAAAATTTGAAATCAATATATTATTGACTGCACCTACCATAGAACCATTTTTTTTTTTCAAATTTAGAATTTCTCATTATCGACAAAACGGATTTTAATGAAATTTTTTATAGAGAAGGTTCTAAGAAGTTTGAAAAACATTGCATTTCAAAACTTAAAAAAAAAAATAATTTTTGAGTTCTTGAAAAAAAAATCTATTTTTTTGGAAAATTCGATATCTCAGAAACTGCTCATTATTTTTGTTTTTAAATTTAATTTTTATTTGAAAAATAATAAAAACTTTAAAAAACGTTTTAAAAATTTTGTATATAAAAGCTTATTTTTTTAAGAAACCAGCACTGACTTCTAATTTTTGTTCTTGCATAAGCTTATATTTGCTTGAATCACATGGCATCCTGTTTTTCGCTCCAACTACTAAAGGAGTTGTTTTAGTCTATTAAAAAATTAATTTTATCCTTATGAACAGTTTTTCTTTAAAAACATTCATTTTTGAAATTCTTAGTCGTTTACATAAGAGCAAATTCGTGCGACCCAGTCGTGCATTTTATTTAAGACATTTCTTATGAAAAATTTTGGTGAGCTAATTTTAAGAAATAAACTGTGCACATTAAAATTAAATATAAAAAAGTCATTGATCCATTTTCAAGATATTGAATTTTCAGAAAAAAAAAAATTATTTTTTTCAAAAATCCAGTTTTTAAATTTTCTAGAAGATTTAAATCCGTTTTACCAATAGTGAAAAAGTCATTAGTCAAAAAAATGGTTCTATGATAGGTCCTTCCAGTAATATTTTACTTTATTTAAAAAAAAATTATTGAATAATAGATCAAAAGAATCAAACGAAACAGAAACATTTGATCGTATTTCGAAAACCATTTTTATTGAAAAACGTGTAGGTATTGTATTAAAAAGCTGTTCATTGTCCAGTTTGAAAAAAATTGGACAAGCGGTTTTCGAAATAGAGTTATCAAAAAAACTTGAATTTTTTTTTGGAACCAAAAAAAAAAACTTTTTTGATATTCTGGACACTAATAAAATAGATCAAAATCGAAAATAAGGAAAATATTTTAGGGGAGAAATGCAACTGGCTATTTCACTAGAGCACTGTTTATGAAAATAGCGGTAAAATAATAAGAGACATGAAACATTGCGGTGCCGCTCTAGAGATATAAATGTTTCAGCTAAACAACGCCAACGGTCGCCTATCATTTTTAAAGCTCTCTTTTAAATTATGTCCAAGAGACTCAAGTGGGTTTTTGGAGCACCTACTCAGATCCAGATATCGGAATTGTATTCGAGTCTCGAAAGAATAAAGGCTTTATATATTCCAGTCAGATCAGAAGGGGTAAAAACCTTCTTGCATCGGTGGAGAAAACCTAAACTAGCAGCGTTCTTGGCAACGTCAAATATGTGATCACTCCACAAAAGATGGTCTGTGATGCACATACCTAAAACTGAAGCTGTTCAGTCTTCTCGTTGCACGTTGCACCCAAAGAAAGTGACATTGGACGCTGAAGCAACAGTAAACAGCAATTAGCTTTGGAGGCAATAAATTCTACACGGTTTTTTGATTCCCCATTGAACAATGCTGTCAAGATCAGAATTTAATGATCTTATCATACGCTGCCGTTGGAAGTCCACATCCGAAGGACAAGCATGTAAATCTAAAAACAAATATAAAAAACTGAGGGTACTATCGTCAGCGAAATAATTTAGTGGATAAGAAATTTCATTTATGGACACAAGGAAAAGTATTGGAAACAAAACGGAGCCCTGGGGCACACCAGTGTTTATTTTGTAGATATTATAGTGGATATTTAAAACCTTTCAATACTTCTTGTAATGAAAGGTCCAAAAGGTAATTTCTTATCCAACGAAGAAGAGATTCATCGATACCAAATGCACTGTTCACCAGTTGACCTATTGCTACGAAAGCCATACTGACGGTCATTGAGAAGCTTTCGTTTCTCAAGATATTTCTTAAGTTGAAAATTGATCAGCGTTGCCATGACCTTGGAAAAGAGGGACGTAAGCACAATTGGACGACAGTTAGAGTGGGATCGGATCTGAAATTTTCTGCAGTTTTCGAAGGGCTAAGACGAAAAACACTTTTCATGACAAAACATTCTCTTGGATGATTTGTCACTTCCTCTGGAAAGAAAATTCTTTAAGGTGACAATATATTGTTCGAATTCGTTGTACATGATACTAAGTCAATTTATCTTTTCCATAAAATATAAAGCTAAATAATATTAAATTGTTAGTAATACTTACAAAGCTTTCGAAATATGTGTTTAAGTTTTCTATTGAAAAATTAGTCTGTTTCCGATTGTTGATTATCGTTTCATTAAAATTTGCATCGCAAGCATTTGGCATTGATGGTATAGGCCCAGCTGTTGAATATGTGATATTAACTGCAAAAAATATGAACCACGCAGTAACTTGTAAGGCCACAGGAAATTCTGGAAAACAAAGGAATAATTGTAAGGAAAGTTAATATAGTTAAAGTTTTGTAACTTGTACAATTTCATAATATTTTTTTTAATTTTATTATTTTTATTATTACATCATTTTCTAATATCAAAAAATGTGAAGAAAACCTAAAACTCTCTTATGAGCATTATTTATAAAAGAAATTTAAATCCCTTAAAATATGCAATTATTTTCATAAAATATAATAAGTTAAAATTAATTTTATTTTTATAAAAAACTTTTCTGAAAAATACAATTTAAACAAATCCTATACAGCAATGGTAAAAGTCATCAGTCAGATTGACAGTTTAACCGATTATAGAGTTGTAAACTTTAAACATAATTTTACAAATTTTTAATGAATAAGAATTTAAGCCTTAGGCAATTGTAATGATGTACAAATGCAAAATACGATTTTAGAATTATTTAATTAATGCCTGCAAACCTCAAATGGAAAAACTCTTCTTGAGTGTATATGTATATTATAAGTATAGTTAAATCTTATAAAAAAACTACAACAAGAGTAATAGTGTAAATGGCAACAATTTTAGTAAATCATAAAAAACAACCCAAAATGCAAAAGTCAGCTTTATCAACAAAAACAAAAATTTTAATAAGCAAACATTTATCATTCCTTAGTGAAAAATTTAACTTTTTAATTGTTATACTTATTTTCAAGAGATTACAACTTTTCATAGGCAACTAATTAAACTTGTTACATTACAAACTTGCACCATTGCTTTCCTACCCATACCAAAAGTGAGAATACAAAAAATAAAATCCAAGCAAAACTTAGGTATTTATATTGTGTTTCTATCCGCATTGACCGACTCTATAGTTATTTTCAAATCTTATATTTATCAATACCATTAAGCTTTCACAAGGAAGCAAAGCCTTTCCTTAACAACCAAATCCTTTAACTAGCACATCTTGCTCTACTCGTAGTCGTAGACCTGATTCATATTTCTTTTCTCAAACCAGTTTTATTTGCTAACATACAGACTTGAGATTTCAAAACATCGCACTCAACCATAAGATTCTTAAATATTCTTAAGCCTCTAGAGATCAAATCAAAGAAAAGATGCCCACCAACTAAGCTTGGTCATGAGACTTAATTACATAAGTAGGTACACATTTACACAATGCACTTTAAATTAGTGCACTTTAAGATACACACAGAAAATATTTATGTTTACGGAAACCTTTTTTTTTTTTAAAAAAAAAAAAAAACTCCTGCAAATAATTAAGCTTGAGCATTTCTTGTAGGTATCTTGTATCTTTGAAATTCCTAAATTTTTAACATTGAAATTTTTGTGCGATTGCGATTGTAGTCGATGTCGGCAGACGACACAGTGTTGATGGTTGAAATTAAAAAAAAAAATAACAAAACTTAATTTTTCATTCATGAACTACAACTTCACTCAGCCGCACCGATATGTGAAGAATTTTTTAAACAGACCACCACGATGTTGAAACGAGATAGTATAGTTGTTGCTGCAGTATGAATCTACTGAGGCTTGAGCAAATAAAAAAGATTCAAGTTCAAGGCATTACAGATGTATGTATGTTTTTTTTGTTCAAACGATCCCAAGTCGAAGACAGTTGTTAAAACCCGGCCACATAACATAATTGAAGTGCGCTAAGTTAAATGTTTCATCTCTGCACCACATCTCAATGGTAAGCGGGACTTTGTAGTCAACATAGTCGTCATAATTTAGATACAAAAAATATCTATAAGATGTTGATCCCTAATCGTGATAATATCCTGGTTGAAATGATATACGAAACATGCGTGTGGTAAAGATAGTTGTTCAAGTCAACACAATGATGCTGTTACGCCAAAGCGCTGCACTGGCCAGTGCTCATGAATTGCGAAAATTTCTCCCCAAGAAAAAAGTAGGTTGTGTAGAATATAGTGTTAGGCGTGTTGTTGTTTTTTTTTTACACGCGCTAAGATTTGTTCTTAAACAAATTTCTTGCATCTGAAACACCACATTAAAGAAATCCCCTTGATAAGCAGTGATAATTATTACCCCTCTAGGGTTAAGGCGATATAAAAACTCTGATTCCAGAATGATACACTTCTTTGGATGGATTAGATACTATGAATAACGAAGTCCAATTGCCATAATGAGTTGGACGTAATCATATATACAAAAATGTCTGAAATTCGTGAAAATAAATTTAGTAGTAGTAAATTTTCAACCAAAATTTTCCAGACTTGTACTTAGTTACGGTATCCGGCAAATAATGGATAACTTTAAGACCTATTGTAGCAGTCGTTTCAGAAGAAAAATACTTTACATTATTTTCAACAAAGAAAATAAGACTTTCCTCAACTACCTGATTGTATTATTTTTCGTATTTTTATGATATTCTAAAAAAATGTGTACTAAGAGATAAGAACATAAAAAGCTACTGAAATTCAAGACTTGTTGTAGCATTTTGTATGTATCTAATAATATTTTATATTAATTTTTCCGATTTAAAGTGAAATTATAATTTTTGATTTATTTATTTTTGTTAAGAAAAACAATTTAAAATATTATTAAATAAAAAATGCAACTACGAGTGTTAAATTTCAGTACATATCTATAAGTACTAGTACTGTAATGCTAGAAAACTCTAAAATTAAAAATAAATATTAAATATACTCGTAATTCATTCGTGGAATTAGTTTTTAGCTTTTGAAAAGTCATGTATTTTTCTGAAACGTCTCAGGGCCTGCTATAACAGGTTGCAGGTTTATCTATTAATTACTGAGATTAGGTACACTGGGTCAAACAAACTTGCTCCTTATGTTATAGACTCAGAATTTTAAGAATAAATGTTGCTAGCGAAAATAGTTTATAAGCATAAAATTAATTTATTTTTGAAAGGCTTATGCACCTTATTGCAGTTTGAGATAATAAGAGACAAATATGAACTCATGTAAGAACATAAATTATAAATGGTTGTAGCGGTTAAAAAAAAACAGGTTTTACATACAAAATTTTGAAAACATTTTTAAGAAAACATCAACTTTAAGTTAATATAGTGCAAGTAAAATATAAATTTTCAAAAAATATTATCCTTTTTTATGAGATATCGTATTAATTTTAAGTTTCTATGTGCAATAATTTTCAAAATTTTAGCAATTTTTTGTATACAAAATTTCATTAAAATTGCTAATACCAATAATGAGAAAGCCAAAATTCGAAAAAATGATTTCATGTTAGGAACAGTCAGTTACATCTTAATTTCAAAATTTTATTTATAGAATTATCGGTTGTTAAAATAAAGCGAAAGAACAAAATTTTATAAACATTTTAGGTGCCGTTTTCGAGAGAAATACAATTTTTTAAAACCAATTTTTATGTGTCTATTGTTATTTTTAGATAAAATACAAAATTTTGTTCCACATTGTTGTCCAGAATGTGTTTTACGAAATATTGAGTTTTAAAAAATGAAAATTTGAACTTTTTCTTAGAGTCGACAAAATTTTATTTTCTTTTTAATTTAAATACACTACATTATTAAAAATTTATAGCAACTTTGGGATAAGAAAATTTATCAAATTTAGTAGTATAGTAGTATGTATATTATTTTTTGAGAAAATCGAAAAACTCCAGAATTTTTTTTCAATGATTAGCTAGCTTTTAGTAAACGATTTTTTTATTAAAAAAATCTGTCGAAGAGTTTTTGAGAAATAAATATATTTATAAGATTTTAAAAAGAATTTGTATGGCAGGTACCGTTATTTTTGGTGGGGGAAAATTAAAAATGCTATATACCAACTTGAAAGCAAATCATTAGAGCCATGTAAGCTGCAGTCGAACCAACAGACAGAATTGCAATACCTACTTCATCCGTCTTCCCCATCAACGTAGTGTCAAGTCTGATCAAAATCTCGAGTTCGATTATTTTAACGAATCCATAACTTGCAATATATCGTCAGTAAAAAAAAACAGTTTGGTGCGGTAATTTAAAAAGTAATAGATGGTTCTTGAAGATTTAAATAATTTGATTCAATTGGAAAATCATTCATGTATTTAGAAACAAAGCAGGTAAGAAAACAGTTTATTATTTGTAGGGGATGAAACTTCCTCAGTTTGCCGAAGATCATTAAAAGATTTTCATCAACTTCCAATTTCAAATTATTCTCACCACGCCACGCACTCATTTTTTTAGACTTTAAATGCTATGTCAGAATATTGACTTGTATTTAAATTGAATTAAATAACTTAACGACTTTACTGACTGTTTTATCAAAGCACGGCATTACATTACAGCTTCCACAAAAGTCAAGCTAATTTTTCAATAACTCAACTTCACACATTTTTTTCCCACCGAAAAAAAGGTTTCAAGGATTTTCTTATTTTTGTGCAAAAAACAAAATTTAATTAATTTTGATTAAATTTCTTAAGCAGAAGCTTCTTATAAGTTTTAAAAGTATTGATGTTTGCCTTTAATGAAAAAGGTCACGAAGAAAGAAAACATTTAGTATATTGTATAGCAATATTTTCAAAAACATATTTTTTGTAATATATATATATATATTACTAGCTGACCCGGCCACGCGTTGCTGTGGCTAATGTTTTTCTCATGGGCAACTATATGTTGCGTGTTCACGTGTTGGGAAACCGTCGAATCTATTTGTGTTAGCTAAAGACAGGTTAACCAAAAACATTGTGCACCGATTGGTGTTAAATTAAATTGAAATTGAAAGTATTTATAATTCAAAAAAATAGATATTAATGTTTAAAAGTTTAAGACTGTCTGCCTTGCCTACCTCATTCATGAGTTTAAGCGTCACATGTTATTTACTGTATTATACTGTAATATACTTATATTTGTTATAAAATTAAATGGAAATAATAAATCTGATAAATTTTTATTTTGTACCTACTGATTTATGCTTAATATCAAGTGTAAGAACATTTTAATTAATTGTGTTCAACGTACTTCCCCTTCAAATCTCAATCCAGTGAATTTGTATACCAACATCAACATTTTCGTCTTTGTTCGTAAATAATTTCATTGTACTAAAGGGTTATAGAAGTAGAAAGTCAAATAAGGAGATCACCATATTTTTTTACAAATACCATCTGTGTGAAAAAGCATAGTGGACTCCGTGACTGATGTTCTCTTATTGTTCCTCTTAGATTGTTTACTATAATGTAATGTAGCTTATATGACACGTTCGTAGATTTACCATAGCAGCGCCATCTATTGATTACTTACTCAACCCAGTCGAAAGGTATCGACATCTGTTAGAATCATTTGGAGTTAACAGATAATTGTGACTGTCAAATAATAACAGACAAATAATTAGCAATAAATTAAAATTGCGACTATAATTTGAGATTTAAACTATCCTATCTCTCAAGTTGGATCGAACTGCACATGGTGTGCGAATTTTATTATAATCGGTTAAGTGGTTTAGGAGTCCATTGAGGACAAACATCGTGACACGAGATTTATATATATTAAGATATTATGATATATTATCATAGAACCTTAATAGTATCTGTCATACGACAATTAAAAACAGTAAGTAAAAATCCTAAATTTCTTGAAAACGACTATTACAATTTTGAAAAATTGATATTAATGAAAATTTAATTTAAAATCATTTTATTTCCTAAGAAATTGAAATATATAAAAATGTACATTCATTTTAAATTGTTTTGCAAAATTAAAAAAAAAATATATATATTTAAAAAATTATATCTTTTAGTTTCTCGCTTCAACAGTTTTTCAATTTTTGTTATCATTTAATTGTATGTAATAGAGAAATTTGATGTTGCCACAAAAAATATCAGGCATTATTTAATATTTTTTTTTGTCTAATTATGCTAATTTTAAACAATTTCCAATTTAAACTGATAGATAGGTGTGAATATATGCTCTCATTATTGACAATATGAGCGCAGAAATGGAACACAAATAACACAGATTCAAGATCAATGAAAAAATTGGGTATTTCCTTTTAAATCAGATGACTAGATTTATACTCGAATTATGTGACCTTACCTACCGTCCCTCTCATCTCATCTAGCATATTTTAGATCTTATTCATTCTTAAACTATTGAATGGAGAATTAGTTCACAAATAGAAACCATATAGTAAACTATGTATATATGTTACTTAAAAAATGTAATTACCTTTAAGAATGTTTACTTAAAATGGGGTCAATATGAGGAATTTGTTTGGACCCAATTGTTCATCAGAGTTTTAAGTTACTCGATTTAGGTTCTATGTACATATCTACATATGTACATATATCTATGAGCTGAGGTTTTTTACTAAAGTATATGTTAGCAATACATTCACCTTTGTAGACCTAAGAACCTTGCCCATAACCCTTCACTTTTAAGTTGAATATTTTCAATTTATCAATAATCATCAGTGTTCGTCATTACATCCTAGATCCGGTCCTAGCATCCTTTAACAAGCCTCTCTTAGCCGATCTCGTATGACAACTAAGCGTCATCAAGTTGTAAGTAAATGATTCATTGAACTAAAGTCCAAAACGTCATTGATCTAATGAATGTTTGCTAAAGTAAAGTAGGATTTCTGTTGTTTATTTTTTTAATTAATTGATAATCGTATTCTTCTAACTTCTTTTCAGATTAATTTCACAAGAAGTTTTCAGATAAAAAGTTTCACGAAAATGTGTCATCATACCATAGGGGAATTTCAAACAAAACAAGTTTTATCTTAGTTCCGAGGAGAAGTTACGTTTTAAATTGGGCAAAAAAGCGATGGATCCAATGTCAAAAATAAATTATATGACTTCTACTAAGAGTATTGTAGAAATTGAAATTAATAATACTCGTATCTACTTCCTATAAAAAAAATTTACATATCTAAGAAAATCAACAATATAACTGCTAAAAATAAATGAAGGTATTTAATATTATTTGGAAGAAGCTAAGAAAATACAACAAATTTATGTAATAAAACTGATGAAATACAGTTTTATTGGGAACTTTATGATTCAAAAATTTGATTAACGAATGCGTCACACGGTCTTGCTCTTTTAGCTCAAGTCAGAAAAAATATTTTAAAATTTTATTTAAAATAGAATTTAGAAATAGTGAACCTTAAATTGGCAACACTGTTTTCTGTGACAGGCGATTTGGGAGTTCTGAGCTGTTTTGAGGTAAGATTGTGTTATCAAGTTATTAGGAATATTATCACAAATTGTTTCCTATTATCGTGATTTGTTTTTAAATAATTACATATATGTTATCATAAGGTTTTGAAAATTGAAAAAACATGGTTTAATTCGAGAAGCTTATCCGAAACTTCATTTGATTTTTTTTTTTTTTTTTCAGAAATAAAAAAGATTTTCCGGTTAAGTGGCTATGTAAATAAATGGAATTGCCGAATTTGGAATGAAAATAATAAACAAGTCACTGTCGTAACACCATAAAATGAGAAAGAGTCACTTTTTGGTTGAATTATTTGTCAAAATGTCTCCAAAAAAATGATGAAGGTTACAGTCAACAATCACATATCACATAGTTTACGGACAATTTATTTAATGAAGAAACAATTCGACAAACAATTATTTTCACAAAACGAAACTGTTAAAATAAGATTATTTCTGGGGACATAGAAATGCACCTTTACAGATAGAACCATGCCTACGCCCGATAAACCAGAAACAATAAAGCACTTGGAAGGCAGTATACGTTGCTGAAATAGAGTCTCATTTACTACGAAAAGTTGTAGAAAATTGAACCACCATATTAAGCCGTGTACGCCTAAGTCAAGGCTTCCAATTTTCAAAATCATATTTAAACATTATTTTCATAAAACCAGTGAAATTATGCCAATTTCAACATTTTTCTTTGTTTATTTCCAACTTTGAGTTCTTTTCTCTAAAAAAACAAACCACCCTTTCAAAAATACTAGCGGACCCATTGGGTAAAATTAAGACAGATGAAAAAATTTGGTCATAAAATTAAAAAAAAATAATGGATCTTGAAAACAGCACCGATGGGTCCAACTATATCTACTAAAAAAAATCATACTAAAATTGGTCAAGTCGTTTAGGGTAAGAAAAATAACGAACGCAGGGACACCGGAATTTTGAACGGTTTTTTGTTACAATATGCAAAATTATTAATATTCGTTCTTTAAAATGATCTCTCTGAAATAATGTTCAAAAAAATTCACTACATAATGTACGATTTCTTCAATACCTTAATGTTTAAAATAAACATTTTAAAAACTTATTTAATTAAGATACAAAAAATTAACTTTGTATCCAAATATTTATTTTTAATAAATCCACGTTTAAAAATTAATTTTCCAAAAAATCAGTAAACCGTTTTCGAAATATTTCATTCCAAACACATTAAATTTGTTTTAAAAATATGGTATGAAATTTTATTTAAGCTCTCTAAGAAAGTCATCTGTATAAAGCTTGATCGAAATCGGTCCAAAAACTTTTTTAAGAAATAGAATATATTTACAAAATTATTTTTCAAAAAATCAAAAAATTCTTTTTCTAAATTTTAAAAATTTAAAAAAAGGATTTTTTGTTAAAAGGCTTCTATAACCTCATTGAAATCTTGTTGAGAAAGCCAAAAATCAAAAACAGAAAACGATTCTATTACAAGTACTGTGGCTAATATTTTTGTGAAAATTTGTTTATCAACAAAAAGTATTCTTTGACCTAATGGCCTGTGCAGTGAATTAAATTCTGTAATGGATTAGGTCTGAGTCCTGTCTCTTCTACTGCTTCCCATCTAAACCGTTCAGACCAAGCAGAAAATTGCATGTACCTTCTATTCCTGATACCACAGACCCAGAATAAGTTCAAAGTTGTCAGTCACAAGGCTCTCTGTGAGACGTTGGCTTTTTATTTATTTATTTGTACAGATCTTTTTCGAAGTTAATTTAGATCTTTAAGTATGTAATTTTATAAAAAAAAATTTTAATAACAAATATATTTTTTTTTCAAAATCTTAGCATGTGCAGTGTTGAACTTTTGTATTCATAAAGTAATCAAAATCGTTTTAATCATTAATGAGGTCCCGAAACCACGAAAAGCTCCAGCAAAATATCGAGATATGTAACAACTGTTATTGTTCCGGTTATTAAATACCATTCAACCAAGTTGAAATAGAGGTTTAATAGTTTTCTTCTTATTTACTTGGCAAGCTTAGAAAATTCTTCATAGTTATTTTCTATAATTGAAAATAAATAAAATTAAATCTGTAAAAATATTTTTGGAATTTTGAAAAACTTGTTTAAAAAAAAAAAAACAAAAATACAAAAGTATTCCGGAACACAAATAAAGAATTTTCTAGCTAAACAGTTTTCACATAACTTAAACTTTACAATGTTTGCAGGCCAAAAGACACTAAAAAGTATTTTCGAAACATTTGGAAAACAAAAAATTTCTGAAATGCCTTTTAAAATAATTCTAAATTGAATTGAATTGAATTGAATTTAAGCTTTAATTTCCCAATTCATAGGACTGGCCACTCAATCTAAGCTGAATTCGACTAGCCCAAAACGTGAATTTAAAAATATCGAAAAAGCTCCACTAAATACGCGCACTAAGCCTCATGTTTATCAACAAAAATCTTGACCAAGTCAACAAAAACAAGTAAAAAAAATCAACTCACTTATCCGCGACTGATTGAAGTCGTATTTTTGGAGATTTTTCGTCAGCAGACACATAACGGCTTGGTTGTTGTCCTCTGTCTGGCTAACATCTTTACACCTCTCACTAATGCTGGCTGTGGAATTATTTTGATGGTGGTTGTGTTTGCAATGGGTCGCTGATGATGATTCCTGGTTGCCGGTTTTATGGGATAATCGGCTCAAAGGGATGGAATTCTTTCCGGGTTTTTCAATTCGAAATGTTGTTCGTTGATCGCGATCCAACATTCCGCTTGGATAGTATGTTGAAGAATTTTCTTCCGCTGTTACTTTTGCATTTGGCAAGCTTGATGAATACATTTTTTATTTTTGTTTTTGTTTCTTCAATTAAATTTACACAAATAAAAATGAATTCTTTATCACAGATTCAACTGGCACAGTCAATGATATAAAATATTAAATATTTTTTAATTTAATGATTTTTTGTTTCAATTAATAAAAATACAATAAAACTTTTTTTTTTTTTAATTTGCCTTAACACTTGAAAGGACTGAATCCTTTTTGTCTGAAAGCTGCGAGATGAATGATGTTGATGTGCTTCTGTAACAACCTTTACAACTTGTGCTTGCCTCAAGATTCAAGAATTGATTCATGTGGGGAAAGATGATTGTTTATGTTTATAAAGCAAAGGCTTGCACTTAAATAATTGCTGTTATTAGTTGAATAGCCACTTAGTAGTGTGTATAGATACTGCACCATCTAAAGTGGGGTTTTCTCAACTATACTCGTACAAATAAGATACAATGAGCGTGTATCTATATTACAACTGTGCACACTTCTATTTAGATACACACGAGTTCTTAAACTGTGTATTAGTAGGGGTAATTTAAAATGCACAACCCTCATAGGGCGGTGTTAATTTACTCGTACTTTGGCACACTTATAGAGCGCACAACTAATGCCAATGTTGATGATTTTTTTTCGACTCGACTCCGATTAACTGGTGTCTTTTTGATCTTAAGAGATGACTAATTTTTGAAATGCAGTTTTTCTTTAAAGTTCGAGTTGTAATGTTTTTTTTTTTTTTTTCTTTTTGCTTTTAGTTTTTCAACGGAAATAAACAACACACATTGTAGCTTGCACCGATGAAACGGAAGTCAAACGACCGTCAGCCAAAAACGGAAATGGTAAACCATACGCACGCTTTAGAAGAGGTTGAAAAAGAATAAGTGACAGCATGAGTAAAAAGGGACACAAGCTCATAGTCACTCATTGTAGCTAATAATTTTAGTTAACAGATGACTATTTTAGATAGTTCATCTCATTTGTCATTCTTATTAACAAAACTTGGTTTTAAAATTCCACATACAAATATTTGGTATTCAAAAATAAAAAAAAAAACAAAAACTAGGATTAAGACAACAGAGAGCTAAAGACAGAGTACCACGCGCACCGGACGAACGATTCGCAATCAAATACATTTGACAGCCCATTTAACACCAGTATAAATGCAGAAAAAATCAAGACAAGAAATTACCACCTCGAAAGCGTAAAGGTAGTAGGTATTGGATGGTTTTAGTAGAATTTGTGGGGGCTTGCCGGGGGCAAGTGCCTACCGATTGGAAATTTGCAAATTATGAATGAAAGAAGCCACTTCGTAGACATTCAAAAGAGACACACACCGAAAGAGAGACCGAAAGAACAGAAGAGATTTTTCAATAAATAAAAAAAGTATCTGTATAAATGGGCACTATGATCACCTTCTCTTGGCTTAACAGGTGGTTGCTTGTAGATTATACATTGATATCTTGGTAGATGCTTGAACTTTCGTTGTGGGAGTTAGTTTTTTTTTTCTTCTGATAGTTCGAAAGAGAAAATATAAAAAAAACAGGTAAAAGAGAGGAAACTTAGGTAAGAAATATTGAACCATTGCAATATCGTATTTACGATATTGTGAAACTGAATCATGTTGAGTAAGGTGTAACGATCGATTCGTCTTTAGGGATGACACATACAATCTACAGGCTACCTCTTTGATATTGCAATTTTATTTATTATTGTTAAATAGGCATCAGAAAAGTTGGATTTAATTGCAAGTGTCATCTTTGTTTAGTTTTACTCAAACGCTTATTAGGTAGTATTTGATTGGGACACATAGGTACTTTATGACATGTTAGACATTCGTTACAAAAATCAAATGAAGATTTTGATCAAACTTGATAAGGAAGGCGAAAGAATCGGTCAATCATTCTGTCCGACTGTCTGTCTCTCTGTACGTCTGATTGTATAATTTTTAACTTTCCGCCAAACGTTTTTGGTTATTGCACATATTTTTTATTCTTTTATTTTTGTAGGTCCAAAAATAACAATAAAATTATAATTTTTTTTTACAAATAAAAGAACATCATTTTTAATCTCAAAAACTGTTAAGAAAAGATTAAAAAAACTAAGAATAAATTGTAAATAAAAGTGAAGGCTGCCAAAGTTACTGTAAGCAAAATTATGAAGCCATTTGTTTTGAATTTATATTCTTTTGAACAACTCTAACAAAGTTAAAATAATTTTGTGTTGAAAAATTTATATTTTGAGAAACACAAAAAAGATTTATACATATAAAGGGTGGTTAAATTTTAAGGGCCGATGTTGGTTCTGCTTTTCATTTGACATTTCTCAATTTCAGACTAACTCAATTTGAACCATGGAAAGATACTCGTACACAATCGAGCAACGCGTTAAAGTTATTCAGGCTTATTATGAAAATGGGCGTTCAAATCAAAATGTATATCGTGCACTTCGTGATTTTTTCGGTCAATTTAATCGTCCAAATGTGCGTACAATCGGAAAAATCGTGCAAAAATTTGGTGAAAACACCAGGGCATGCTCGTACAGCTCGTACTGTACGTATTGCTGCTGTTCACAATAGTGTGGCTGAAGAGCCGTCCACCTCAACTAGTCGTCGTGCCCAACAATTGCACCTCTCACGTTCATCGTTGATGAACATTATGCATAAGGACTTGCATTTACATGCTTACTAGGTGCAATTGACACAAGAACTAAAGGCTCTTGACCATTTCAAGCGTCGTTAATAGTCAGAATGGTGGCAAGAAATGGCAACAGTAGATGATCAATTTTCAAAAAAATCATCTTCAGTGATGAGGCACATTTTCACCTCAGTGGATTCGTCAATAAGCAGAATTGCCGCATTTGGGCGAATGATAATCCAAGAGTGATCGTCGAAAAACAAATGCACCCACAAAGAGTGACTGTTTGTTGCGGTCTATGGGCTGGTTGCATCATCGGGCTGTATTTTTTCCAAAATGAGGCCGGTCAGGCAGTTACTGTGAATGGTGTTCACTATCGTTAGATGATAACGAACTTTTTATGGCCCGAAATGGAAGATATGGATGTGGACGATATGTACTTTCAACAGGACGGTGTCACTCTTCCCACACAGCTAACGAAGCAATGGCTCTTTTGAGCGACAAATTTAATGGCCGTGTTATCTCACGTGCGTCGTGGCGATGTCAATTGGCCGCCAAGATCATGTGATTTCACACCGTTGGACTTCTTTCTTTGGGGTTATTTGAAAGAAAAAGTGTACGTCGATAAGCCAGCAACAATTCAAGAGCTAAAAGATGAGATAATTTGGCACACTAACGGCATAGATCCTCAATTATGCATCAGCGTCATCGAAAATTTGGACAATCGGATGAAGGTGTGCCGCCGAGGTCGCGGCGGCCATTTTGCCGATATTTTGTTCCATACATAAGTCAAGTGAACCATACCATATTATCACAATAAAAAGAAATGACAATAATTTCCTAAATAATTTTTGTTTTATTCAAAAACAACATCGGCCCTTAAAATTTAACCACCCTTTATACATGAAACATTATATTTGGTGATTTTGGAAAATAATTGCTCTTTTTTCTTAAAAAAACCAATATTACACATTTTCTGTGCAAAATTAACAATCCTTACTATTTTACTAGCTGACTCGACAGACGTTCTCCTGTTCAAATTTTAATAAATTTGTTTAAGTTATGCCAGAGATGCGCCCTAGCTATGTATATACATTTTCTGGTAAAATTCTTAAATATTTCTTCAAATAAAAATTTTCTTCCATCTTGCTCGGAAATTTAAAAAGGAAAATTCTAAAAAAAAAAAATAGCCAGATCGGTCCGATCGTTCTAATATTATACGCTTACCCTTCGTATCATATTAAGTTATTATTAAATTAAATTTGTTTTTTGTAATACTTGTGCTTACTTACTTACAAAACAGTTTTTTGGATTTCAATATCAAATTTATTTTTTTGTAGTATTATTTTTATTAGCATAGTAACACAAAATCAAAATTGGCATATCAAAATTTGCCTTTCAATACGCGTACTTACGTTCCTAGAAAATTGACATTTCGCTAATTAAGCTCTCTTCCACCTAAGGCACGAAAAATATTTTTTTTATTAAACATATTTTAGTAATTGGGTTTTTGAAATCTTAACCATGACGGTTGTAACTATATTGGAAATAAACGGAATTACACCAACTTTTCTTTTATTTTTGATGTATGTATTATTTTCAAATTTATATACAAAATTTGTATACAAATATGAAATTATATAAAAATTAAAAAAAAAAAAACAAATATAAGGTGTTCAATTTTGTCCAAAATATAAACAAAAAATAATGATCACGACAGAGCTGCACAAACCTGGTACCAAATTCTAAGACTTAGAATTTTTGAAATTTTCGACATGAAAATAAGAATGCTGTTAGACAAAACCGTTTACAAGCATTAAGTTTATTTTATTTAAAAGGCTAAAACAACTTCTTTAAAAAAATGTCATGTGAGTTCTTCAGTAAATACTCATATAAACAAAAATTGTTCTAGTTTCTAGTTCTAACAAAAATTAGTTTTCATTAATCAAATTCTTAAAACATTCTTAGGAAAAAAAATTAGTACGTCAGTGTAAAACTTGAATTTCGAAAAAAAATCATTTACAGCTTTTAAAATATAGAATTTTTAAAAAAAGAATAATGATTTTTACTTGCGACTAATAGGTTCTATAAGGCAAGTTATGCATTCGAAAAAAAAATCGAACTCGAGATTTTGATCGAAGTTGACATTATCGGTATCGCAATTCTGCCTGTCTGTCTGTTCGACTACAGCCTATCACTTTAAATTTTGTCCCCCACACGTTTTTTCCTGTTTTTTGTAAGACCAAAAATAACGGTAGGTACCTGCCATAAAAAATTTTTTTCAAAATTTTATAAATATTTTTTTTTCTAAAACTATTCGACAGATTTAAAAAAATAAAAATACGAAAAAATTTCATTTAGTTAAAGCTAGATAATGGTTGAAAAAAAAAATTCGGAAAAATGGTTATCAGTAACCATTTTTTTTTGTTTTTGATTTTCTCAAAAACGGTACCACCGATCTTGATAATTTTTTTATGCTAAAGCTTCCCAACAATTTGAACAGATTTGTCTATTCAAAATTTTAAGAATTATTTTTTTGATTTTTAGGAAAAGTTTCAAAATTATTTTTTTCAAAACTCAATTTTTCGAAAACTGGGGTTTTGATTTGATTTTTTTAAACTTGATGAATAAACGTTTCTCAATATAATCTACAAAGTTTGAGAAAAAAAAATGTATTTTATCTAAGGATAAATGTACCCACCATAAAAATGTTAGAAAATGTTAAAAAAAGGTTTTCAAAAATTGTATTTTTCTCGAAAACAGCGCCAGGAATTTTCATAAATTTTCGATTATTTGAATTAATTGTTATGATCTTTAATTTAATAAAAACAAAAATTTAAAATTAAGATATTACAGCTTGTATCATACCATAGAACCATTTTGTGTAATTTTGAATTTCTCGCTATCGACATAACGGATTTTAATGAAATTTTTTTTAGAGATGCTTCTAAAAAGTTTAAAAAACTTTAAAAAAAAATATTTTTTGAATTTTTGAAAAAAAAATCAATTTTCTTGGGAAAATTCAAATTCAATATCTCAAAAATGGCTCAATATTTTTTTGGAAATTTATTTTTTATTCGTATAATAATAGAAACGGTAACTATTTTTTCTTAAAAATGTTTTAAAAATTTTGTGTATAAAAGCTTATTTTTTTAAGAAACCAGTACAAAGACTTATAATTTTTGTTGTTGCATTAATTTATACGTGAATAGCATTCTGTTTTTATCTCTTACTACTAAAATAGTTAAAAAAATTAATTTTATCCTTCTGAACAGTTTTCTCTGTTGACTTTCGTTTTTAAGATTCCTATAGTACCTATATTATATAGGAGGAAGTTTGTGCGACCGAGTCGTCCATTTAAGTTTTTTCCAAATCAAAAAATATTTTTGTTTTGTTATGCAATGATGTTTTACCTTTTTATAAGATTCTGTGCAAAAGATTAATTTTATATCTGTTATGCCAGTAATGCGAAAGTCAAAAATAAAACAAAATTGTCATATGCACAGTACGTACTGTTAGTATGCTATCTTAATTTAAAATTATAATTTTATTGAATTTCGTATAAAAATTGAGCAATGTAGAAAATATTATTTTACCTTCAAAATGACAAATGCCAAAAATCGATGGTTAAAAAAAAAAATTAAATAGAGTAATTTGGGTAATGTGGTATAAGCGGGTAATATGGTATAGGCAGTTTTCTCAAAAACTAAGCATGTTTCTTCAACGGTTCTTACCTTAGCGGACGATAATATAAATAAAACTTAGTACTCGTGTTCAATCAAGTCAAAAATCTTCGTATATCTCAAGCAAATATTTGAGAAAGGTTATTGCGTGAAGTTGAGTTTTTTTTGGTTCAAACAAAAAGTGTTTGTGGGCTCTCAAAAGTTGTGTTTCAAGCTAGTTTATAAATTCTTTGCAAAAATAATTTAACATCCACGAACAACTGTTAGTTTTGTTCAAAGGTGTTTATTTTATATTTTATTTTTTTTTTGTAAAAATATACAGTTTCGGCTAATGTGGTATACAAGCCGTGGCTAATGTGGTAGTATACCACTTTACCCATCATAAAAGTTTATTTATTTTTAAAATTGGCTATTTGTGTTTTTTCTTAAGATTCATTCGTCTAAAAGGGTTGAAATAAGAAAATGAGATTCCAAAGATATGGAATCATGCTGTGAGGAATGAAAAAATGGGAAATTTGAGATTTCACACACATTTAAAAAATCTACAGGGTAATGTGGTATAGTATACCACAAAAGACAGCATAGTCTACCACATTACCCTTTAACTTTCAAAAGTGACGATTTAGAGGTTATATCAATATTTTGTCTAAATCTTTGTTAGTTTTTGTTAGAATTCGACAAAAAGAAATCACTTGGTAGCTTATATGTTTTTGGTAAAATCTACCAAATTTACGACCATTTGTTTCATAACTTTTCCTGTTATGTCAAAAAAACAAACATGTATACCACAATACCCTAACTTCTTCTATTATTACAAAAAATAAAAAAATATTTGCTTTACAACATTTTTCAAAAATATTCAATTACTGCCGTTTTTTCAACTTCAGATATGTAGTTGATAAAATTTTCTGAATTCCTTGATATTAAACTCTGGGGAACATTTAAAAAAACACATATTTCCTTTTTTGTATTACAGTTTCCGATATTTTCGGTCTTAAAAAAAAGAAAAAAAGAACGTTCTTAGGCAATCATTAAAAAGAAGTTATCAATCAAATTTAAAGAAAATCGACCCAACTGTTTATGCGGCTGTAGACAGACAGGGAGACAAATTGCCGTCTTCCCTGCCATAGTAATTTCAAGTCTGATTAAGTTCGATCCTTTAAGCGAATGTATGTACAAAGTGATATTTAGTACTTATATATACATATATTTAAATCTCTCGTAAAAATATCGTTCTTTGGGGAGCCCGATGTATGTATATAACTTGGTTTGTAATGTAAGGTTACATATTATTCTATTAATGAAATAAACTTCAGGACTTTGAAACATAATATACTGCAAAAATGTTGCCAGATCTTCCATAGGCGGTCAGTGGCGTAAAATTTATGAAGTTTAGACAAACAAAAACGTTTTTTTTTTTACTGCTATAAAACTTTGGAGAAATTCAATATAGTTTCCGTGATATTCTTAAAACTTGACTTCTGAAGGTTCTATTTTTCGAATCACTAGGACTTTGATAGACAATTATTGCTGAAGGTTTATAAATATTTTTTTTTTTTTTAAATTACATCATTTTACAAATATGCCATCTAATTGGTCAGTAATTGGTCAAAAACTTGAAAATTGGTCAGCCATAGAAAATTTGTAATCAAGGCTTAAAGTTTTGCAAGGCAACAAAAGGTCACGTGCGATTTTTGGCACCCCAAACAAAATTCAAAGTCTAACTTAAGAGTATCATAGAGTATCATAGAAAAGTTGGGGAACTCCCCAAAAGTTTCGCCCCACTAGATCGAATTAAAACAAAATCCCTTAAGTAATATATCTCATGATTATATTGTACCAAAATAAATTTTTCAGTTTGGTTTTGGAGTAGGGGCTGGTGAAACAATGATGTGTTTCTATGTTTTTAAGTGTGCTGAATTCCTCCCACAACTCTTTCTAAGTCCATACACCAATTAAGGTTACATTTGTATCCATCTAAGTAGACAAGCTTCCCTTGCTCCTTTGACAAGTTTATCCCCATAGTAATAGTACTTTAAAGTTACCAAATTTCATGAACTATTAGTGTACAAAATCTGAACCTGTCATGCTAATTGGAAACACCAACTTTGTTCCAATATCTTATAACTTCTTTATTAATGTGTCTATCTGCGTAAAAACATTTTCTTTATGTAAGTTTTATCCCGCAAATATATAAATTTGCTTATGTACCTGTGTAATTTCGAAGTTTTAAGAATCACAGTAAATTTATGGTTTATCCAAATAAAATCTTTTTTGAACTGAATCAGAATTCTGGCACTTAATATATATGGAAAATCCCCCAAAATAAATTCACCGGAAGAAAGGTATTAAGATAATTTCTAGATAATTTCCTGACTTACACAATGAAATTTATTTACTTTCGTTAACCAGACTTATGATATATCTGTCGTTAATAATTTTCCAAGCATACCCCAAAATGCATACAATGTTTTTTACCAAACATCAAAGATGAGACTTCTGTTTTAAGATAACACAAATTTTTAAAATTAAATTAGTTTATGGTAATTTAGGTTCAAATGGTCCAAAGCGCAGTCAGCGAACAAACGGCGTTGTCTACGGTCATGATTTTTGAGCTTATGGGTCAGTTTAATTTTCTCGGCCGAATTTGCTATCCTTTGATTTACGAATATTGATTACCGAAACAGTTGTCTCAAATTTAGCTACCAAACATTGAAGAGTCGACAGTGATGGGCCACTACGTCTACAGTTTAATGGGCGCAATACACTTGGAATATGTCACCGAAACAACATGGCCGCCACAGACCATTTAAAGCCTTTGAATAGTTTGTATAAGCACACCATATCGCCCAAATTTTCAAGCCTCTTCCATCGAACTTTGAAATAGTTTTCAATTTTTAGAATCGGATATAGTTCTCCTACGCTGATGGAGTTCTGATCCATTTTGAAAAATAGTTAGTAGTTATAGAAATAGTTATAGTTATTTATTGTCAGAATTCACTAAGATAAGGTTAATTATATTCAATAGTGGTATTTGACTTAATAGGTTGCATTGTTAATTGAAAAAATTAAACAATTTTTTTTTTATTTTCAACTTTAGCGAAATTCGTTGTAAGGTTATTAGTTGAATCAACATCGAACTTTTAGTTGACATCATTGCTCTTGGAATATATCTCAAAATAGGTCTTACTCGTATATATTCTGTTTATGTTGGCGCCATTGTATGAAACCTGGCTTAAAACAGATGTCTGTGCTCTGGAGTGATTCAAAGCAGCTTGTAACACACTGCTTCTGAAACATCCAAATTTTTTCCATAGTGATAGGAATTAGAAAATTATCATTGTACTTAAGATCATGAAGCATTAAGAGTGTGGTACTATTTAACATGTACCCTCTACATTATTTTTCATACTTACATACACAGTGTTGCTCATGTGAAAAGCTTCAAACAAATTTGGACAGTAGTTACAATTACTCGTCAATCCTAACACATTTAATATAGTACCAATGGCGATCAGATATTTCTATACATCTTTCAGATCGATACAATTGACATTAAATAAAAAATAAATATCTTAAAAGGAGGTGACTTAGTGAATCAATGGTACACTGTGACGTATACGTACTTTTATTTTATTGCTCTATAGGGCGAATATTATTTTCCTGTCAAGACTTTGCAGTATGGTCCTTCTTAGTATTTTAGAAATTTTGATACAAATTTTTATAAATATTGATAAAGACTTCAAATTGACATACCAATATATTTTTTTAAAAATGTTGAAGACATAATAAATTTTAAAAATTAATTTCTAAGAGAACCACTTATGAATATATTTTTGAATTTTATTTGCATAAATTTATATTTTCTCAATCACGTGAGACAACAATTTTGAGTTAAAATCTATAAAAGAAGGCGTTTTTGTTTTGATCTTAGGAAATAATTTCGAGCCCTTTTCGGTTTTTCTAAACTACATCCATGATTTCTGAGAAAGCTCGCGCGCACAACTCTGAACTTTATTATATATAAGATATATAATATAATATATATAATCAAGAAAATCAAGGTCGTAAATTTTCCAACAACTTCTGATTACTTAGTTTAGGTTAGATTAAACTGTCTGCCTACTTCGCAGCTAACACTCTTAGACCAGAGTTGGTACATTGTGATACAATGTGAATCTAGATTTTCTCCCTACTCGTTGAACCACTTTAGCTCATTATTTAGAGAGAGAGAGAGACTGCAAACGTTAAGATTATCACTAGATTCATTGACGAACTCCGAAGAGTCTACGTCAGGGCATTTACATAGAAGATGTGTAATTGATTCTACCTCTTTCTCATTCATACAGCTTCTGCCTAGTTGTATAAACGCCAGAAATCGTTGCGCTCTTGCCTATAAGACAGTGTACAGATATGACACCAATTACGAAGCTGAATTTAATCTTCTTAAGAATATCAAACACTTAGAGCGGTTCCGATCAAGTATTAACCAAATCCGTTTTGTCATCAGACAGGTGGTAAAATTTATTCCCCACCAACCCTATCATCAGCTTTCCATCCGTCGCGTCGGTAGAAGAATGGATAGAAGCATCTTCCAAAAAACTCATATCCTCCCAGAAAAATCTTGAAGGAATGGTGATTCGAAGGTTTTGCTCAGCTGTGGTTTTGGGATGGATAATCAATATAGCTGAATGAATTCAGAATGAAAGAATAGTCATTTTTTGTTGTTGATTCATTACCGAAAATTTCTGTTGAAAATTGCTACAATTATTGTAACGGACCGGTTTCCAACAATAATTGTAGCAATTTTTAACACAAATTTCTTAGAGTGTATACATCTTTCAGATCGAAACAATTGACATTAACTAAAAAATAAATATCTTAAAAGGACGGTTACTCTGTGAATTAATGGTACACTGTGGCGTATACGTACTTTTATTTTATTGATTTTGTATAACTTGTTCTAATAGGGCGAGAATTATTTTCCTTTCAAGATTTTGCAGTATGGTCCTTCCTCACATTTTAGAAATTTGCATATAATTTTTTATAAATATTAGTAAAGACTTGAAATCGGCAGCCTTAAGGCGGGCGGCTTTGCTGAAAAGAGCGAGGGGTAGCAGATGGAACAGAACCTCTAGTCCAGCGCAGGCAAATATAAAATTACATATTTGCAGGGTTCTTATATATACAAATTTCGACACATTATTAAGGAGAAATGTTGGTATGTCAATTTTAAGTTTTTGTGATTTAAAATTTTATGAGCCTTTTTCTAGAAAAATATTTCCGTTATAGTTGGATAAAAGAAGAATTATTCATAGTACATATAAAGAAATTGTTAGTTGTTCACTATCAAACAATTGGATCTATTGGTTTTTAAAACATTGAGTTTCCAAAAAAGAATACTACACGATACGGTTCAAAAATTGGATCTGTCTCAAAAAGTTTGAGGGGTAATGATAAAATAAATAAAATTTGGTTGTGCAACAGCTCGAAGTGAACCAGGACCTAGTGACTTACAACTATCAACCATTCCTGTGTGCGTGTTACCAGGAACAGAGGGGACCTACAATTTTCTGCCGATTTCGGCTGAGAATCAAACCAAAGACCTTCTGCGTGAAAGTCCAACGCAATTACCATTATGCCAAGGGGTAGTGATAGGAATATTAAATTTTGCAGTTCCAGCAAATAACGGACCCTTAAATGGAACTTAAATGCCTAACCATTATTTTTTTTATGTTTGCAAGTGTAAAAAGTGGTCCTAGGTTAACGTTAAACTAGGTCCTTTATGAGTTTGAAGAGAAGGAATTTTAGTTTCCAGATCAGGATTGGGCTACTAAATTAGCATTTTATTCGAATTTAAATCATGCATCAATTAACGAACCTTAATAAAACTGAATTCTTTAATATAAAGTGTGGGCCATCTAGTGGTTTTTTTTTAAATCAAAAGTTATTTTGACACTGACAGCTGTTTCCCGATCAAAATCTTTACAGAGAGTCAGTATGGTATCTTCGAGGAATGAAATGAGTCGCTTTAGGCTTGAACAACGTTGGGAAACATTGAATACTTATTTCCAAACATCAAACATCACGAACATCAATTCGCCATTGATCTCAGCACCTCAACATTTTATGCACTAGCCTGAGGAAAATTCTTTACGAAGATCTCGGATTATTCGATTAAAAGTTCCAATTGACTCAGCAATTGAAGGCACACGACCATCCGCTTCGTTATCGCTTAGCAGTTTGAACCTTAGAGCAGCTTGAATTGGACAACGATTTCATCTTTTCTGACAAGGCGCATTTTCATCTCGGCAGCTACGTTAACAAACAAAATTACCATATCTGGGAATCGGAAAACCCGCACTTTATTGTCCAAAAGCCAATGCATCCTCAAAGAGTGACAGATTGGTGTGGATTGTGGAGTGTTGGCATCATTTGACCATTTTTCATCGAAAATGAGACTGGGAATAACATTTTGGGCGTTATAGGGCCATGTTAACCGATTTTTTACTTGCGATATAGGTACTATAGGGCAAGTTCTGCATTTGGAAAAAAAATCGAACTCGAGATTTTGATCAAAGTTGACATTACGATGATAGCGAAGACGAAAAAAGTGGGTCTGACAATTCCGTCTGTCTGTCTGTATGTCTGTATGTCTGTATGTCTGTATGTCTGTATGTCTGTATGTCTGTACCTCGAACTACAGCCTAAACTACCTGACGTATTTTCTTCAAACTCGGTAGTTAAGGGTCTTCGGTGATTCCCTAGAGGAAAAATTGAAATTTTTTTTTTAGCTCCAAAACTAAGGGTACCCCCCATACACCCGTAATGCAAAATCTTATTTATCTCGAAAACGGCTCTAACGATTTTGATAAAAAAAATTAAGTGTGATATTATGGACATGGACTATATTTTGGTGAAAAAAAAATTTGGGGGGAAATGTTATTAGGGGTACCTGTCATAGAACGGTTTTTTTGATTTTCGAATTTCTCACCAACGGCTCTAACGATTTTCACCAAAATTTTTATGCAGGAGCTGCTTTGCATTTGAAAAAATATAAACTAAAAACTTTTTCGAAAAAATAGTTTTTGGATTTTTAAAAAAATAATACAATTTTTTTTTTGAAAATTCAATGTCTTGAAAACCAATACACGATAAAATTTTTAAATTACGTTTTAAAATGTATTTTATTAAATACTAACAATTTGCATATCAATTTTTTTTATAAAAATTTAAAGGAAAATTTAGTACACAAAAAACATGTTTCAGTGTGTCTGTATGTCTGTACCTCTCACTACAGCCTAAACCCTTGGACCTATTTCTTTCAATCTCGGTAGTTAAGGGTCTTCGGTGATTCCCTAGAGGAAAAATTGAAATTTTTGTTTTACCTCCAAAACTAAGGGTACCCCCCATACACCCGTAATGCAAAATCTTATTTATCTCGAAAACGGCTCTAACGATTTTGATAAAAAAAATTAAGTGTGATATTATGGACATGGACTATATTTTGGTGAAAAAAAATTTGGGGGGAAATGTTATTAGGGGTACCTGTCATAGAACGGTTTTTTTGATTTTCGAATTTCTCACCAACGGCTGTAACGATTTTCACCAAAATTTTTATGCAGGAGCTGCTTTGCATTTGAAAAAATATAAACTAAAAAATTTTTCGAAAAAATAGTTTTTGGATTTTTAAAAAAATAATACAATTTTTTTTTTGAAAATTCAATATCTTGAAAACCGATACACGATAAAATTTTTAAATTACGTTTTAAAATGTATTTTATTAAATACTAACAATTTGCATATCAATTTTTTTTATAAAAATTTAAAGGAAAATTTAGTACACAAAAAACATGTTTCAGTGTGTCTGTATGTCTGTACCTCTCACTACAGCCTAAACCCTTGGACCTATTTCTTTCAATCTCGGTAGTTAAGGGTCTTCGGTGATTCCCTAGAGGAAAAATTGAAATTTTTTTTTTAGCTCCAAAACTAAGGGTACCCCCCATACACCCGTAATGCAAAATCTTATTTATCTCGAAAACGGCTCTAACGATTTTGATAAAAAAAATTAAGTGTGATATTATGGACATGGACTACATTTTGGTCAACAAAAATTTTGGGGCAAAATGTTATTAGGGGTACCTGCCATAGACCCGTTTTTTTTTTGATTTTCGACTTTCTCATTAACGGCTCTAAGGATTTTAACCCAAAATTTTTAGCAGGAATCTCCTTAAGTTTAAAATAATATTGTATATAAAAATATTCGAAAAAATATTTATTGGGTTTTTAAAAAAAAAAAAAAATTTTTAAATCAATATCTTCAAAACCTATGAACGATTATTTTTTGAAATTATTTCCTAAAACCAATATTATTAAATACTTAAAATTCGCATCCCACATTTTTTTCTTGAAAAATTTTAGAGAAATTTCTTATATAAAAAATTTATTTAATAATTAAACGATTTTTTAAGGTTTATTTGCATAAATTCATACTTTTCCGGAAACCAGACGGCAATTTTATGCATTTAAACATTATTATCTCATTAAATCCATGTTTTATATTTATAAAATGTATCTTAAATTCCAAAGTACTTTTACATAAGAGCAAGTTCGTGCGATCCAGTCGTGCATTTTATTTTCACTGAAGTTGAAGACATGAATTTGGATCACCTCTGGTTTATGCACAATGGCCCGCCATAGCACACAGCCCATGCTACAATCGATCTTTTGCGCTCTAAGTCCCCAAATCGGGTTATCAACTATCTTGACTATGTCAATTAGCCACCTCGGGCCTGCGATTTGACTCCCTTGGACTTTTACTTTCTGGTCAATATCATCCAAACAATCCATGAGCTACAGCCCGAAACCATCAACAAGGAAAATTGGAGAAGCCAGCTCAGGCAGCCACTTAAACAACGTTGTGTTCCATAATTGATGGGAATGTTTGTTCTTACTAACAAATCCATAATACATGGAAAAAATTTAATTTTGTTCATTTTATCGCATTTTGGAAAAGAAACTATAGTATTTGATCCATCCTTATCTTCTTGAATCCAAAATTTTAAAAATGACTTTTTCCCAAACTCTGTTTTCCAACTTCGGAAAATAATCACCAAAAAAGATTGTGTTATTTTATAAAGTAAAACAAAATTTCGGAATCAACAAATAAACTTAAGTACTTAACCTACTGATGATAGGTCCTTTATATGATCATAAGCCATTTTTGTAAAGTGAATTTTGATTTAAAGCACAAAATTTCTTTCGAGCACGAAGCCTTCTGAGCAAGCATTAATAAAATACACGACTGGATTGGCGTTACTTTTTCTTATGTATTTTCAAATGGCTTTTAAGAAAAAAATGTTCAAAAACATGAAATTCGATTTTGACTCATTAAATAGTTTTATCAAGAAAAGGAAGAATGCAGCTTGATTTTTTTAAGAAATATCAATTTAAAATTCAACACGTTTTTTAAATTAAAATGCAATATAACACTTTTTAAGAGCACGACTGGGTCGCACGAACTTGCTCTTATGTAATAGACTAGGAATTTTAAAAACGGATGATATTAAAGAAAACTGCTCATAAGGATAAAATGAATTTTTTAAATTCTTTAAGTAGTAAGATGTAAAAACAGAATGCTATGCAAATATGAATTTATGCAGAAACAAAAATTATAAGTCGTTGTAGTGGTTCCTTAAAAAAATAAGCTTTTATGTACAAAATTTTGAAAACATTATTAAGAAAAAATTTTGGTACACCAACCTTAAGTTTTTATTATTGTACGAATAAAAGTCTAATTTCCAAAAAAAATATCAAGCCGTTCTTGAGATATCGAATTTTTCAAAAAGAAATGCCTTTTTTTTAAAAAATTGAAAAAATATTTTTTCTTAAGTTTTTAAATGCAATGTTTTTTAAACCTTTTAGGAGCTTCTTTATAAAAAATTTCGTTAAAATCCGTTATGCCGATAATGAGAAATTCAAAATTCGAAAAAATCGTTCTATGGTAGGTACAGTCAGTAATATCTAGATTTAAAATTTTTTTTATTAAATTATAGATCGTAAAGATTATTCAAAAGATAAAAAATTTTAGCAAAATTCTCGGAACCGTCTTCGAGAAAAATACGATTTTCGAAAACCATTTTTTAACCTTTGTATGGAAGGTACCGTTAGTTTTAGATAAAACAAAATTTTTTTTCTTTAATCTCATAGATTATGTTAAGAAACTTTTATTTATCAAGTTTGAAAAAAATCGAGCATGGGGTTTTCAAAATATTGAGTTTCCAAAAAATAAAAAATTGAAAATTTGAATATGTTATAATATTCAAACTTTGGAGGAGCTTTGGCATAAAAAAAATGATTTAAATCGGCTGTACCGTTTTCGAGAAAATCAAAAACAAAAAAATGGACCCAGGGAATTATATTTTATTCTTTTATTTTATTGAACAAATGAAACAACTTCTTCGTTTGTTGATTTTATTTCTAATAATGTTTTTTATTTTTCAACAATCAATTCCTTAAATCTATTTTTGTAATGTTTTTTTTTATTTTTGGAAAAACTAGAGTGTTTTTAAAAGTAAAGTGTTTTTAGAAAGCTTTCGTAAAAATAAGCAAACAATAATAAAAATAAAGATACAAACATAATAAAAGGATATACATATAAATAAAAGAGAACCATTGCACAATGCATTTCTATTTAGCAATATCACTATATTAGATATTTTATAAGTCAACATTACACAATATGTTAAATGGTCATGCAGCTTAACTCTTTGGCATATTGAAGATTGTTAAGGTGTGGGTGTATGTCATTACCCATTGATGTACATATTATGTATATATTGCAGATATATGGTTGGTTTGTACATAAGTATAGAACATGCAACTCCTCCCGCCTTAGTATGAACAAAACTTTTTAAATAAAAGTGAATGTTCATAATTTTGATGTTGATTAGTGATAACACGTACACTGTGGCGTATGTGGACTCTTTTTTTCAGATTTCTTATTTGAATTTTAATATTTTGAAAATTTAAGTAAGTTTTGTATTATGTTTGCTTATGTTTTCGATTACTATCTTTAGAATTTAACAGCAATTAAACAAATTAACAATATACATATAAAGTTTCAAACATACATACGTTTATATTCATTATAATAAAAACAGTGATATGAGAATATCAAATTAACAAAAAAAAAATAATGAAGTAATATTGTAATATTAAGATTTGAATGAAAACATGAATAGTTATTTAAAAATAATTACAAAAAAGTTTATAAAACATGTGAATATTAATTGAATAATTGAAATTAAATTATTTTAACAGAGATTTTGATAATTTTAAAAATTTATGACAAAAAGTTCTTAAGATTTACAATTAAGTTACATATATATTTTGAAGAAATAATTTTTTTTCTGTATTTTGTATAGTTTTTAGTATGACAATGAAGCACAAAAATTAATGATCAGGTGAAATTTGTAATAATTTATTTATTAATTTAGCTCAAACTTGCAACAATGGGAAACATTTCAATTTTGTTTAATTTTTTTTTTTCGATAAGAATAATCTCTTCCGGTTAATTTTGAATGAAATTCTACATTACTAATTGGGTTTTGATACTTATATTTTCAATATAATATCTTTAATGTTAATTTTCGCACCCTTTTTAAGACATCTGGTCATCGGAAGGGCTACTCGAGAGTAGTCCTTGATGAATTTTCGATAAAATCCGCTGACTCCTAAAAACGATTTGATCTGTTTTGTTGTATGAGGCAATTGAATTTTCTGGATAATTTCAATTTTGTTTGGATTTGGCTTAATACCATCTTTCGAAATTATATGTCCCAAATATTCAGTTTCACGTTTCAAAAAATTGCACTTATCAATCTGAACTTTCAGATTAAACTCTTTTAATCTTTTGAATATTTTATTCAGCGAATCAATGTGCTCTTGTAACGAAGTTGAAAAGATCAGAATATCGTCAAGATATACGACACAGATTTTGTTTATGTAGTCCGACAAAACTTCATTCATCATTCTTTGAAATGATGCGGGAGCATTTTTTAACCCAAACGGCATTCGAGTAAACTCATAATGTCCATTTGCAGTTGAAAATGCTGTCTTGTGTCTGTCTTCTTTGTTTATGGGGATTTGGTGAAAGCCCTTTGCAAGGTCAAGGACCGAAAAATATTGCGCATTTCCCAGTTTCGATAAAATGTCTTCAATATTGGGGATGGGAAATTTGTCTTCCACAGTTTCCTCATTCAGTTTTCTAAAATCGATGACTATACGCCATTTTTGAAGGCCTGAATTATCGATCTTTTTTGGAATAATCCATATAGGGGCATTGTACGGACTATTAGATTTTGTTATTATTCCAGAATTAAGCATATCTAAAATTTGCTTTTCAACTTCCTCCTTATGCACTTCTGAATATCTATATGCCTTAGAAAATATAGGTATATCATGCTTCGTCGGTATTTTGTGAGAATATTCAGTGACAGCTGATAAGTTGTCACCTTCGATGTAAAAAACTTCTCTGTATTTTCGAATAGAAGATGTTAAAGAGTAGATTTCTTCTTTATTTAGATTATCTAATTTAAGTCTATTTGTAAGGTTACTTATATCTGGCTTTTGGAAACAGATTTCTACAATGTCTTTTGTAAGGCTATGAATTTCTTCTTCGGTTAATGCAGTTTGATAACTGCAAAACACTAAAGGAATGATGGTATCTTTCGTAATTAACTGTGATTTTTCGAGGTCAATTTTCGCTTGTAACGGCTTTAATACGTTACATCCTAGTATTCCATCAAAATCCCCACTTAAATTAGTTTCAAGCATTTCAATATTTGTAAGAGGTCTTTTAAATTCATTAAATAATGGAATTGTTATTTTTGAATCAACAGAGATATTTGAATTAATAGATTTGACCGAAATTGACTTATCAAGGTCCGTTTTGAAGGATCTGTGAAAGAGGTCTTTTTGTATTAATGAAGTGCTCGCTCCTGAATCTATTAGTAACTTGATTGGACTGGTTTTCGTTTTTACAATTATAAAGGGAAGAGATCTGAGGTGACTGACTGAAAATTTTGGAATTTAAGATCGTCGTGATTATCTGCGTTTGGTGCAAGACTATTAGATAATGAATTTTCAGTTCGCAAATGATCTATTTGCATAATATTACTACGGTCATTGTTCTTAAAAGATCTAGAATTCCTTGAAATTTGCTGTGAATTTCCTTGATTGTGATAAATTGGATTTTGTGAATTAAAATTTTGAAAAATATGTGAATTATGTTGACGAGGGTAGTTCATATTATTACTTGAATTTCCTAAATAATTGCCGGATGTATTGTTTCTTAAGTTTTGTGCATTATTTGAGCGAAAGTTATTTAAATTTTGAAATGGTCTGTTGAAATTAAAATTATTTTGATTACTACCTGGATTTAAGTTTGATAATTGTGGGGAGAAATTTGGTTTTTGTTGACGATAATTGCTATTATAGTTATATATACGATAAAAATGTTCGGTATTTACTAAAATATCCTTTGCTTCTCGAAGATTAGATGGATTCCTAGCTTGAAGTATAAGTTTTGGTTCGCTTGGTAATTTGTTAATAAACAAGCTTAAAACCATACTTTCGTTTTGTTCTCTATTAAACCATGTTGGAATGTCAGTTGTAATATCAGATTTGATATTTAATTTTGTTAATAGCCCAAGAATGCTTTCAAACAAATTTTCGACGGAATTTTTAAATTTTAATGTTTTTATTTGATTAATAATACTTTCTATACTTTCTCCAATTGTGCAATTCGATTTTAATATTGATTTTATTGCCGGCCAATTTGTCGGGTCATTATTATTGATTAAAACTATATTTGCACGATCTTTAATTTTTTGCCTGATCTTTAACTCTAACAATCCCTTAGATATTTCATCTAAATTACTAGAATAACTATATATATAATCTACATGTCTTATAAATAAATTTAGCTCTTCGGGCAAACCAGTGAATTCTTGAATTTCTTTAATTAAATGGAATATATTCGCCATACCTCGTTTTTTTTTTTTTCAAGTTTTGATGATTTTTCTTTAATAACTGAGGTCCAGACTTCTTCAATTTCTTCTTCAATTTTCAGGGAATCGCTTGTAAGATTTCTTAAGGGTTCCTTTCTTTTATTTCCTTTCTTGAATCTTAATTTCCAATCTTTTCTTTTTCTCAATGCAATCTGCAGTGCCGTAGCTTTAACCGACTGCGCCAATTATATTTTATTCTTTTATTTTATTGAACAAATGAAACAACTTCTTCGTTTGTTGATTTTATTTCTAATAATGTTTTTTATTTTTCAACAATCAATTCCTTAAATCTATTTTTGTAATGTTTTTTTTTATTTTTGGAAAAACTAGAGTGTTTTTAAAAGTAAAGTGTTTTTAGAAAGCTTTCGTAAAAATAAGCAAACAATAATAAAAATAAAGATACAAACATAATAAAAGGATATACATATAAATAAAAGAGAACCATTGCACAATGCATTTCTATTTAGCAATATCACTATATTAGATATTTTATAAGTCAACATTACACAATATGTTAAATGGTCATGCAGCTTAACTCTTTGGCATATTGAAGATTGTTAAGGTGTGGGTGTATGTCATTACCCATTGATGTACATATTATGTATATATTGCAGATATATGGTTGGTTTGTACATAAGTATAGAACATGCAACTAGGGGGGCTACTAAAAATAACAATTTTTTGTAAATTTTTTTTCAACCATTAGCTAGTTTTAACCAAACTAGCGTACCCTCGCCCGCCTTGCTGGTCGTTAAATAAAAACATCAATATTCTCTTCAAAATGCTTTTTTAAAATTTTATTTATTTATCGTAACGCTTTTTGGTATGCAACATTTTGTGTATTTCCATTTGTGTTGTAGTACACAGTCCGCTTTCATTTTTGCTAAATAATAAAACATTTCTTATTTTCTTTCAAATGAATTTATTATAAGGCTCTGTGATAAACAATATTTTTGGTTTGTCATTTATGTGCGAACCCAATAAAATCAGCAGGTTTCCCTACACATGAACAGGCTACATACAATTATCCATGTGAGAAACAATTATTTTTCAAATTCAAGCTACACGCTTGCAAAGATTGTCCCTGCGCTTTATTGATGGTCATTGCAAAAACCAGTCGCACTGGAAACTGCAATCGTTTGAATTCGAATGACATGCCTGTTGGTATCATCGGGATAAGTGGAATCAAAACGTCTTCATCTTTGAATTTCCCATTTAACATAGTGGCTTCAATAACGTTGGTCATTAGCTTCTTAACCGCAAGTCTTGTGCCATTGCACAATTTTGGTTGGTTGATATTACAAAGTATGATGAATTGTGCTCCAAATTTCAATCGCAATATGTGCGATGGCAGGCCTGGTAAATCCTCATCCTTATTCATAACGATATCGACTGACTTGAATGTGAAGAAACCTGGAGAATTATCTCTTTTAAAGTGACCTCATTAATTTCTCTAATATCTTTGTTTTTTTGCCGCCAATATAGCTCTTTCGATCAGCTAAACTTGTGTCGTGTATTGTTCTAAAATGTTTGGAAAAAATTTTTGAATCAATTCTTCTTTTGTTTGAAGTACATTGCAGAAATCGGTTGCTAAAGTTTTCCATCTCCAATTTCCAACAACTGCTTTGAAAATTCATTGGCTGATGGATCATTTTGTAATTGAACACACGAAATTTGAAAATGAGCGAAATGCACTTATTTTTTGCATTTTTTTTCATATCCAAGTTCAATATAAAAACTTGAATTTTGATCCCCCAATTTTATATTATTTATTTATTATTTATATTATTGGCAGTGTTTTCAAGCAAATTTATTAAATGAAATTTTATTTTATGTAATATGCAAAGTGTTCGACAGTGCAAAAACAAAAATGACCCACAGTGTGTAAATGCGTGTCTCAAGTATATTCTGCACATCTCCGTAACTGTGGCTTTCCAACCATATAAAATTTATCGAAATCGGTTAAATACTTTTGGAGAAAAGTGTACCACAAAAAACATGTTTGCCGTTTTATTATATGATGATATAATTTTTCAAATTTTTTTTTTAAAAATTCTGGGACAGTTTTTGAGAAAAAAAATATTTATAAAATTTCGAAAAAACATCGTATGGCAGGTACCGTTATTTTTGGTCTTAAAAAAGAATAGAAAAAAACGTCCGGGGGAAAAAATTAAAACCCATATCTACCAAGTTTGAAGAGAATCGGCCGAGCCGCTTAGGTTGTTGTCGAACCGACAGACAGACAGACAGACAGAATTGCGAGACCCACTTTTTTGGTCTTCGCTATCATCGTAATGTCAACTTTGATCAAAATCTCGAGTTCAATTTTTTTTACGAATGCATAACTTGCCTTATAGTACCTATAAGTCGCAAGTAAAAATTGTTCTTTATATGTATTTTTCAACACATAAACTTTTAATCAAAGTCACATGAGCCGTTTTGGATGAAGTTAATATTTTCTTAAGGGATTATAGACAGTTTCATTTTTGGCTCTAAGAACAAATGTTGTGGTAAAAAATTCGTCAGATGACAAATTTCAAGAAAATCGTTTTCGGAATACAATACTGAGTTATAAAAAAATATCAAAAACCTATTTGAAAATTTTGGTATCCTATTTTTGATTTTTAGAATAAGAAGTTGGTACATCGTTTGTTCGACTTTTTTTTTGAGAAAAAATCTTTTTGAACAATAGTAAGACAGTTAAGACTTTAAAGTCTGTGAGCACTTTTTTAAGAAAAATTATATTTGCTTAATGGCTAACAAATTTCAACAGCTGGTTATTTTTGGATCCTAAGTTAAATGAAATAAAGTGTCGAAGGAGTGTTTAAAAATGAATTTAACAGTTTTCACAACCTAAGTTAATGTTTTATTAAATTCTCACCTATTCTTTTGTTCTTTGTTTCAGGCTGCCGCATGCTATACACCGAAATTTATTTGGGATCATTTTGAAGGTGGAATATTGCGTTCTATTATCATGGGCCTGAACAAAACCATTTGCAAAAAGGAAGAAAAGGAGGCCAAAAGAGACGTTACCTTAGACTATTTAATCAACCATATCAAGGTATGTAGGTTTTGAAGCTAATTCTAAAATCTATTTTCAGCGCCATAAGATGTACGTTGCTCGGTATTGGTATGTGAAGCTCTTTGTATGCTCAATATCATTGTGCAAATGTATAAATATCGCAAGTAAAAATGAATCAAATCCCCAAAAAATCGACTAAGACCTCCAACATTTTCAAATTTGTACACAAAGCCCGCAAATTTACACTTCAGTTAAATAGAGACGTATAAAAATGTTACATAGACTTTATTCATGATGTCAACAAAAAATATTTAAATCTTTAAAATCGACAAATACTAAATCATGTATTTCAATTGAATTTCACTGAAATTCTTATGAATTCCTAGAATTTATACTTGAAGTTTTTTTTCCAACTCAAGTTCTGATTCAAGTTACAGAAAGTGAAAGTTTTATTTTGATGATAGGTCGACAAACCATTTGCTGATTATATTAACACAAACATTTAAAACTTGCTCATTAAATCAATTTTTTTTTAAACTTTGCTAATTTGCTTATCTTATCAGCTTAACATATTGTTATCAAGTATATTTTGTTTTTATTTAATCAAAGTGAATGTACCGATAGTTTTTAAAAAAAAATACATATATCAACGGTTTAAAGGACTTTGATTAAATAATGTAAGAGTCGGCGAATGGGACCAGGCAAAAGCTGAAGGGCAGTAGGGCAGACTTTGAAATAAAATATGTAGAGATCGGCAGTTTCAGGCAAGTAAGCGAATAGACATTATTCTATACAAAATGAATGACTAATGTTTCCGGGCGACTAATTCTGTACAAAAATCTGTACAGTTATTAATCTCTCTCGCCGAATAGCATACTGGAGAATGGAACTTTCCGTTCATGATTTAGGTATGTAACGTTTGTGTGGTAATTTTCCATTCGCACCAGCAGTACGCTTGAAATGGAAAACTTTCATACCATCTTTTCAATAACATATATGCCTTCTGAAAATGAGAATCTCTTGACTTATTTAAAAAAAAAGTATGCCATCTTAAATTGAGTGGTCATCGATTTTTTGATGAATCTTAAGAGTCTTGTCAATATAGGCCAGGAGCTGACAGCCAATTCATGGTATGAGCTTGTATAGGTGCATGCGTCATGATATCGAATACAAAAGTACGCCAGGTTTTATTAACGCCATTCGTGTGGAAAAGGGGTAGAATTTTTAACTTCCCATAGGGAGTTATTGTAATCGGTCCGATTTGTCAAATTGGAATTTTTGACATTTCTCGACGTTTAAAGGTCCCTAGAGGCTTTATCAATCATTTTTAGAGAGATGTCTGTGTGTGTGTGTGTACGTACGTTCGTACGTTCGTACGTTCGTACGTCCGTACGTTCGTACGTCCGTACGTTCTGGTACCATTTTTCGTCGTCGATATCTCAAGAACGAGTAAAGATATCGACTTCAAATAAATTTTGTTTAATAGATAATAACTTCGAAAGAGGCTGAAAGGGCGTTTATTAAAATTCAGTTAGTAGTTTTTTCACTATAACGGTTTAAAAAAAAAGTAAAAATTTTGGTTAGTTTCAAATATTTCACGAAAAAATAATGCTATTGATTTCAAATAAAATTTAATGTACTCATTATAAGGTCATACAGATTTGGTATGAATTTGGAAAAAAATGAATATACCGTTATTTTTTTAAATACAAAAAACTGAAAAAAAAATTTCATAACCCAGATATTCTAAGAACGGAAAACAATTTGAAACTCAAAATAATTCTATCTTACGAAAAATAATGTGTTTGACAACTGGTGAAAATTTCAAAAAGAATCAGTTTACAATTTTTTTACAAAAAATAAAAAACTATATAAAATTCTATTGAAAATTGGTAAAAATTGTTTTTCGACTCAAATTTCTCGAGAACTAGTAGTGATATTGACTTCTAATTTAGTTTATTTTATACATAGTATAATTTTGTATAATTGGTAAAATGTTGACAAATATTGAATTAATAGTTTTTTTTTAAACAAATGGGAAGTTATCAGTGTGGGTCGCACCCAGCCTCTTTTTTTTTTTTTTTTTTGATTTTGTGTCAGTATATTAACTTCATTTTCCTTATCAAAAATAGGAAATGAAGCATTGTCATGTTTCCAAAAAAAAAAAAAAAAGTTGACATAACGATGATAGTGAAGACCAAAAAAGTGGGTCTTGCAATTCTGTCTGTCTCTGTCTTTTTTAAAAACTCAATATTACGAAAACCTCATACTCCTTTTTTTTAAAACTTGATAAATAAAAGTTTCTTAATAATCTAAAAGATGTGAGGAAAAAAAATTATTTTACATAAAAATAGCGTTACCCACCATAGAAATGTTAAAAAATGGTTTTCAAAAATCATATTTTGAGAAAATTTTTGGTCTTACGATTAATTTTTACGATCTATAAATTAATAAAAGTAAAGTTTTTGGAATTTTTACGATTTATAAACCATTAAATTTATTGTTTTTAGATTAAGATATTACTGACTAACCTACCATTTATTTTCGAATTTTAGAACTCTCATTATCGGCGTAGCGAATTTTAATTAACCTTTTTATAGAGAAGGTTTTAAAGTTTGAAAAACATTGCATTTTAAAATTAAAAAAATAAATATTTTTTGATTTAAAAACAAAATAATTTTTCTTAAATATATTTATGTCTTAAAAATATTTTTAAAATTTTGCTTATAAAAGTTTATTTTTTTTAAGCCGCTACGATTTATTTTTTTTTTTTTTCTTTTAAGTTCCTAATAGTTGGATTTGTTTTAATTATTTAAAAACTGAATCTTATGGTTATAAACATTTTCCATTAGCAACATTCATTTTTACAATTTTTAGTCTTTTACATTTACAGTTTTTATTTCAAAAATGTTTGTGTGAGAACAAAACAATGAGCTTAAAATGCGCAGCGTTATTCAGACTAGCTGATCTCGATTATTCCTTGTTTTCGGAGTGTCCAAAAATGTTTAACCATTTTATCGAAATTCCAGTATGATGAAGAAGTCATATACAAAATAGAACAATTGAAATTAATTACTACTTGATTTATGTAAGACCTTTCTCCAGCTTAACAAAACCCCTACAAGACCAAAGTTCATGACAATAGACAAAGCCGTTTGTTGCGGACATGGCATTGGAGCGTTTGGAAGAGAAATGTTTACCGAAAAATTATCTTTAGCGACGAGGCGCATTTTTTGATGAATGTCTATGCGAAAAATCTAAATTGCGTATATGGGATGACATCAAGTTCACCAGGCGCCAATGCATCCTCAAAAAGTAACTATTTTGTGTGGATTGAGCGCCGCCCCGGCGGCTGCGGCGTCATTCCCATACTTTTTCAGAAAAGGCGTTGATGAGGCGGTCACCACAAATGGCGAGCACTACAGAACGATGATAACCAATTTCTTATCGCCAAATTGAATAATATGGATATGGACCTAGACGACACGTTGTTCCCACAGATTAGCGCTATGTGCCACACAACGGACGCCACGGGTGACATTCTTCATGCACGATGATGAGAGTAAGTTTATTTCAATTCGTTAAATGCTTAGGTAAACAGTATGTTTACTTATACTTATACTTATAAACTAAATAAATTATTCTAAGCTATTAGAGAACAAAGTTTTAAGTTTAATGCGTTTCAGGTTATCGTTGAAAGATTCTATACAAAAGCTGAAATTATTAAATATTGAAATCAATTGATTGAGGGGGCTATTTGCACCATGGTTTGATCTACTAAATACTCGTATATGACAAAATTGTTGCTGTAGTCTTATACTTGTACGACTAAATCTGAAATTTAACTGACTTAGAACTAATGGGGATGATATTGACCTATTAATAATTCAAACAATAAAACAAAATTGCAAATACCTTCTATGATTAGTAAGTGAAGGAGGAAGTGTGTTTTCTTGTGACTACAGAAGAAAACGAAGGCAGAAACGCGAAGATCTTCTCTGAATTGCTTCAAGTCTTGTTATATGAATGGAGTAGTAGGGTGACCATACTACACAATTATATTTAAGTATAGCTATAGGTCTTACAAATGAAACAAAGAGAAGCATAAGAACATAAGGGTCACGAAAATCGCGACCGAATATCTTTATGAATCCTAGGACCTTGTTATCTATTTTTTAACTATGTAGTTTAAATGATTATTAAGAGTTAGCTTAGGATCAAGAATAACTCCTAAGTCAGAAAACACGAAGACTTCACTTAAAGTATACACATCAAACGTATAATTAAAAACAAGAAAACTCATGGCTTTACACTTGTCAACATTTAAAAAAAGACGATTCTTCTTGCAATAGTAAACATTCAGAAGTAGATTTAATACTTTTGAAAAGTTTAATGTCATCAGCATAAATAAGGACGGACGAATTTTTTATGATCGAAACCAAGTCATTTATAAATAAAATGAATAAAATTGAACCTAAATGGCTACCCTGAGGAACGCCAAAGTTGACAACAAATTCATTCGAATAATCATTACGAAAAACAACACTGTAAATTCAATTTTTTTAAATACGATGAAATCCAATTTAAGAAATTGTTGTTAAAACCTTGTTTGGCCATTGTAATAAGGTTGTAGGTGTGTATTCTTGAATTCAGAAACTATTTTTATTTTGTTAAAGAAAGCGAACAAGGCATGCATGTGAGCGCCCGGTTTGAGCTCGCTGGAAGTGGAAGTTGAAAATTGGACCACTGGGATCCCTGCCACCGCAAGAATCAGAGTTGGGTATTTGAACGATGTCGAATTCCATTTCAAGTGAAAACATTTTGTTAAAGCTTCACACACAACTGCTTTAATTCCATTCCAACATCTACCCGACCTTTTTGAAAAACTTTTTACAAAATATAGACCCCATTCCATCACTTCACTCAAATATTAAAGTTGTCCCTAAATTTTATTAATAAAATTAAGTAATTTTTGTTGCATCAAAAATCTTTTAAACATAAATTAAAAAAATAAATTAAACTATTTATTAATATTAAGTTAATGATAATAAAATAAATTTAAAAAAATCAATAATTGTGTTAAGTTTTTGTAAAACAAAAAATAGAAAAAGGTTGTGTGTACGCGCGGTAGAAGTAAAACTTCTTTTCTCTCAAGCAAAGCCTCTGTAAGATTCTAACCTATAAACGTACAAACATGTTGTAGTACAAAAACATGTCGCTGTCGTTGACTGATAACGTGTCGTTTTGACATGTCATTGACAGCTACATGGAAAATTTTTTAACCCCAACGCCGGAAAAGAAGTTTTACTTCAATAATTTTAATAAAAAATAATAAATTGTTACTGATCACTCTTTGATTAACAAATGTGAAATTACAAATTTCATTTGCACAATAATTGCATCCAAATAATATCGACCTGGAACATAAAACGCACCCTATATTATACTCAATGTTGGAAAAGACCAAATTGCGGCGAAAACATACATACATATACTTCACTTTAAATGAATAGTCACGCAAAATTTCTGAGGTACCCTTTTCCATTTTTTCCGAGCACTTCCTGTTTGTTAATGATATTGGGAACAGAAGTCAGAAAGAATAGTTTAAAAACTTACCATTATTTCTTTCTTGCAAAGCGTTCTTATATGGTAAAATACAATTTTTTGTGTCATTAAGTTCATTATTTATTATTGTTCTGAGGAAATTGATCCATTAAATTGGTTTGATTGAAATGAAAAACAAAATCTCCTAAACCAAATTTATTCATCTATTTACTCCTAAAATAAGAATTCCGAAGTGAATCAGTAAATCAAAGGTCCATCTTTACCTAATTAAAAACCTAAAGATTAAAATGAAAAATTTCTTCATATCAATTTTCGTGTGAGTGGTATTATGAATCATAAACCGCAATGATGCTCTAAAAAACACCAAAGTCTCTCTACTTCAAACCATTGGCATTCAGTTCCCTCGAATTTTGAAAATTGGTATTTTTAATTTCATTTAATTTGTCATTTCGCGCATAATTTGGAAAATCTATAAGTCGATTTGACAATTGAGCTGATAAACCGGATCAACCTGAACAATATACATATACATATATGTACATATTTCGCCACAAAAATATCAAAACCTCTCGGCATCTCTCTCTATAAATTAATTGAAACTATACAAATTATTGAGCAAGTAAATTCAAAATTCGGCAGTATCAGACTTTTGACAGCAAATTATGAGGAATTCTGTTAAAGGAATTGCATTGAGAATTCTGAGATTGCTCAGAGCTCTGACGTTTTACAAATTTGAACTGGCCTAATGGTTTGCTGAGAATGATTTTGCAATTGTCATTTCTCGTAGAATTATGATGGCTCAAGAAATACTTCCAGACTCTCTTTCTGTTTTTTCAAATATTTTTGTTTTAAGTAGAAATATTAAAAAACTTAAAAAGTTTTCATAAATAATAAAAATGCAGTTTGTAAATCATTACTTACTTGGATGCAAATTTTGTAGGTACAATATTGTCCCAGATATAGTTTTCGCCATCAGTTCCCATAATGGTAACGTCGTCGTTTTTGTGATGAATATTTGAGCAGTTTGATTAAACTTTGTTAAAGCATGTAAATTTGAGGAACACTATATTTTTTTAACATAAAATTCCTTTGAACACAATTTAAAAAAAGAAACAAAAACTGTCATAGATACATATGTCAGTTTTATATAAAAAATTACAAAAAATATCACAAATTACATTAATTGACTTGACTTAATTGATCTGACTTAATGTTCGTCCTTTTTTCACAAATAATTTATTTCGCTTGAAAATACCCAATTCAGATGTGGTTTCTTTGTTTGGAAATAATATCCGGTACGTTAGAACTGAAACAATTATTTTAGTTTTCACTATATTGTTTCAAATATTAAAATGACATAACAAAATTTACGAAACAGAAATACGAGTAGCTTCACAAGTGACAAATAAAATGTTTTTTTTTTTCGGTCGGTTTTTTTTTTTTGTGTACCGTGCTAGGCTAGAAGACCTTAGCAGTTGCCATCAAGCAAGAGAACTAATAACTGTTCAATCGGAGATTAAAATTTTGTGAACTCAAACCTCGATGAGTAAATATAGTTTGACATCTACAACAAGTAAGTAAATAGGATTTAACTGATATAAGCTTATGAGTCGGTGAATTTTACTCACCCTAACAGGGCTGGATTTAGCTTTATAGACATTGTGGGCCTAGGCAGTTTCGAATCGCACTCAAACAGCTTAACAGGAATATGAATTATTTTTGGCTATTAAAATATTGTATTTAGGAAATTTTGGACATAATGCGAGAAAAGTGTTCTTAAGCATGAAATTCATTTGCTTAATTTACTAAGTCTGTTCCCCTTATTTGAACTTAAATAAAAAGACGCTATCCGATTTCTTATACAGATTTAAATTAGTTTAATTTATTTTATTTAAAGAATTTTTCAAACATTTTACAAAAAGTATTTAAGTCTTTATTATTCTCCAAATGAAAATTAATTTAAGAAATAATCACTAACTCGCTTATGAAATATTGAATTTTCAAAAAAAAAAAAAATTTTTTTATTTCATATTTTTTTTTAAGATTTTGCTAGTTTCCAATTTTTTTTTACGTTTATGCAATTAAATTTAAACCAGATATGACGATAAGAAATAACAATTTATTAAAAAATGGGTTCCTAAAACTTATTGTACAAATTTACGATTACGAATAAAATTGATCAAAATTTTGTAAGTCGTCCTTGAGAAAAATAACATTTTCTTTACATTTGTATGGCTAGAACCAATATTTGTGGATAAAATAATTGTTTTGCTCTGAATAATGTTTATCCTAAAGTGGGCTTTAGGTCAATTTTTGTTAATATTTTGTTTTGTTTTTTTATGTTGTGACGTTTCGGATGTGGTTACACCCTTCTTCAGACAACTTTAAAAATACAAATATTCTTTTATTTGTTTGTTCTTTTTTGGTTTTCGCGTTTTTTTAAAAAAGTTTAAAAGACGTTTTAAATCTTTTTCTTTTTTGTTTTATATATCTTACGAGTATCTCTTTTGTTTTTTATTTTTTTATTTGTTTGAAAATTTATTTTAAACAAAATGATGTTTAATTATCTGAATTTTTAAATTCAAATAAAAATGGGTGTAACCACATCCGAAACGTCACAACATAAAAAAACAAAACAAAATATTAACAAAAATTGACCTAAAGCCCACTTTAGGATAAACATTATTTAATTAAATAAAAGGTCACGAAGAAAGAAAATATTTATTTTGCTCTGATTCTATTTAAACTTTTTTTTTGAGCTTTTGCATAAAAAAAACATACCAAGATTTTTGAGATATTCGAAAATAAAAAAAAAATGTACCATTAATAACAATTTTTCAATTTTGGCCTAGATTTTATAAAAATTCATTAAATTTTGTTCATAAATATCTGTGGAATAGTTTTTGAGAAAATGATGCTTTCTTTAAAAAAGCAAAAATTGTATATGTATGAGCTGTTATTTTTTGTCCCAAAAAGGTAACTAAAAAAAATCGACACATTCCCTTAGGCTTGCCTGACATTGGCCAACAATGGTAAAATGAAAAACGGATAAAATGATTTCTTCTATCCCAATGCATTTAAAACATCGAGATTCAGACAGGGGCATGTTCCAAGTTTAAAATTTCTGTTTTCTGTTCGGTATAAATCTTGCAATCTACGAAGTTTAAACTAACTTTTTGATAAGCTTGAGACCTTGAACAAACGCGCTGTCATCCAGTTCTGACTTATGTTTAAGGTTTTAAGAATCTAGAAGTTAGCTTTAGACTGATTCGAAAATCAAACTTGTTCTTAGCTCCAGCCCATACTACGACCAAACATTGAAGATATTGGATTAGTCTTCTATTGCATTTGTATGGGAAAAACCATTAAGATGTGACATTCGCAGAATGTTATCACGGCCGAAGAAATGGAAAATACCCTAAATGAACCCAAAATGTAATTGAATCGGTCATTTCAAAGACCTCTTAAGTCACATTTTTTTCCAAAATGCTTTTTTTTGCGGAAAATGGTTCCACGTAAGTCTGTACATTCCTTCCCCTTCAAATAATACCATGGGAAAGAAGTTCATTGCATAAACAACATTAGTCAGTGACTTAAGAGGTTTTTGCATGCACTACCAAAATGGCCGGAGTAGTTTTATGACTGAGTTTTTTAAATTTGCTTTGCTCTGATTGGTTCAACAATATTCAAATCTTCAATTTAATACCAACCGTCATTAATGTCATATTTGCATCTTTTACACAACTGTTTTCTGCGAAAAGTAATTTTAGTTTTAAAAATGTCTTCAAGTGAAACAGAGAGTGATGGTGCGCCCAAAAAGAAGAGAACGTGTAATTCCTTTAAGTATACCTTAATGAAATGTTATATCAAATTGACAAGCATAAACTAATTATCTAAGAGATTTGAAAAACCCAGGAACTGTCGATATCAAGTTTCAGAAGAGTAGAATCATATGTCGAAGTAAGATCATTGAGCTTGATATTTCTAAGGCATTTGATAGATTTTGGCATCAAGCTATTACGAGTATATCGAAAATACATGAGTTTAGTATCAATGAAGCCATTATTCGTTGGATTAGAAATTTTCTACTGGATTGTTCAATAAATTTTTTTTTGGAAGGTTTCAAATCGGATCTTCACAAAATAAATGCTGGGGTCCTCATGTTCTCCGTTAAGTTTCGGACTCTCTTTCTCATTTTTTTGATTGATCTCTGAAACTGAATGATCTTTTGCACTTCATTGTCTTTCTCAGCTTTTCATACTCATCCGCCTCGTCCATCTCATTAGAAATTTAGAAAATATAGCTAAAAACTGAAGATGTTTTGGAATTCACGAAATGGTGGCCAAATTTGTACAAAAAAACATGTTTGTCAACACTGAATCTTATAGAAAAAAGTCCCACAAAAACAGAAAAAGCACCTTCGACATGCGTGAGCTTTAAGTATGCTTCCCATAGAAAAGATACTATCATAGGAATGTATTGATGGATTGATTAAACATTCATTCTTATTAATAAAGAAAGTTACGACTTTTGTTTCACTTCTATCAGCCAAGGCTTATGTTTTAAAAGTGGCCATCAATAAGAAAATGTTGAAGATAATCAATCTATGTACCTTAAAGATATTAAAACATGACGAAACGTTATTCTTAAGTGTAATTTTCAATAATAAGCAATACAAAATATGATATGACCCCAGTCCTTGCTAAAACAACTTAAGTCAAGAACAGTTTTTTAGGTTCTTTTCATTATTTTTATTAATAAACTGTGAATTTTTTTCGATTTTTAATTTTTTTACCACAAAAATACTTAAATAAGCATAAAAAAGTAGTTTAAAACTCATTTGTTTGTACATGAAACAGGTTTTATTGATTCCTGAAAAATTTTAATTGAATGACTTATGAGGTTTTTGAAATGACCGATTCAATTATTTGACGTATTTTTTTAACTTAACTTAATGTGGACTACGAGTAAAAGGAATTTTCTTATAAATTTGGTAAATTTCGAAAAAAGTTGTACTTATACCGTTATTTCGGGTCTTTAAAAAAATTGCTGGGAATAATCAAAAGACCTTGAATTTTTTAAATAAAAATTAATTGTTCATGCAGTTCTAAATGTTCTGTATGTTTATGCTTATGAGTGGTAAGGCAAATGCTAGTGTTTTTTTTTTTCAAAAATTGACTTTTGTTCATGACACACAAAATTCACAAAAAAAATTCTTGAAAAATGCCGAAAATGTGCCAATTTCAATATAATAATTGCTATAGCAGATTATTGCTGTGTTTTCAGGACTTGTATCAGATACCAAAACAAAGATGAGAAAATTATCGCATTATAATTATTCCAAAAAATAAAAATATTTTTTCCGGACACTCTCATATTTGTCATGGTTGATTCATTTCCTACCAAACTCTTCTTCTTCTTCTTTAAGTTTGGTTAAAATGACCCTCAAATTTTTGATGATACAATCATCAAGGTATTTAATTCATAAAAATTAAGGAATGCATTTTATTGCATTGATTCATTCACAACTTCTTATCTGCGGTCACAGACACAACCAAATTCATCATCGAACACAAGTAAGCACAAGTATCCATCAGGTTTTTAACCATTCTTGTCGGGTTTTCTGATTTCCAACTGTAAAAATGATTTTGTTTAATTACACTTGGATAAAAATGGAAATTAAATTAAATGATAAAATTAAAGTTTTATGATAAAATAAAAATAAGTTCAAGAGGTCCGTTGTCGATATATATAAAATTCATGACTGGGTGGCACGAGCTTAAAAGAGAAACTAAGAATTTAAAATATGAATGTTCTTAGAAAAAAATGTTCATACGCATTTAATTTCATTATTTTTAAATAAGCTAAAATAATGCTTTTTTGGGTGGAGCTAAAAACGGAATGTCATGTGATATCCTAAGCCAAATATAAACTTATACAAGAACAAAAATTATGAATTATTGTAGCGTTTTTTTTTTTTTAAGTTTCTATACATACAATTAAAATTAAAATTAAAAAATAATTAAAATTCTAAGTGCAGTTTTCGAGTAAAACACGGTTTTCGATATAACCAATTTTTGACATTTCTATGGTGGGTACTGTTTTTTAAGTTAAAATGAATTTTTTCCTTCATCTAATTGATAGCATTATAAAACTGTTAGTTTTAAAGTTTCACAAAAATCGAGCATGTGGTTTTCGAAATATTGCCTATCAAAAAAAAATATTTTTTTTTTTAAATCCAATTAAAAAATGTTATTTAAATTTCAATACAAAATACTATTTAATCTTTTTAGAATCAAGATCCATTATACCGTTTTTAAGAAAATCAAAAACCAAAACACAGACAACATTTTTCAACCGTTATCAAGCACTTATCAAATAAACTTTTTAGATTTTTTTTTAAAATGTTTGGCACAAGTTCTTAGAATAAAAATACCTTGTGACAGAATTACGAAGCCCATTAATATAGTCTTCCATAACATAGTAATGTCATGTTTGATTAAATACTTGAATTCGATTTTTCACGAATGCATAACTTGCCGTATAGTACATTCATATCTATGTATATTGCAAGTAAGAATGTCTGTCCGGTAAAATTAACAACATTTACATTTAAACTGAAAAAAATTTACCAATAGTCGTTTTTAACAGATTGTGCAATAGAATTCCTTTTCTACTTGCAAGTTTTGTACTTGGACAAAAATATAAACGGAGATTTTGATGATGCAGAAGGCGAAAAAGTGTGTCCGACAATTCCGTCTACCTGTCTCTATGCCTTCAACTCGACCTACAGCCGCTAAAGTGATTTCCTTCCCATATACCTGTAATGTATAATCTTATTTATCTCGAAAACGGCTCTAACGATTTTGATAAAAAATATTAGCTGTGATATTATGGACATGGACTAAAATTTGGTCAAAAAAAATTTGGGGCAAAATGTTATTAACGGTACCTGTCATGGAACCGTTTTATTTTTTTAAATTTTCTCATTTTTCATCAACGGCTCTAACAATTTTAACCAAAATTTTTATGCAGGAGCTCCTTTGCATTTGAAAAAATATTATCTAAAATATTTTTCGAAAAACAGTTTTTGGATTTAAAAAAAAAATACAATTTTTTTTTGAAAATTCGATATCTTGAAAACGGATACACGATTAAATTTTTAAATTACGATTTAAAATGTATTTTATTAAATACTAACAATTTGCATATCAGTTTTTCTTATACAAATCTTAATGAAAATTTAGTACACAAAAAACATGTTTCAGTGTGTCTGTATATGTGTGTGTCTTTACACCTCCCTACACCCTAAGCCACTGAACGTATTTTCTTAAATCTCGGGAGTTAAGGGCCCCCTTAAGTTTAAAATAATATTGTATATAAAAATATTTGAAAGAATATTTTTTGGATTTTTTGACTAAAAAAATCCAATTTAGTTTTTGAAAAATCAATATCTTGAAAACGTGTGAGCGATTAATTTTGGAAAATATTTCCTAAAATCTACATTAATAAATACTTAAAATTGGCATCCCATTTTTTTTTTCTAGAAAAATTTTAAAGAAATTTCTTATATAAAAAACATATTTAATAATAAAACGATTTTTAAACTTTGTTCGCATTACTTCATACTTTTCTAGAAATCAGATGGCAATTTTATGCTTTTCAACATTTTGCTCTCAATAAATTCGGGCTTTTATATTTATAACCAATTTTTAAATTTCAAAGTACACTTACATAAGAGCAAGTTCGTGAGATCGTGGATTTGTTTTTCCTTTTTTATGCTCGACTTTTTTACCATCGCCAATTTAAATAAAATCTTGCGTACCGAGCATTTAAAAAAAGCTTATTTAATATTTCATATCAAAGTTTTCAAAACAATGTGAGTGTAAACAAAATACAAAATTATGTTTCGGAAATTATTTTTCCAATTATTTTTGAAATTCATGTTTTTTTTATTTTTTTTTATTTTTAGCTAATTAATTAAATTGATGTAGCAAAACGTTTTCTTAAAACAATTAAAAAATGTATATATTTTTCTAACATTTTTTTTTATTTAATATAAAATGGAAAATGATTGGTTTCAAAACAAAATTATAGTTTCCATAAACAAATATGTATTTAGCAATTCACAGATATTGTTTAGAAACTGCCTTACGAATGTTAAGTTTTGGATTTGAGGAAAAAGCTGCAGTAAAAAAATAAATTGAGCGAAGATCGGATAGTAATGTCGGAACTAATTAAATACAATTAAAAGAAATGAGATTTAAAAAAAATATTACTGATCAAATTAAAAATACCAAATAAGGTATAGCAAATGAATATAAATAGCTTAACAAATAAATTAATTATTTAACAAAAAAATAAACATAAAAACAATAAATAAAGGAATAAATATGTAAAATGAAAGAGCAAACTATTAACATAACTAACTTAAATAATATTATAATAAATCTTCTTTTATTTATCCTGTACTAACTCAGTGGTTGTGAATAAGTCCAAGTACTCCCGACCCAATACTCCACTTATTTTATTTTTCATTTTCAGTAAAATCACAGAAAACTTAACTATCAAACCTCCTCGATTACCAAACTGTGTTAAAAAAGAAAGAAATATTAAAGTTGTTCTCCTCAAATCAAACCCGCACAACACACCTGTTTTAATCACAAAATTCCTGTTGAGTTCTTCTCTCGGCACTTCTAGGCAATGATCATAAATAAATTAACTATTTTACTATCTAAGTCTCTTAGAGTGAATTTTATTTAAGCCATCAAAGATAAGGTTCTCTTTTTTCTCTCCCTAGCAGCCATACCTGCCTAACCGAGTACAAAGCCATTCAATGAATACAAATTTTGGCATTTCCGCAAAATGAGTATACCGGAATGTTTTCGATTTTTTGTTTGCAATTGCCACCCGATTTGAGAACGTGAGACAGATAAAACTTGCGGTTAAACAAGTAATGAAAGGTCTGTAAATAAACAATGTCAGTGTTTAAGGCAAGGGGATTGTCAAAATTGCATAATAATTTCCATGCCGCCAACGACGATGACGAAGGCAACTTATCAACCGAAACAACTCGCATGGGAGTCTCGACACTTTAGTCAGGTTCATTTTTGTCCAGCAATGTTTAGTCATCAAAACAGCGTTAAATATTGAAGCGAGCACGAATCTTTGTATTATTTTTTTATTTGTAAAACTCGTTGCCAAAGTGAAACTAGGCTATTGATGCAATGACCTGGGCAATGAAAAGTTTCCTTCAAATCGGAAATTCCAGTGTGAGAAATATAAGAAAAAAAATCATGTTTGTTTTTTTTATGAGAAAATTGAGAGCCTTACACTTTTAGTTTTAATTGATTTGTTTAATACTTTGTCTGGATTTTATTGGTGGAATGTCCAAGTTATGACAGCGGAAGTTTTATTGCCGGTTAGAATACGTTTAGTCAAATTTTATGACACAAAGATGACATTCAATTATTTTCCGACCGTTTTAAACAAATAAGCTTGGAAATATATTACGACAGAACATCTTTAGTAAAAATAGAATATTTTTAGTAAAAATAAATGCAAACTTTTTACTAGGCGTATTTTGTTGAGCTCTCCTTTACACGATGCAGATGCCCCCAACAATAAATTAAAAGGTATCATCATATTAACTCGTCATTAAGGAGGTATAATGCTAGGCTTTCACTTGTCTTTGAAGAACGTAGTTTAACTTTATAGGGAGAATGATACGAGCTATCTACTACTATTCTCTCATTGCCCTTTGCCTTTGGTATTAGCGACCCTGTCTTGTCAAGGTACATCTTTGAGAGACAAGTGGAAATCTGTGATAATACTTAGTGATGTAAATTTTGGCAATTGGGGAGTATGAAGTTCAACGAACCACATTTTTTTATTCAATTTAATTTATTGTTTTTAATAGGCAGAATTGATTAATTTGATTGATAAAAATTGGTATTGAGTTGCGACTTGCGAGGTAAATGAGTTATTTTGTGAAATTTTCCTCAAAAGCTTAATAGCTTTTGGAAAAGAAATAAAATGAAAGCTCTGATCTTTAAAAAACTCGAAAAATGTGGTGAAACAATTTATTACAAGCTATTAAATTTTTTTTTGAGACTGGCGATAGCCTAAAGTTTACACAACGGAAAAAGAAGTTTAACGATTCTTCTAAAAAGTACCTCATACTCGTATGTTCTTGCATTTAAAAATTGTAGAAGTCCGAAGGAAATTGGCCCATAAAATGACATTGGAAATTTGTGGCGACACCATCATAGAAAAATTACCATTGGTAAAAAGAAAGGCACAAAATTCAACTTTATCTTCGGTTCCAACCCTCTCTAAAACGACAACCAGATAGCTATGTAGCTCTTCAGATAGGGATAGCAATTGTTCGTTCCACTGGTGACCTGATGGCATATCTCACCGAAAAGTGAAACAGATCCTTGCATTATTTTGGATAAAGTAAGATTATTACTTACTTACTTAAGGCGGCGCTACAGTCCGGGGTGGACCAGGGCCTCAACCAACAAGCTTCTCCAGCTATAGATCGGTCCCTAGCTAGCTGTCTCCAGTTTCGCAAGCCAAGTTGGGTGAGGTCCTCCCCCACTTGTGTGCGCCACCTGAGTCGCGGTCTTCCTCTACTTCGCCGTCCCTCGGGGGGAAGACTTTCCGGGCCGGAGCATTCGGGTCCATTCGCTCTACATGACCAAGCCATCTCAGTCGCTGGACTTTTATACGTTTGACTAGGTCAGTTTCACTGAACAGCCCGTACAGTTCGTGGTTAAATCTTCTCCTCCACTCCCCATCTATGCAGACGGGACCAAAGATCACACGAAGCATTTTCCTCTCGAAAAAGCCTAAAGCGCTCTAATCCACCTTCGACAAAGTCCATGTCTCTGCACCATAGACAAGGACCGGGATGATAAGGGTCTTATAGAGGGACACTTTAGTTGCTCGAGAGAGGACTTTGCTACTCAATTGCCTTCTTAGTCCAAAGAAACAGCGATTGGCCAGAGTTATTCTCCGTTTGATTTCAGTAAGATTATTGCGCTTGATATTTCTAGCGCATTTGATGCAGTTTGACACCTCTCTCTTATCGAAAATGCTTGCGTTTGGTGTCAAGGATTCCTTTATTCTTTGATTAGAAATTACCTTCAAGATCGTTCAATGCATGTCGTATTGACGGTTTCCTTTTCCTCATTTTTATAAATAATGATCTCTTGACTAAAACACCTAGTCCACTTCTTTGTTTTGCCGATGACTCTATCCCCATCGGAAGTGGAATTGCAACGGCATCGTATGATAAGCTTAGAAAACTCCAATCTTTACAGCATAGTTAAATGGGGTATAAATAATAGTGTAAAGCTGAATGCTTCAAAAACTCAATAAAGTCTAGTGTCGCCTCGAATCTTGGTTTGGCTTTCTGGACTACATTCACTTCTGGGCTACAGTTAATAGACTTCGCGCTCACCGCACAAAACATCAAATATCCTTCGAAGAATTTTTCTTTTGAAAGAGCCTAGTACAGCTCGCCCTTTCTACTTATCGTCCAACACTCGGTCTCGGCGCAGCTCCTTAAATTCGGGACTGGTACCATCGTATTTTCAAATAAGGACTTGACAACTATTTAAAAACAAAAAACAAACCTTTTGAGATATCTCTAAAATAATTTTTTTTTTTTTCAAAAACTCAATATTTCGAAAACCCCAGGCTCATTTTTTTCAAAACTTGACAATTAAATGTTTTTTAATAAAATCTACCAGATTTGAGGAAAAAAAATTATTTAAAAATAACAGTTCCCACCATACAAATATTAAAAAATGGTTTTCAAAAATCGTATTTTTATCAACAACGGCTCCTAGAATTTTAATAATTTTTTTTCTTTCGATTAATGCTTGTGATCCATGATTTAATTGAAATTAACATATTACGGACTGTACCTACCATAGAACATTTTTTGGAATTTTGAATTTCTCATTATCGGCAAAACGGATTTTAGTGAAATTTTCAATGGAGAACCAATTTTGTTTTTGAAAATTCGATACCTCAAAAACGAGTTTAAATATTCTTTTGGAAATTTTGTTTTTATTCGTACAATAATAATAAAAATTGAAAAAAGTTGGCGTACCAAAATTTTTCTTAAAAATATTTTTAAAATTTTGTATATAAAAGTTTATTTTTTTAAGAAACCGCTCCAACGACTTATAATTTTTGTTCTTGCATAGGTTCATATTTGCTTAAGAAATCGCATGGCATTATGTTTTATCTCTCACTACTAAAAGAGTCTAAAAAATTTATTTCATGTTTATGGTTAGTTTTCTCTAATAACATTTGTCTTTATAATTTTTAGTCTATCACATAAGAGCAATCGTGTATTTTATTAATATTCTTTTTTTGAAAAATAACCCTCCCACACGAAACGGCCTTAAAAAAAAACTCATCTTGTAGGATTTCCGTTATAAGAAAATACTCATCAATCATTTCGCAAAGTATTTCAATTTAAAAAAAATTTTAAAAATCAAAAAATCGAACTCGAGATTTTGATCAAAGTTGACATTAGAATGATAGCATAGACGAAAAACTTGGGTCTCGCGATTCTGTCTGTCTGTCTTTTCGACTATACAGCCTAAACGGCTAGTCCGATTTTTTTAAAAATTGGTGAATATCATTTTTATTTATTCCCCCACACGTGTTTTTCTTTTTTTTTAAGACCAAAAATAACGGTACCTGCCATACGAATTTTTTTTGAAATTCTTTTAAAAAAGAATTATACAAGAAAATTTCATTTTGTTGAGGCTAGATAATGGTTGAAAAAAAATTACGAACAGTGGATATTAATGGTACCCTCCCTGGAACCATTTTTTTTGTTTTTGATTTTCTCAAAAACGATTCAACTGATTTCGATTATTTTTTTTCATCCTAAGGTTCCCCAAAAATTTGAATAGAATTCAGCTTTCAAATTTTCAAAAAAATTTATTTTTGGATTTTTAAAAAAAGTTTAAAACATCGTTTTTCAAAACTCAATTTTTCAAAAACCCCATGCTAGATTTTTTTTTAATCTTGATAAATAAGATTTTCTCAATATAATCTACAAGATCTAGGAAAAAATTTTATTTTACCTTAAAATAACGGTACCCACCATAAAAATGGTAAAAAATGGTTTTCGTTCTTTCGATTAATTTTTACGATCTATAATTTAATAAAACAAAATTTGAAATTAAGATATAACAGACTGTACCTACCATAGAACCATTTTTTCAAATTTTCAAATTCTCATTATCGACATTACGGATTTTAATGAAAATTTTTATAGAAAAGCTTCTAAAAAGTTTGAAAAATCGTGCATTTAAAAACTTAAAAAAAAAATATTTTTTGATTTTTTGAAAAACAAACTTTTTTTTCTTTGAAAATCCAATATCTTAAAAACGGTTCAATTTTTGTTTGCTAATTTAATTTTTATTAGATAAATAACAAAAACTTTAAGTTGTCGTACCAATTTTTTTTTCTTAAAAGTGTTTTAAAATTTTTTTATTTAAAAAAAAAAAACACTACAACAACTTATAATTTCTGTTCTTGCATTAATTCATATTTGCAACATTCTGTTTTTATCTCTTACTATTAAAAGAGTTTAAAAAATTATTTTATCCCTATGAACAGTTTTCTCTAATAACATTCGTTTTTAAAATTCCCAGTCTATTACATTGGATCAAGTTCGTGCGACCCAGTCGTGCATTTTATTTTTTTAACTTAGAGGACCGTTTGATGGCTATCAAAGGCTATGTCCCATTTAAAGTCTTCTTTGTTCATGTGTATCTTCATAACAGAAAAAAGTCTTACCTCCAAAAATAACCTCATTAAGACCTCCTGAAGTTCTTATGAATTTTTGGCTCTTAGTCTCAGTTGTAATTTTTGATATGTAATATATGATATGATAGGTATGATATGAAAATAATTTAATTAAACCTACACAAATGATAAAATTAGTCACTAGAATTTTATCATTTGTGTAGGTTTTAATTAAAATTCAAAATTCCTGTTTGATATGCCGCTCAACTTCACGCCATTCTATTATTGTACTTTTGTATCTGTAGATATGATGCAAATTGTAAACAAGCTTCTTAAAAACCACAATTCGCAAATTTCTATTAAATGCCAAAGAAACGCACAGCGGGGACTTTTTTGCAACGATTGAGCTCGAATTACTCACAATCCGACCTATCTCAAGTTTTATTGTTTCATTCAGTCTTTCATCATTTGTGGAAATATTTTATAGAAACAAATACTCATAGCTGCAACATTGTATTACCGTATACGTGTAATCTAGATCTATGATATCACAACGTAATTCTGGACTTTAAACTCAATTACAGCTAAAAATAAGTTGGATTCTTGTAAGGGAATTCCATCTTAGAATTATATAGAAATAATATGGAATCATATTTTGAACATGGTGAAATAACGTCTTCTCTCGTTCTGTTCGATGATAATACTCGTAGAAATATATTTTTGTAGTAAAAATGACAGTCAAAATCCTTTTCGTTGAACTCGTCTAGATCGATGGTAGAGGGATTTTGACTATCCTACCCTTAATATGTTTAAGCAAAGTGCGGGCGCTTGGGAAAGTTGGAGAGGATTTAAAAGGAGATACCGATGCACATTGGTTTTGAATGTCTGAATATCGTAACGGGAGGGAAATATAGAACGGGTAAGGCATTCCACATTCGTGCAGTGCTGAATCTCTAAATATAACAGTAGGTATGTACGTCCGAAGTTGTGCTCAAGTACAAACTGATGGGCATTCCTTGAAGCGTGAGTATTAGAGTTAAGTTGTGAAAGGGGAGGAATGAAACTTGCTATTTCACTTTATCACTGTTTATAAAAATAATGGTAAAATAATGGAAGACAGAAAATATTGCGGTGGTGCTTCAGAGATTCAAATGTTTATGTTATGCTTATATCACCTATTTTTGGATTTCATCCAATAGACTCAAGTGGGTTACTGGAGCACTTGTCCAAATATGGGAATTATACTCAAGATTAGGACGAATATAGGCTTTATATATTACAGCCAGATCAGAAGATATGCAAAATTTCTTTCAACGTCGAAAGAAGCCTTAATTACTCGTATTTTTGGCGACGTCGAATATTTGGTCTGTGATACACATACCGAGAACTGAATACTCTACTGTTTCCACAATCCAAGGGCCGCTTATGGATAGCGATATGGGGGGTGGGTGTCACTTTAAGGACAGCAGGCATCATTGAGTTTTTGAAGCATTAAATTCTACGCGGTTTTTTGTTTCCCGTTTGATCAAGATCAGAATTTATACGCTGCCGTTTTGTATCAACAATCGAAGATCAAAGATATGAAATGCTGAGGGTAGGGGAAGATGGCCTAAAATGGCCCACCAAGGTAAAATGGCCCCCTTGCTAGAAATTGTAGAATCGAACAGAATTAGAAGGTTTTGGTAAAACAATTCTTTAGTTTATCTGGCATCACTGACATAAACGAAATATTAGCATTTTCAAGCTATTGTTTGAAATTTTACAGGTCAAACTGTCTCTAGCAATCTACAAAAGTAGAACCAATAAAATGCTTTAAAAAGTTTGTTGACAAAAAAAATTATAGAAAAACATTCAATTTTGGAGAAAACAGTTAATGAATGTATGTAAGTATTTAGTATTTCTTGTTAATTTACTGAAATTAGTTGGCCCATAACCATTTCATTGTGTTCAGAATTAAAACTTAAATAAAAGAACCCTAAGCGGGCAAAATGGCCTACTAAGCACTCGCCTATAATGGCACTGTGTGGCTTTTTATACCCTCATATTTTCATTTTCTTTATAGTGAAAATGGTTGGAAAATATAAACGATCGATGTACAGAGACGCAGTCCTGGACTGATAATTTTTTTTTTTTATAATCTACCCGCGCTCAAGGGATTATGATTACCCTTTAAATGTTTCAACACAGCGCGGGCGTGAAGTTAATGAATAGAAAGAAGGATAGGAAAGATGTGTGGCACGATGTTCTGAGACTGAAGGTGGTTGTCTCAGATTTTGTTATCTCCAGGGATGGCGGCTGAACTAAAGCGGAGAAATACCGTGTCTTATTTCTATGTCACTTATAATTCACATTATTTTATTGGTATTCATCCTTGTTGGGTATACTAGTTTAGCTCAATTACATGTTGTTAGTGTTATGCCTGAACAACATGTAATGAGTAAACCAGCAACCCATTGATGACAATTTTTAGAAGGTTTTAATGGAATTAAAGCGACATAGACGACGGCAGGGATCGAACCTGTGATCATGAGGTTGACAGGCGAGCATACAACCATCGCGCCACGGCCACGGCCCTAAATGCCGTCAAAAAAAGTACTTGCAATAATTGAGTATTATTATAATTTCTACTTTTCCTTATTTTGTTTTAAGTCAAGTTGTTTTAAATGAATTGTTGTTTCTATTTTTTTTATTGATTATTGTTTATGCTTATTTTACTTTCAACTATGATTTGTTTAAAATAAAGTTTGAATGAAATTGAAAATAGGTTTTGGTTAACTTGCCAAGTTGGTTTACTTGCAAGGGTAAAAGGCATACCAGTATGCCATTTTACCCGGTCAATTTTGATCGTTGGAATTTGGAGAGTTTTTGAAAATTAAATAACTTAAATATTTTTTGAAACTTTTTAAACTCGTAAAGCAAAAATATGTAAGCGTTATTAATTAAGCTTTGAAAAGAATATAACATTTAAGTTTAAATGTCACATTTTTGTGAGATATGACACATTTTCCTTAGGGGGGGGGGGCATCTTAGGCCACCTACCCCTACTGTCGTCAGCACAACAATTTAATTGATAAGAAGTTTCAGACAAAAGATCATTGATGAATATGAGAAAAAGAGTCGGAGTCAAAACGGAGTACCGTGGCACATCAGTATTATTTGTTTAACTTAAAACCGTCACACAACTTATATTGAACTCTATCAATTCTTTTGAAATATCAAGTGCAATAATCTTACTTTCTCAAAACAATATAAGGATTTGTCCAACTGTTCGGTGAGATATAACATCAGATCGCCAGTTGACTTATTGCTTCGAAAGCCATACTGCCGATCATTGAGAAGCTTTCGTTCTTCAAAATGTTGCTTCAGCCGATAATTTATCAGCGTTTTCGTGACCTTGAAAAGAAGGGAAGTAAGTAAACTTGGACAGTATTGACCAGTCACGTAGAATAGCAATCACGAAGAAATGCCGAAGCACCTATTATACAAATATATCTATCCTCTAATGATGGTTAAAAGTTATCACAACAAAAAAATGCCTTCAATCTAATGTTAAAAAAAAATGTCTTATTCACATTTTTTCTCTTAAAAGCAGATGTCAAGAGGCTTCAAAAAAATTATTAAATAATTAACACCAATATATCACCGATTGGTCTTGAACTTAACTTGTCAACATGCGATAGAACTTATTGGCCTTATTTCAGTAAAGATCGTACTGAACTATCAGAAAATTGTTTTCGATATTCATTTAATAAATTATCTCTTAAGCTTATTTTTTAGTCTTTAATTAATTTTTCAAGCCTTTGTCATAAGTGGTTTTGTTTATATACTCGTTAAACGAATAAGTTAAAACAAACTCTCAGGTATCAAAAGGATTCCTGCTCATTCACCCTGTGTGTTGTGTGGTTAAAATTGAGATAAAAAGCTGGACAAGTGGATCGCATAAACTTCCTTTTATTCTTAAGAGATTTAGAATTTGAAAAACTCCAATGGCGCAAAATTTTAAACAGCCTATTATCTAGATATTAGTATGATACAATTTAACAATTTCCTTACTTTATAGTAGTTTACTAACTTAATTGAAAGTTTAAGCGACCTCAACTCCAAAGTGCGTTTCGCCCAGGTACGACAGTGGGCTCAACGTCAACAGTTTACTAGCTCATTCTTAATTTTAACCATTTTCTAATAAATTGCTTTTGAAAACACCTAAGGTAATCTCAGTTCATTCAAAAAACTAAGTAAGCAGACCTGTATTAATGTTTGTAAATGTCAAAAAGCCAAAATTATAAGTCTGTACTGGTTTCTTAAAAAAATAAGCTTTTGTCTACAACATTTTTTTAAACGTTTTTAATAAAAAATTCGGGTACGCCAATTTAAAGTTTTTATTATTGTTCGAATAAAAATTAAATTTACAGACACAATTATTGAGCAGTTTTTGAGATATCGAATTTTCAAAGAAAAAAATATATTTTTTTCAAAAATTCAAAAATAATTTTTTTTAAGTTTTGTAATGCAATGTTTTTTTAACTTTTTAGGAGCTTATCTAGGAAAAATTTCATTAAGATCCGTTATGTTGATAATGCCAAATTCTAAATTTGAAAAAATGGTCAGTAATATCTTGATTTCAATTTTTTTTAATCAAATTATAGATCTTAAAAATTAATCAAAAGAAAAAAAATTTATCAAAATTCTAGGTGCCGTTTTTGAGCAAAATACCATTTTCGAAAAACAGTTTTTAACATTTTTATGGTGGTTACCGTTATTTTTAAGTAAAATAAATTTTTTTTTGTCAGACCTTCTAGATTATATTGAGAAAATTTTTATCAAAATTAAAAAAAATCTAGCATGGGGTTTTTGAAATACATATTGAGTTTTGAAAAAAAAATGAAAATTTTTTAAAAATCCAAAAAAAAATTTTGAAAAATTTGAAAACAAAATAATTTTCAAACTGCTGGTTGTTCCGTTTAAGTAAATGAAATTTTTGATTTTTTTTTAAATCTTCGTATGGCAGGTACCGTTATTTTCGGTCTCAAAAGAGAAAAACGTGTGGAGGAGAAATTGAAAATACTATCTACAAAGCTTACAAAAAAACGAGGCTGTAGTCGAAAAGACAGACAGACAGTATTGCGAGACCCAGTTTTTCGTCTTCACTATCATCGTAATGTCAAATTTGATCAAAATCTGGAGTTCGATTTTTTTTCCAAATGCAGAACTTGCCTTATAGTACCATTATCACAAGTAAAAACAAAATGTTTATAAAATTTTTTGTTAACATTTCTTAGAAAAAATGTTGGTACCCCAAGTTATAATATTTTTAAGTTTTTTCTTACTTTTAAGAACCTTCTTTATAATAAATGTCATTGAAATTAGTTATGCCGATAATGAGAAAGTCAAGAATCGAAAAAATGGATCTACTGTCTTTAATCATACCTTCTTATAATTATTGAACAACTAATCTTATAATCCACAACCGAGATAACATGCATTCCACTTCATGCCCAGTACAGTAAAACTACACAAGCAACAAAAAGAAAAGTTTTCTTTCCAATCTTCAGGTGTAATATTTCGGCATTCTAATATGTACCACACCGCCTTTTATCAACCACACCGTTTTAATCATTAACGTTTTCTCGTCTATCTAATTAATTAGAATTAGTAATAGAGTCCACACCTAATGCAACTATCTACACTTCCCTCTCACACGTCACAACAAAATCACCTGACACTTCATGGTATGTCATCACTGTTGCGGTCGCTGAGGGGTGATCTTGCTGCTGGACCTTTGGGTTCTTTTTGAGGTTTTCCGTCGTCCAACCACAATCAATCTGATGAATGCGGATTTAAGCTTGAATTATTGAAATTTAAATTCAAAATTTTAAACATGGCATCGCGCTTCAAACACACCGCAACTAACATAGTTAAAAAATATTTCCAAAGAACAGGCTCGCCATTACGCATATGTATGTATAGTGCAATTGTACATACTAAACTTTAAAAATATTCTTAAACTGGCTGATAACACCCAGCGTTGCCCGGGTCTTTTTCGGTAAAACTTAATGACTGCAACCTGCATTCCTCAAACTGAATACTAAAATTAAGACAAAATGATTTAAAATTATGATTTGAAAAATTTCCAAATTTAAGGAATGGACGCATGTCATTTTTCTTATGATCAAAGTTGAAATTACGATGATAGCGAAGACTAAAAAAGTGGGTCTCACAGTTCTGTCTGTCGGTTCGTCTACAGCCTAAATGGCTCGGCCAATTTTCGTTAAACTTGGTAGATATCGTTTTAAATTTTTTCCCCCCACACAGGTTTTTTTCTTTTTATTTTAAGACCAATAATAACGGTAACTGCCATACGATTTTTTTCGAAATTTTATAAATATTTTTTTTTCTCAAAAACTGTTCAACAGATTTAAAAAATAAAGATACAAACAAATTTCATTTCGTTAAAGCTAGATAATAGTTGAAAACAAAATTAGCAAAAATTGTTGTTGAGCGTACCCCCCATGCAACCATTTTTTTTTTTTTTGATTTTCTCAAAAATGGTACAACCGATTTTGACAATTTTTTGTATGCTAAAGCTTCCCAGCAATTTGAACAGATTTGTGTATTCAAATTTTCAAAAATTATTTGTTTTGATTTTTAAGAAAAGTTTCAATTTTTTTTTTCAAAACTCAATATTTCGAAAACCCCATGTTAGATTTTTTTTTTAACTTTATAAATAAAAGTTTCCCAATATAATCTAAGAGATGTGTGAAAAAAAAAATTTATTTTACCTCAAAATAACGGTACCCACCATACAAATGTTAAAAACTAGTTTTCAAAAATCGTATTTTTCTCGAAAACGGCGCCTAGATTTTGATAAAAAAATTTTTCTTTCAATTAATTTTGAAATTAAGATATTACAGCTTGTACCTACCAAAGAACTAACCAAATTTTTTTCTTAAAAATGTTTTAAGAATTTTGTATATAAAAGCTTATTAAAAAAAAAAACTATTACGACTTATAATACTTATAATTTTTGTTGTAGCATAATTTGCATAGCATTCCGTTTTTATGTCTTACTACTAAAAGAATTTAAAAAATGTATTTTATCCATATGAACAGTTTTCTCCAATAACATTCATTTTTTAAAAAAATCCTAGTCTATTACATAAGAGCAAGTTCGTGGGACCCAGTCGCGCATTTTATTTTATAAGTACACATAGTATGTATTCATATTTTATTTTAAAGTTATATTTTTTCAATAATTTTTTAAAAGATATGCTTAAATCTAATCTTCTTTTTCCTCGTCATGTGTTTCCTCGTCGTTTCTAAATATCCTACTTTCAAACAAAAAACATATCATTGTTGACTTTTTTGTGTAAGTAGGTAAAAGAGAATCTTATTAATAATGGGAGATTGAGCTGAAGGCAATAAAAAGCCAATGTGGGCACGCATTAATGGAACAAACAAAGAAATGCTACACTGAACCAAAAAGGTACATGATTTCAAGGAAAAACTGCATGTTTTTAAAGAAAAACTTCATTAAAAACGGCCAAGAATCGAGTTCATTAAAAAAAAAGAAACCGTAAACATGTGTTTTATTCATTGTTCATATTTCAAATGTAAAGTTTCCTACTTGGAATTCGCAACAAAAAAAAAATGTTTATGAATGTGGTTTCACGCATTTAATGATATTTTGCATGTAAAAAATGTATAGTTTCAAGAATTTAAAGTAATTTTTCATAAAATGTCACTTGCTCAATGTTGATGAATGTGGTTTCATAATAATCAGTCACTTCGTTTCCACAATAAAAGAACAGTTTTAAGAAATTTTTCATAAAACTTTACAATAAAATTTGTATCAACTGTTCAAATTAAAAATGTAAAATATCATAATCTGATTTTCCAACAACAATTCTATTGCTTTGGATTTTATGAATGGTTTTTCATGAAAATCATGACTTGGTCATAAAACAAAAATTAATTTTTATGAATTCTTGCATTATTCATATGAATATTCTTTAAAAATAAAGGATTTTGGCTGAATGATCGCCATTCATAAAAAGAATGTAAAAATTTTTTTTTAGTGTACACTCTACAGCCGTATCAATAAAAACACACAATTTGCTCGTTAACACACTTTTTTTCCACCACATGGATAGTGAAATTATCCCTTTGATAAGTTAAAATATTAATAAAACTATTGTTTCTTCATTTTATCTATTCACTAAATAACAAGGACAAATTGGCAGCACTGCCTTCTGTTCTACTAAATGTTCTAGTACTTTTTTCATGATATCAGTTCATACAAAATAATTTTTGTTATCAAACAAATTCTAAACGGTTAGTTAATTTTTGTGTCAAAGTTCAAATAAATTTGTAAAAAAATGAATTTACCAGAAAAGAAAAAAAGGACTGAAAATTCTAGTTTTGGCGACATGATTAGTTAACACAATAGTGTGTGACAGCCATTACTTGGATACCTGGTGGAATATGTATTATTAAATAAAATGTTTCTGTCAAATCTAACGAACAAGTTAAAGATATCCGCTCGTTAATCATCAACATCGGTGAGTTAAGTTATCCTCTCGTTGTCAAACGTCATTTAAGGCTAACACACATTTATTATTAAGAATTATAAGTTTAAATACTTATTAAAATTGTTTCGCCTTTATTTTGTGCTTATGAATATAACGGGTGATTTTTTTGAGGTTAGGATTTTCATGCATTAGTATTTGACAGATCACGCGGGATTTCAGACATGGTGTCAAAGAGAAAGATGCTCAGTATGCTTTGACATTTCATCATGAATAGACTTACTAACGAGCAACGCTTGCAAATCATTGAATTTTATTACCAAAATCAGTGTTCGGTTCGAAATGTGTTTCGCGCTTTACGTCCGATTTATGGTCTACATAATCGACCAAGTGAGCAAACAATTAATGCGATTGTGACCAAGTTTCGCACTCAGTTTACTTTATTGGACATTAAACCAACCACACGAATGCGTACAGTGCGTACAGAAGAGAATATTGCGTCTGTTTCTGAGAGTGTTGCTGAAGACCGTGAAATGTCGATTCGTCGCCGTTCGCAGCAATTGGGTTTGTGTTATTCGACCACATGGAAGATTTTACGCAAAGATCTTGGTGTAAAACCGTATAAAATACAGCTCGTGCAAGAACTGAAGCCGAACGATCTGCCACAACGTCGAATTTTCAGTGAATGGGCCCTAGAAAAGTTGGCAGAAAATCCGCTTTTTTATCGACAAATTTTGTTCAGCGATGAGGCTCATTTCTGGTTGAATGGCTACGTAAATAAGCAAAATTGCCGCATTTGGAGTGAAGAGCAACCAGAAGCCGTTCAAGAACTGCCCATGCATCCCGAAAAATGCACTGTTTGGTGTGGTTTGTACGCTGGTGGAATCATTGGACCGTATTTTTTCAAAGATGCTGTTGGACGCAACGTTACGGTGAATGGCGATCGCTATCGTTCAATGCTAACAAACTTTTTGTTGCCAAAAATGGAAGAACTGTACTTGGTTGACATGTGGTTTCAACAAGATGGCGCTACATGCCACACAGCTCGCGATTCTATGGCCATTTTGAGGGAAAACTTCGGAGAACAATTCATCTCAAGGAATGGACCGGTAAGTTGGCCACCAAGATCATGCGATTTGACGCCTTTAGACTATTTTTTGTGGGGCTACGTCAAGTCTTAAGTCTACACAAATAAGCCAGCAACTATTCCAGCTTTGGAAGACAACATTTCCGAAGAAATTCGGGCTATTCCGGCCGAAATGCTCGAAAAAGTTACCCAAAATTGGACTTTCCGAATGGACCACCTAAGACGCAGCCGCGGTCAACATTTAAATGAAATTATCTTCAAAAAGTAAATGTCATGGACCAATCTAACGTTTCAAATAAAGAATCGATGAGATTTTGCAAATTTTATGCGTTTTTTTTTTTAAAAAAGTTCTCAAGCTCTTAAAAAATCACCCGTTAGCTGCTGTTAATGATCACACACATTTGCGTTAAATGCGTTGTAAAAAAACAACGAAAAAAAACAATTGTTGAGTATTTACTTCGGTATGAATGAAAAAATTCATTACGAATTATAAAATCCTAGTATAAGGCACTAGACACTATATTTACACTTACCCATGAAGTCAAATGCAAAGTAAATACATGAACACATTTATTTCCTATTTTCTACAATTAAGGAGACAATTTTCATCCACATTATAATTAAAGAGGAGAATTGTTTTGAAGTTTCTTTTATTCGTGTACAGCGCCATTAATTCTAATCATTTAAGGATCGATTTGGATTACATTTCCATGAGTTTGAATTGACATTAAATAAAGAAAGAATTTGTTAATAACAAAAAAAAATAACACAAAACAAACAAAATATATTGCAACGCTGGTACCCTGTCTATCCATCAAAATGAAGGATAATTCATGTTGGCCTCAACAATTTATACGGTGCAATTTTGTAGTTGTTTCTGTTCTGGACACAAAATTTACTTTGACTTACGTTAATAGCTTATGTAACTTTCAAATTTTTGACAACTTAAAATTCTACAGGTTTTAGAATATTTGCGACCAGTTTTCAGTGGTTGAGATCTCAGAAATAGTTTTTCAACTTAGAATTAACTTAAATTGTCAATCGCCAAATACTCGTATGTATCAAAATCAAAGTGCGACACTATGGAAATGGACTTTGACTATCAAAACAGTAAAAATGCTGTTACTTATTGAAACTTAATTATAAATTAATGTAATTAACTTTATTTCAAGCTAAGCCAACTTTTAATTGCAAGACTTTTAACCTGACAGACAATTTTAATAAGTTAATTTTGTATTCTTTAACGATTTTTTACAAAAAATAAAATTATTTTATCTGTCTATCCATTTGCCTAGAATATTTATTACAATTTTATAATTAGTATACATTTTCTTTTGTTTTCAAAATAATTTGTGTTTATATAGGTTGCTTACAATTTTTGAAGAAAATCCCATTAAAAAAAAGTTGCAAGCTACAGATCTAGATGGAACGACATAATTAAAATTACAGTTCAATAAATGTAGATATTTAACATTTTTATGCGGAAAGGCCAGGGGGTCAAAACCATGCAACTTCGCGCCATTCCTGAGTTCGCCTTTTTGAAAAACAATGTTGAATCATAATGTTTTTGTTTTGTTGCGATCGATATATAGATACTCATAGATGAAGTCACTATCCTGTTGTGACTTAATCACAATCATAACAACTATTTTCTTATTAACAATAATAATTTCTAGAATTATCAACTAAAAGTTCATTGACTGATAGAAAGAAAATAATGAACTCGTATTGGAAATGTGTTTACAATAAAACTACCTCACTTTTTAAATTATTCACCCTCTTGTATGTATGATCTTCCTACTTAAACGAATTATAACTTTTACTGTTGAAGTATTGAGAATCGCGTAGTAATGAGATTCAAAATTATCACTGACTTTGCATTTTAAAAGTGAAACTTTTTGATGATCATTTTATAGCACATCAAAGGGAAATTATGCAATATTTTGATGAATATTACTTTATCATGTTTAAACAAGTTTTTATACTAAATCTATTTTGAATAACAATTTATATTTTAAATAAATATTTCCATAAATTATTCTAATCCTAATGAGTGCTGTAGGTCATCGAGGTAGTTATACATACATTTTATTTGCAAATGGAAGCCTCAATTTAACTATTTGACTTGTTTGAATTTTATTTTTTTTTATAATTTGCACGCACTCAAGGGGTTAAAACTACCCTTATAATGTTATGGTGTAACATAGTGCGATCGTTTACGATAAATCGAGAGGATTTAACAAAAGATGTCGATGAATGTTGGTTTTGAAAGATTGTATAACACAATGAGGGGATAAATCGAGAAAGGCAAATTATTCAACATCCTAGTAGTACGGCTAAATAAATAGCCTTTATATTTCACAGTACGACCGATGTAAGGCTCAAGATTAAAATTATATGCTAGACGAGTATTACGGCGGATTTTTTTTTTTTTTTGAGTGACAAAATTCAACTGGCTATTTCATTTGAGCATTGTTGATAGAAAAATCGACAAAATAATAAAAGTCAGGAAACATTTATACAGTGTTCAAGAGAGACAAAACTTTCCATAATTGATCTGTCTGTTATAAGTTTCTTGGCTCTGTTCTGGATTCTATCAAACAGGTTCAATGGATAATGGGGCCACCAGCTTAGATATGAGAGTTATACTTAAGTTTTGGGAAGTTGTATGCCTTATCGATGGAAGCCACTTGTTTGCATGCTTAGTAGAATCATTAAATAAATAAATCGTATAAGTGGGTCGCACGAACTTGCTCTTGTTTTGAAAAGACTTAAGATTTTTTTAAATTTTGTAAATAAAAACTTTAATTTCATTAAAGAAAAATTTTCAAATCAGCGTGTCACCGCGTCCCTATTTGCACATTGAACCATTTTTAAATTGCGACAGATATGTACATATGTACATAGGTACTATATGGCAAGTTATACAAGTAGGAAATAAAAGCTCAATTTTGTTGGAGTTATAATTTAATTCAAAATTGAATATTAGACTTTAACAAATAGTGGAAAAAAAGGATAAGAAAGTTAATATAAGATTAAGCAAACGTCTTCGTCGTTCGGCTGCTTCTTGGTCGATCCTCGTTCGACTTTCATCGTCATCATCAGTTTGGTTTGGTTGAATGTTTCAATTCTGGTTTGTTGTACCTTAGAATTGACTTCTTAGATTTGGTAAATTGGTGCTAAGAAACTTGGTATCATACATACTTTAATAAAAAAAATCGAACTCGGCATTTTTATCAAACTTAACGTTACGATGATGGAGTAGATGAAGAAAGTGGGCCTCGCAATTTTATCTGTCTGTATAACTGTTGACTACAGCTACTGCCTAAGCGCCTCGGCTGATCTTCTTTAAACTTACCCCACCCACCTCCCCCCAAGCTTTTTGTTCCTTTTTTTTGTGAAGATCAAAAATAACGGTACTTGCTTTTTGATTTCTTTTGAAATTTTATACAATATTTTTCTTCGGAAAAAAATTTTAAAAATGTTTAGTTAAAGCTAGGTAACGCTTGAAAAAAATTCCGAAAAATGGCTATTAATGGTACCCTCTTAGAATTTTCGTCTGGGAGTTCCTGCAAATGATTTTTGCAGAAGCTGCATGGATGAAGAAGAATAGGAGTCAGTTCCTCACCTTCTATGTTCTTGTCCTGCCCTAGCGCAAAGACGTAGACTCCACTTGGGAGACTACTACTATAACGATCCTGGTGATCTAAATAATTCCGACATTCACTGTCTCAAACGCTTCATTGTTAGCTCAAAATGATTTAACGAGTAAGGGTGATTTTTGAAATCCTTGTGGTATCTCAACGGACCAAATATTGGTCTAAGTGTGTTGACATTTTTCCAGTCAGCAGCCACTTTAACCTAACCTAACCCTCTTAGAAACTTTTTTTCTGTATTTTTTTTATGCTAAAGCTCCCAAAAGTTTGGCTAGTATTGTATATTAAAATTTTCAAAAAATGTATTTTAATTTTTTCCAAAACTCAATATTTCGAAAACGACATACTCGATTTTCTTAAAACTTGACACTTAAAAGTTTTTAAATACAATCTACAAGATTTGAGAAAAAACTATATTTTATCTAAAAATAACGGTACCCACCACACAAATGTTAAAATATGGAATTTAAAAATCGAATTTTCTACAATCTTGATACAATTTTTTTCCTTTCGATTAATTTTACCATCCTAAAATTCATCAAACAAAATTTTGAAATTAAGGTATTGTTACGCACAACACCGAGACAGAGCTTTATACTCCTACAGCGCCATCTGTCGGAAAATTGCATATCTACTTTTCCAATATCATATGATATCAAGACGAGAACCTTCGCGAATTGGTTTCGGGAACAACTAACTTGAGTATATAAGGGAGTGCTCGCGGTGAGCACAGGACAGTTGATTTTTGATTATGAAAGTGTGCAAAAGGTTCGCTTATTGGATTGTGGAAAGTGTTATTAAACAAGTGTGATTTGAATTTGAATAAAAGTATTTGAGTTGATTATAAATTGAGATTTATTGTTTTGATTTGGAAAGAAGAAGAAATACTAAAAAGAGTAATAAGTTTTATTTAACGAAACTAGTAAAAATATTACAGTATTATTGACTGTACCATTTTTTAAAATTTTGAATTTCTCATCATCGGCATAACGGTTTTTACTGAATTTTTTTTTTAAATTCGATATCTCAAAAACGGGTAAAAATTTTTATCTTAAATTTAATTTCTATCCGTTCAGTAATAAAAATTTAAAGTTGGCAATCGAAAACTTGTTCTTTAATTTTTTTTTAAATTTTGTATATAAAACCTTCTTAAAAAGTAATCACTTCAACTTATTTATAATTATTTTTTTTAATTATAAGAGTTTGTTTACTAATATTAGAGTTTAAAAAATGAATTTTATGCATATGAAAAGTTTTCTCTAATTACATTAATTTTTAAAATTCTCAATCAAAGTTCGTGCGACCTATTCGTGTATTTTATTTTCAAATGACACACAAGACAGTTCTGGGGATCGCTACCACATGTGAGTAGCCGTTGAAATTTCGTGTCAGCTGTGCTTACCAACTTATCTGATTTAGATATCCTTCTTTCATTGAAGTCGCTGAGATATAATTTTATATAAACTTATATTTTGAAAAGGGGCTTATATACTGGAAACAATCAGACGACCATTCTTTGATTCTAAGGCGAATTTCCACGACGAATATGAATCCTAAAATATGCAATCTTATATCTTAGATGTACTTATTGTAACAGTTTTTTTGTTTTCATCATGCCTGATCCTATCCATGATTGCTCACGTGCAGGCCCGGATTAAAGAAAATGGGGGCCCGGGGCTATTTCAAATTTGAGGCCCCCTAAAAAAATATAAGACCCAAGCAAGCCAACCCCTCATAACCCAGAACGTCCTAAACCCCAAGCGAGCCAACCCCCAATAACCTGGGGCGCTAGGAGTCCACGCTCTCAGAGACGATGCGTCGAGGAGTTGACGCATCGAAAATCCAAGAAGCTATCCCCCAAGTGCTCCAACCCCCGATAAGATTAAGAATTTTTGATGCCCGGGGCTAATTATTTATCAGGGGCTCCTCTTTTTAACGTTTTTGAAAAATTAAATGTGTTCATTTCGCAATCGCAAATAAAAAATCGTAAACCCAAAAGCGTTAAGCCCACATAACCCAATTCGTAATGAATCCAAAAACCATGAACTCAAAACCGTCAGACTCTTTCTTTTTGATTATTCAAAACTCTAAAAATTAAAAGTAACAAATTATCTAGGAATTAGGATTTATTAGATTGAATGAGTAAGTATAATTTAGAAATAATAGATATATGCGTAAAGTTGAATTTTGTACACGGGAGCGTTTCGGAAAATTCAACTTTACGTACGTTGTGTCGAAAAATACGATTCAATACTTCTGCGAAAAAACTTGTATCGGCATATTTCGCTTGTTAATCTCAAAACGGACTCGTGGAAATTAACAATTCTAATTTTGGTTTTTATTTTTGGGGTTTATTAGATTGTACAGTTTGAATATCGTTGTTTTACGGTTTAAATTTCTTAATGGGATGGGGCCCTCGTTTCCGCGGGGCCTGGGGCTTCAGTCCCCCCTAGCCCCCCTATTGCTCACATGTAATTGGACAGATATCTAGGTAATATCTTCTCTATACTGCGGGAGTACATGTTCAAGCTATTGAATAGCACCTGCATGGTAAAATAGTCTTAAGTTCCATGTACATTCTATAAAGTTGTTATCCTTTCACGTTCGCGTTCCCAGTCTTGTTGTCTTTTAAGGGTAATCATTAACTAAGGCTTCTCGTGTCTTACTTATAACATCACTTTATAACATTATGGAAGTTAACCCGATAGCAGGACATAACCCTTTCTTTATCTTAAGACAGCAGGCCGGATAATGCCATGCCAGTAACCTACTACGGGGCTGTCGTTGCCTCATAACGGGTTCACGGGTTCGTCAGCTAACATCTGATTTTTATCAACCTGACTAATAAACGCTAATTACTGCAACAGGAGTCTTCATCGATCTAGAGAATTCTCCCACCATCTTATTTTTACGGAAAAAATGCCTTGAAGTCGTAGACCGTGGCCTGATGTCACAAAATGAAGCTCCAAGGCGCTTCCAAATTCCAAAGAGAACACTTCGGAATCACATCAAGAGTGGTTCAAGTAAAAAGAAACTAGGATGTTCGTCTACATTAACCGCAGAGCAAATTACTTTAAAAATGGATTTGTCCCAAAGATTATAGTGAGGATGTCTCAAGTTGGGACGCCAATCACGCCAATCAGATGCTTAGATACCACACCGAACATGCCGGAATTTGTAACTATTGTGAGACAAAAGCCAAAGTTAATGGACAACCTGTCAACTAATTTCGTGGTACAAATGACTCGTCACAAAAATTATCCAAATATCTCGACTTCACTCAAAAATTTCTAACTTTGCATTTACACATGTGGTAATACATGTGGTAATGGTAACATGACATTCAAACAATTATTGTTACGCAAAGAACTTGATTAGGGCTAGTTTTTTTGTCACACGTTTGATTGCTTCTGACACAAAACTTCAAAAACCAATGTGGGTAGCAGTGCTTACCATTTTATTCAGCTCGCACAATGGTCTAATGAGGAATTTATTAAAATGCTATCAATATTCCTGCCTTCATAGTGTTTCTTTTTGCGTTAGCCTATCTCGTAGGTACTCTGGCGGAATATTACCATACAACTAAAAAATATCGTAAATGGTTTTAAGATACGCTATCCAATATTGGTTTATGCTTTAGAAAGAGAAATTTCCCTTTTTATTTATACAACCTATTCTACAGGGCAGTTTTGAAGAGCAAAAAATATTACAACAATTTCTGAAAAAAAATTAAGTAATTACTCGTGTCATGAGTTTAATCAAATACCTTTTTTATCTAGAGAACCGCTTAAAGGTTCCAAACAAGATCTAAGCAGTAAGCTAAGCTCAAAGCTGTAGTGAGAGAATAACGCTCAAACTGTGTATGTGTGATAGTTGTTGCGTTTATTTTATATGGAAACAGACTTGCCGGAAATTGATGAGCATTTGCTGAAACTGAAAAAGTGTGTAAATATAAAATAGAATAAGATTTCTTAACAAAACTTTTAATCACTTCTATGTTAAGTATACACATTCAGTAATATTTATGTCAAAATTTTTAAAAATCCAATTAAAAAGCAGAAGCGTTAACCTGGAAGTTCAATGCATACGAGATCTTACAAAAAAAACAAATTAAGACCAACGGCTTGTAGAGAACTTTAACCTTACATCTCTCTTGGAGGATTTGGCTTTAGTTTCAATTTTTTTTAAATCCACGATAATTCTACCTTTAATTGGTTGGAATCTGTTTGCATTTTGGGACACAAAACAAAAACTTTTATAACATTTTAATTACAGTCTTTATTAAAAGAAATCTAAGGCCCTCTGGGCTGGTGTTTGAATTTTTCTTAAACAATATTTCTAAATTACACTAAAATATTTTGTATTGGCACAGATATAATAATAATAATTAAATTAACAGTTTTTTTTTACATTATACAAAACATTAAGATTAACATGAAAAATAAAATAAATAAATGTTGTCTAAATTTGACAAGGAACATTATTACCGTTTATAATTTACAAATTTTGTATGATAGTAAAACTATTTAATTTTTTATCAACAGAATGTTTGATCTATATATGCGAAAAACCTTGCCATAAATTTAAGAGTTTCGTTGAGCCTTAACATTGTTACAATTTCACTACGTACAGATGTAGTGTGGTGAAGATGGCAATTTTCTACAATATCCGCAAAAGTCAAATCAGAGTCCCAGTTCCTGATTAAGGCATCCTCAATTTGAAGGATATTTTGATTAATGTCTTTAAAGATTGTGTCAAAATATGAAATGATTTCTTCGTTTGTAGTGTCATTCAAATTCATTGTAGCGAATGTTTGTTGCTTGAAATGTATACGAGTATGCATACAGTGAAAGAATTTTAAGTGTTCTGCTGCATCAAAAAGATCATCATGGAATTTTTTGAAGTTAAGTTCTAGCTGCGAAAGAAGAAGAAATATTTTCAAAATCAGAATAATTTAGGAAGGAATTGTTTTATTTTTGTTCTTACCATATCTCTCGCTGGCTCCTTCCTGAACAAATCTTCGATGTTTGTTTTACTACGTCTTTTGGCAAGATACTTTAAACCATCAACATACGAATCAGATGTGTTTGTAGTCCTTTTCTGAAAAAGATAGAATAAAATATTAAATAACACCAAGAGTAAATTATGAACAGCTACTCAAATTATAAAGAAGGATCTTTATCTCACAAAATAATTGACTTTCCCAATCACAGCGACCAAACAGACCCTTGCAATTGCAATAATTAATCCGCTATTTCAATACCGATTTGCATTTGTTTGGCCCAAAATGTTAAAGAGCCCAGCACTAGATATTAACAATTAACTAACTTTTATAGGTGCATACTTAAATAACTCTTTTTAAATTTTAACCATTTTCTAACAAGTATGGTGTTAAGGATGGTTTTGTAATTAATCGCTAAAATTCAAGGTCTTCCAATTGATTTAAAGTATTTTTCAATAAGGACGGGTAGATGTTGCAATAAAATACAACAAGTTGTGTATGAGGTACAGCCAAAATTCATTTTTTATTTGAATGACCCATGTATGCCATTATATGTGAAATATGATTTCGTTCAAATGCTGCCCACCCCCTACGGTTACACGGATCCAAGGGGTCCAATTATCAATAACTCTTCCGTATAGATCCGGCTGAATTTGAAAGATAGCCTGTGTTATGTTTACTTAAAGAGCATTGATCGATTTAGGTTTATTCGCATAGAACTACGATTTCGGAAAACCCCATAATAAAAAGTCTAGCGTGGTAAAATCACATGACTTTTGTATAGTTAATTCACGTCACCCTTGCGATAGATAAAATCTTACCCTCAAATAGTTCATGCATAATTTCAATCGTGGTGTCTCTTTGTGTGGCACGTAGCGACGCGCGTCAGACAGGAACCACATATTGTCTAGATCCTTATGGTTCAGTTTTGGACCATACAAAATTGGCTATTATCGTTCGGTAGACCTCGCCATTGACGGTGACTGCCTGCCAAAAGTCGTTTAAGAAAAAGTACGGACCAATGACGCCACCCAGCCTAAAATCCATACCAAAAGGTAACATGTTGAGGCTACAATGTCACCTGGTGAAGTTCGTGTGGGTTGGTGTTATCCCATGGCAATTTTGTTTTTTAACGCCGTTATTCATCCAGAAACGATTATCATCGCTAAAAATGATTTTTCGGAAAAAATTAGGGCCTTCTTCCAAACTTTCCAAACCCCATCCAGCGGACAAATGACGTTTTCTATGGTCGTGAATTTTAAAGTCCTCGGTCAGTTGGATCTTTTACGGGTGTACATAGGCATAAGTCTCGACCACAGATAATTATATACAGATGTCGCATGCCCATAGAAAAAACTGACATATGAAAATGAAAATCTTCATTTGAAAGAGCTTTTAAGAAAGCTGTTTTCAATTTATTATTTTAAGATATGTGAGCAGTGCTTTTTCTCTTTAAAATGTGTGCTCTCTGAATTCACGAATAAAACCTATCTGTTGCTCTTGCGTATTCAACTCTGTATTCTTCGTTTTTTTTTTTGATACGTCCAGACCATTTTTTTTTAATAGATTTGTTATGGGGTGGGGACACACAAGATACCTACATTTTTCATGGAGGAATCTTGGCAAGAAAAAAAATGAATGCGGTATTCGGTTGCTTGGATTTTTTTGTGTGTTTATCTGGGACAGTTTTTTCATAAAAAGGACATTCTGCAAATTTGGGACTTATGTACGTATGTCAATACCTTTGGATGGATTTGTAATAGGTATAGGTACCTACCTAATATTATTCTCACCATTTTTAGGTACCTACTTATTTGTTTTTTGTAATTCCCATACAAATTATCCTAATTTCCTTGCTCAATTTTTCTGATCAGAGCCAAAAACAGACACAGTATTGTTTGTTATTCCTCTTCGTACGTGTTTTGCATTCAGGTTCATGAAGTAATGATGACACCTGTAGGTCTAGGTAGGCAGGTTGGTTTTATTTGATTTGGTGAGATCTTTTGATAATGGCGAGAATAACATGTTTGACTATTTTGGGTTTGATAAAAATAAAAACAATCTGAAAAGTTAAAAAAAAATTCTTAAATTAAAACTTGAATTTGAAATGGGGCGACAAAGCAGAAGAAAACAAAATCCTAAAAATTGTGCATAGGTAATACCTAAAAGTTTTTTTTACGGGTTACTATAGGTATATTTGTTTTATACAAAAAAAATATTATTTTGGGTAATTTTCGAGGGGATCATATTGAAAGCTGCATGTTTTCATGAAGAATAACTGTAGGTACGAGAATATACATTTTTCATATGCACATACATACATACGTAGTACAATTTTTCTATATGTCTTTTCGAAAACGTATGCCTAGGAATTCATTGCGTTTGTGAAAATTTATTAAAAAGTGACAATTTTCCAGTTTTTCAATTAGATACAAACATATCTTAATTGTAGACAAAGTTAATTTATAAATGTTACGAATTGTCAAATGAAAAAATTTATAGGTATCTATACCTACGTACTACAAATTTCAAAATTAGTCTATTTCAGCCTTAATAAGAAAACGTAGTATGTACATACATGCGAAAGTACATAAGAACATAAGTGACAAAATAATGATACGAGTAGTTTTGATAAAGAAAAATTGGCCATTTTTTTAGCTTTTGAATGTTTTCTGCTTTTAGCCTATTCCAAATAAAATGTCTGATGCGTTTATACTGTTAAGTAAATTTGCTTAGTTCACCCACCCTTAATCCAATTTTACTTTTATTATTTTTAAAATCCACTTCATCGGTTTTCCACTTTTAAGTATTAATCGAAATTTTAATTTTTCATACTGTTTACTGCTCAATTCTTTCAAGCATTCACTAAGTTCTAAGTTTAGATTTAGGTTTTTTAGTTTTTCTAACGTTCTTGTCAAGAGTCCATTTAAAAATTTTCGAGAGATTTTATATTTTATTATTATAATAAATATTTCATTATTACACAACTTGAAAACCCAAAAAATATATAAAAATAGAAGTCAAGGATGTAAGTAAATATTATGTAAGTACACCGAAATTAAGGACGAAAAAAATATTGCCAAAAATTAAACCTACATAGTACATACAACATACCAACAAAAATAAAAAAAAAAAACAATATATTTTTGAAAAACCTGTCTACACTTAATGTTTCTCTAATAGGCATAGAATATTTACATAGAATCAGGAGTATTTATATTCCAATATTTGCAGAAATATAGATCTCTTATACCACCTACTTAATTAAAAAACAAATACTTTTGATTGCAAGTAGTATTCGACTAATATGTGGAATTCAACCGTATGAAAAAAAATCATAAAAAAATATATACATATTTGTTTAGGGTTTAGTTAAAGGTATCTATAAAACTCGTCTTTGAAAATTGTAATTTCTGAAAAGCACAATCAATCATTAATTTTTTTCATTTTATTTCTACAATCATTTCTTCTGTGCCTGAAAAAAATTATTTTAACCAACCTTCCACATAAAATCAAGGGGAGAGTACGATAACTCAGGCGCCAAAAAATGATAACGTTTTTTTGTAGAACCATTAAATACAAGCATTTTTTACTATAGGAGGGGGGTCTATTTCTTCCCGTTTTGGGCGGGAGGGGCAATTTTATAAAAAAAGTACTAAAAATAAAAAAAAAACTATTAAAAAATAACGGTAACAGTTACGATTAAGTTTTGAGTCTTTATTTAAAGACAATACTCTGTTCTATAAGCTAGTATAAGTAAAATCAAGTAAAATCTGTGCAAAGTTTTTGAAAAAATGGGTTTTGAAGTCAAAATTTGGGAAAAAAACCAAAAAAAAGTTTAAAGTGTAATTTTTCAGAACTGTAAAATTATTACATTATTTTTTTTCTAAAATTTGTTGCTCTAATTAATTCCTAGTCAAAAATTGAAAACTACATGATTTTTTGTCTTTTACTTCTTGAGAAAATTAAAAATTACTGAAAATACTTTTTTATGCAATTTTTTTTTTTGCTCGCTTACAAACACATACCCTAGGTACTACTGTACGGCTGTAGCAAATTTATATAATTTCTTAATACGTATGTTTGTGTCTTACATACCTATATGTATAATGCATTTGTCATGTTCAAAGTATGCATACCTAATTAGATCATTAAAAAAAAACGAACAAACAATCGAATTTTGTACCGTTGTTTTTTCAAGCACATGTGGTATACAAATCAATATTTACGAAGGTCATTCTTTGATCTCAAATCATGCAATTTTTATTAGACATTAGACATTAGAACTAATTGATCCACCCACTGTTCAAAGCGAAAATCTAGGGGATGTAATTCGTCCAAAACAACCTAGACTTCTGACTCTACGAACACGACAGAAACGAGACTATTGATGATGACTACATTGATGAAACTGACATACATTTTTAAAACATTTTAAAACACGGGCTTGACTTGGGGGTGGCCGTGGCGCGATGGTTGTATGCTCGCCTGTCAACCTCATGATCACAGGTTCGATCCCTGCTGTCGTTTATGTATTCTTAATTCCATTAAAAATCTTATAAAGTTGTCATCAATGGGTTGCTGGTTTGTTCATTGCATGTTATTCAGGCATAACACTAACAACATGTAATTGAGTAAAACTAGTATGCCCATCAAATATGAAAAACGAATAAAATAATGCGAATTATAAGGGACATAAAAATAAGACACAGCATTGACATAAAAAATAAGACACAGCATTTTCTCCGCAGTAGTTCAGCCGCCATCCCTGGAGATAAAAAAATCTGAGACAACCACCTTCAGTCTCAGAACATCGTGCCACACATCTTTCCTATCCTTCTTTCTCTTCCTTAAATTCACGCCCGACTTATGTTTTTTTTCACATTCGAGAAAATAAAAAAAAACAATTTATTTTTAAACTTTTTATTTTTCACGTCTTTATTCAACTTGATGATCTTAACAACTGAACATTACAAATTTATTAAAACTTAACTAAAGCAGTTTATTAATTTCTATTTCAGCTGAATTGCAATGTCTCAAAATAATATCGTATTTCTGTACATTGCACTTCCGCTGAGAAAATTATTGCAATACGATTCTTTGAACAAATTTTATTTGTTGGGAAAAAAATTTAATTTAATTTAATTATTTTTGATTTCAGCGGAATTGCAATTCCTCGAAATAATATCGTATTTCTGTGTGCATTGCATTTCCGCTGGGAAAATTATTTTAATATGATCTTATGCTACAATTCCCAATTTATGGGAATTTGAGATTTTGTCAACACCGTTGGATGCTTTGACATAACCCCCGCGCTGTGTTGATACATTTAAAGGGTAATCAAAATCCCTTGAGCGCGTGTAGATTATAAAAAAAAAAAAAAAAAATTTAAACTTAACAAATTGACTGACTGACTCACTAAGACACCGACTACACACGAACTGACTGACTCGGACGTGGAATGAAAGTCTACCTCCTCGCGGTGCATTCTGGATAACGCTAAATGACTTTCTAAATTGAAACTTTGCATACACCCAACCTCGCACCTATCCCAAATCCTATTGTGTGCCCAAGCAGGGGGGTTTCAGGGGGGCGACATGCCCCCCCTTACATACCTCACTGTTTAAACGTCGTAATGCAGAGTGCTATAGGACTTACATATTTATGTAAGCAAGCAAAAAAACAAAAATCTCATAAAAAAGCAGTTTCAGTAATTTTTAATTTTCTCAAGCAGTAGAAGACAAAAAATCATCTAGTTTTCAGTTTTTGATTAGAAATTAGAGCAACGAATTTTAGAAAAAAAAAATAATGTATATAATTTTACAGTTCTGAAAAATTATACTTTAAACTTTTTTTTATGTTTTTTTCCCCAAATTTTGACTTCAAAACCCATTTTTTTTTAAAACTATGCATAGATTTCACTTTATTTAAAAACTAGCTTATAGAACAGAGTATTGTCTTTGAATAAAGACCCAAAACTTAATTGTCACAGTTACCCTTATTTTTTAATAATTTTTTTTAATTTTTACTACTTTTTTTTATAAAATTGCCCCTCCCGACCAAACGGGAGGAGATAGACACACCCCCGTCCCATAGTAAAAAAATGCTTGTATTTAACGGTTCTACAAAAAACCGTTATTATTCCTTGGAGCCTGAGTTATCAATTATTTTGTTTCAATAATTATTGGTATGTTATTCTTATTTTAAATTTTCGGATTAGCCGCGTATTTAACAGATATTTAGCAAGTGCAATATGCAATACTGTAATCATTCAAAATTTAAAAGTTCGTATTTCGCTATAAAATAGTTCATAAAAAAAGAGTAATGTTAAACTAATGTTAATGTTGTGAAAACACATAATAATTGATGATGGTGTTTAAAAAGTGAATACAAAAGAAAATAAGTTTAAATTTTCAGTGATGAGTTTTAATGACAACCTACTTAGATATGTCTGTATGTATGTAGGTACACATAAAGTCTAAAGTCAAATTATGTATTTTTTTATCAAGATTTCTGTGTTAGACAAATGCCGCAATTTTTCTGTTAAATACGATACATTAGATTTTGATATATTTAAATAAAAGTGTAGGTATAATTAACACTTTATTATAACATTAAAACCTTTCTGTGTTATTTTATTTTAACTTTAGAAAATTCTTTCCTTGCTTAGAAATTTGTATGAAGACAATAATTATTTTTATTTATTTTTTATTCGTTCTTCTAATAAAAGCTATGAACAGTTCTCATTTAAGCAATAAAACCGGCTCTACTTAACGCAGTCGCTTAGCTTGGAGGCTTTGTGTAACTTTTTCATAATTTCAAACACTTTAGACAACTCTTCTAACTAATGTGGGTTTTACAACAGAACCGAGTTTACGTTGAACAACCCTTAATTTGACAGATACATAACTCAAACACAACAACACACATAAAAAAAATAAAAAGCCAACTTTAAACGAAATAATCGTCGAAAAAAGTACACTTTATATACTACCTCGGTACAGAATTTGATTGTTTATAAATTATTTATATTATTTTAGATGGAAATGAAGTATACATATATAGCTAATTAACAGCATACAAATCCAATTTTGTTTGTTTTACCTAGGTGCAAATTCTTTTGGCTATACTCGTATGTATGTACAATTGTACACTTGTATGTACAGATTTCCTGATCGTAGAGCACTTTTGTACGATTTTTTTTCGAATTTCTTATATTCAGTAATTGAGTCTATTTACAAAGCACATCTTTTAAAAAATCGAATGAAACAACAGTAAACATTTTTACTTCGATTTGTTTTGGTATGAAATGATAATTGTCGAAACAGATAAAGTACACTTCTAAAAGACTGGGGCCGAATTACCGCTTCAGTGACGAGTGAGTGAGTCCCATCAGTGATCGAATGAAAATGTCAAATTGGAGTAATTTATTGCTCGATAACGTAAGCGGTAATGCCAAACTCACATAATTCAGTCACATATTACTCGATAACTGATGCGGTAATTTGGCCCCTGGTTTATCTTTTATCTATTTGCTGCCGTTAAAGTTAGCTGAGCTCTTTGACGTTAAAGTGTACCTAGTTTATGTCCTTTAAAATTAACAAAAAGTCGGTTCTCGCTTTATATACAGTAATTAGAGCCGACTCCAATTCTAAAATTGATTTAGAGCAGGTTTTAAATATTTACAATTTTGCGCCTGTCTTTTATTTGTCTCACTCAGTGGCGAGGCGTCATATTGTTCAAGTCGTGCATGAACGACTAGCTTACAGGCGACATTATTTTAATTTCTATCTAATTAACCCACACCTCATACTCATACGGTTCGTTCATTCCTTATAATATATTAGTTATATCTAATGTATACGTACATATTTTCCATTTTCCAACTCGTGCATTCCTTCTGTGAACTACCCAAATAAAACAAAACGAACTAGCTACCTGCTACTGTTTTGTTTTCACTCAACCAATGTGTATCTACCCAAGTCGTTCATACGATTTGGCAACGAAATGAACCCATAGAAAGCATACAAGAAAAAAAAAAAAACAATTCGCTCGTTGTAGGGAGCATTTCGTGCAAATCTGTTTTGAACGAGTAGAGCTTTTTTTAAATATCGACGGTTAACTATGAATACCTCCTATGTCGCATTTTGTAAACTTTAAAGGGGACACAAAAAACTGATTATAGTCTCAAAATTAAAACGCATAATAATAGTAAAATTTTACAAATAATTATCAGTTTTGAATATCTATGATGTGAAATAGTTTAAATTTTAAAAATTCAGCGAAGCATATGGAAATTATTAACGAAACTGCATCAAAAAGTGAATTTCACAAAAATGTATGTTAGGAGATATTCATAGTTAACCGTCGATATATAGAATGATGGAAATGAGGAAAACGGGTAGCTAGGGCGTAGGTAAGTAGTTTATTTATTTATTTAGGTACATATTCCAATATTTTATTTTTTCGAATATGAGAAATGAGAGGCGCGTCGTTCATAGGGACGATTTCGTTCAAATCAGTTTTGAACGAGGAAAGCTTTTTTACTGTGTAATGAAGGAAATGAGGAAAACGGCTAGCTGGTACTTAATCAACAAATACCTATTTATTATTACATTATAATGTACCTTTATATAAAAAAAGACTTGTTTGACTTCTTGGCATTGCAAATAAGAATTTTGAAACTGAACGACTACATTTTTTAGGCACGCGTCGCCGCTGGTCTCACTTATGACAGAAAAAAGACCCTGACTATTTTCAAAATATGTACATAAAGGTGGTGTTTTTTTTTTTTCATTTCAGCAAAAATGAATTAGTAATAGATAATATTATTAGTTCTAAGAAAGTCCATGTAGATTTTATAAAAAAAAATTAAAAACTCTTGACTGTGGAATTACACTTTAGGAAATTTCATAAAAATGTGCTGTACAAAAATTGAAATTCATTCACCCGTGCGCGGTGTGGGCTCTGTGTTGTCAAACTTACAGAAAAACACATGCACATTCTTCATAGAATACCGACCTATACCTATACTATGGATATACACACACAAGGAAACAATAACAACATGACGAACAGGTTTAAAGTATTTAAAAAAAAAACAAAGATTATATATTAATATTACACAAATGATGGAGATATTAATAGAATATGTTCTATTTACCTAATGCCTTACCTTTTGCCTTTTTTCTGAACAAGAAAAAAGATACCCCAATAGGAAATTACTTTTTTTGGTAGATATCTACATAATATTCCACATTCAAAAGAGGTAGCCGCATTGTCTGCCAGTATTATCTTTCTCGCGCATAATAAAAAAAAGTCCTTAAACAGAAGAGAGAATATTACTCGTATATTGTTCTCTTTTTAATTCAGAAAAGCTTTCTTACGGCGATTATAAAATTCTCTTCTTCTTATGAAACCTTCTTAAGAAAGCTTTTGTCTGCTCGAGATTGTCTGCTCGAGAAAATTTTCGATGACAGAATTTTGTATGGAGGTGAGACATCTGTATATAATTATCTGTGTCTCGACGTTAAGTCAAAGTATGCGAGATCTTGTGCACGGGTTTGTCTGTACACTTTCACTGACCGCGGAAATTTTCTCGGTCGATCTTGCGTTCCTTTGATGTACGAATGTTGGCTGATTGATTACTGAAACGGTCGTCTAAAAATATTGGCCACCAAACGTGAACCTGCAGTTCAGTCATGGAGCTTGCCATGGTGATTTGACATCAATAACTTAATAATAAACTACAGATTTAAAAGATGTCACAAAAACAACATGGTCGCCACTCTTTAAATTATTATTTAAATTATACTCATTTTACATCGAATTTCAAAATATAGATTTTAAATTTTCAAATTTCGTAGTAGGTAAATAGTTTTTACTTACATATTCGTCAAAATTGTAACTCAAATTATTTATTGTAGTTTTCGTCTGAGCTCTATTGTTGCTTATAATTTCTTTAAATTTGTCAGTACATGCAAAAACTGGCACAGCTTTCGAATAAGTGATATTTACTGCAAAAACTATGATCCAAATAAAGGTTTGAAAGGCCACCGAAAATTCTGGAAAAACAAATTTATTTAAAAGAAAATTCAAAAAAGAAAGTACATATACACATGTACTACATTTACATATACATTAAAAATATGAATTAGTGTATTCTAACTTCCTGTCATTTTAATTTCAGCAGAAATTTTCTAATAAAACATTTTTACTTGCGACTAAAAGGTACTATAAGGCAAGTTATACATTAGTAAATAAAATGCACAACTGGGTCGCATGAACTTGCTCCTATGTAATAGACTAGGAATTTTAAAAACGATTGTTATTAGAGAAAACTGTTCATAAGGATTTTTTAAATTCATTTACGAGTAGTATTAAGAGATAAAAACAGAATGCTGAATGAATTTATGCAAAAACAAAAATTTAAGTCGTTGTATTGGTTTCTTAAAAAATAAGCTTTTATATCCAAAATTCTTAAAACATTTTTAAGAAAAAAATTTGGTAGGCCAATTTTAAGTTTCTATAAAAATTTTTAATAAAATCTATGGTTCTATGGTAGGTACAAGCTGTAATATCTTAATTTCAAATTTATTTTATTTAATTAAAGATCGTAAGAATTAATTGAAAGAAAAAAATTTTTATCAAAATTCTAGGCGCGCCGTTTTCGAGAAAAATTCCTTTAGTTTTAGGTACAATAAATTTTTTTTTCTTTAATCTTGTAGATTATATTGAGAAACTTTCATTTATCAAGTTTAAAAAAAAATATAAAATGGGGTTTTCAAAATATTGAGTTTTGAAAAAGGAATTTTGAAATTTTTTTAAGAAATGTGTCGTTCATTATAAAAGTGGTGTAAATCCATTTTTTTTAAAAATGGATTTCTTTGCTTAATGGTATTATATTTGTTAATATCTTTCAATATAAAAGAGAATCTACTCCAAATACGAATTATATTTCCGATAATTAATGTTTTTTGTTCTTGAAGTTATTTTATTATTTAACTATAAAAATTAAGTAAGTCACAAATCCGTTTAATAAAATAATTAATAAAATCTGTAAAGGTTATTATAATCTTGTACTTTTTACGAATAATACAAAATATTAACCTAAAGCGCATTGATTTTGTTTTTTTGTCTACTCATCATTTCGCAAAAACCTTATTATCTCGAAATTCATTTGTATGGATATACTTCACTATTAAATTGAGCGACACAAATCCAAAAATGTTTTTGTTTGAAAATTTGAATACACAATTCTATTAAAGTTCTTGGCGAGCTTTAGCAAAAAAATATGATCAAAATCAGTTGTAACGTTTTTGAGAAAATCAAAAACAAAAAAATTGTACCAAAAATAATCATTTTTTGTTTTTTAAATCTAAATATTAAATATTTATAAAATTTCGGAAAAAAAAATCGTATGGCAACCGTTATTTTTGATCTTAAAAAAAAATGTGTGGGGGGTGAAATAAAAAATGATATCTACCAAGTTTAAAGAAAATCGGCCGAGCCGCTTAGGCTGTAATCGAACCGACCGACAGACAAACAGAATTGCGAGACTCACTTTTTAGTCTTCGCTACCATCGTAATGTCAACTTTGATCAAAACTTCGAGTTCGGTTTTTCTTACGAATGCATAACTTGCCTTATAGTACCTAAATCGAACTCGAGGTTTTGATCAAAATTGACATTACGATGATAGAGAACATGAAAAAGTGGGTCTGTCTGTTCGACTATAGCCTCAACGGTTCGGCCGAATTTTTTTAAACTTTGTAAACATCATTTTTAATTATTTCCGCACACGTTTTTTTCTTTTTTTTTTTTGCTTAAGACCAAAAATAACGATACCTGCCATACGATTTTTTGTCAAAATCTTATACAAATATTATTTTTCCAAAAACTGATTTAAAAAAAAAATAAAAACGTTTCATTTAGTTAAAATATTTAATGGTTAAAAAAAATGAAAAATGGTTATTAACGGTTCAACCGATTTTGATCATTTTTTATGCTCCCCAAAAGTTTGGATAGTGTATTATGTATCCAAGTTTTTATATTTAAAAATAATTTCAAAATTATTTTTTTAAAAACTCAATATTTCGAAAACGCCATTAAGTATCATTTTTTTTTTTTTTTTTGAAACTAGCCAAATAAAAATTTGTTAATACAATCTACAGGATGTGAGAAACAAAGTTTAATTTTATTTATAAATAACAGTACCCTACATACAAATATTAAAAAATGGTTTTCGAAAATCGTATTTTTCTCGAAAACGGCACCTAGAATTTTGATAAAATTATTTTCTTTTGATTAATCCTTACTATATATAATTTAATAAAAAAAATAAATCAAGATATTACTGACTGTACCATTTTTTCGTATTTTGAATTTCTCACTATTCGGAGCAATTTAAACTTTTAACTTTTAAACTAAGAAGTTTAACAATTATTGAATTTCAAAACTTAATGTTAATGGTTTTAATGTTAAAATTGAAAAACAAGAAAACTTAAAAAGTCTTAGTATCAACAAAGCACGTCTAGTGTTAACACTTATGTATAAATTATTCTTCCTTAAACGACAAATTAAGGAATCGCTGATTATTTCCACATATTAAATGTTACAGTATGAGATATGAAAAGAGTTATTCAAAATTTACTAAATTGCTAAGTCGTTTGCTCGCTAATATTCACCAGCTTAAAAACCTCAAAATGCTTCAATTGATGACAAATTTCATAGTTTTTATGTGAAAGATCCACTTTTTGGGAATTTTATTGGGAACAATTAAAAATTATTTTAAAAATTTAGAGAAGTTAATATTAAATTTAATTTTTCGAATGCGAATGGATTTAAGCAATGATTTCAAACTATCGTTTAGACTCAATCTGCTTAAATGAGAACCCACTTTTTACTCACAGGCTCATTAACAAAAATCTTGACTAAGACAACAAAATAAAATTAAAAATAACTCACTTCTCCGTGACCGATTGAAGTTGATTTTCGGGAGATTTTTCATAACGGTTTTGTTGACGTTCTTTGTAAAATTTTTACACCTTCCATTAATGTTAGTTGTGGATTCATCAGAATTAATTTTATTAAAATGTGTTGATGATGGCTGATGGCTACTCAAACGAATGTAAATCAATTCTGATTTCTTAATTCCAAAAGCACTTGGAAAGGATGGTGAAGAAATTGGTTTTGCTTTAGCGTTTTCACTTTCGGAAAGTGATGAAATCATTTTTGATTTAATTTGTTTATTTACTTTAATTTTCAATTCACACACAAAAATAAACTTTTATCAGAGTTTTAAGTTGCACCCACAATCATTTAAAAAACTGATTTTTTTTTAAACCTTTAGAATATATTTTTAATTTAAAAACAATTTATTAATTTATATATTTTCTGTAACTTGGAAGGACAGAATCTGAATGATGTTGCTGTGTTTCTGAAACAAGCTTTTATACATCGCTTCTACTTAGGCCAAAAGTTGATTCATGTGGAGAAAGATGATTGTGCATTAATGTTTGTTAATCAAAGGGTTACACTTAAATAATTATTAAGTTTAGTAGTGTGTATATCCCACAGAATTTAAGCTGGGTTTTCTTAAATGTACTCGTACAAATGAGAGTGTGTATTGCATTAGAGCTGTGTGAAGAATTTTAGTGTACATACGCTAGTTTAATTAGTAGGAGTAATTTTTAATGAGCAACACCCTCCGATCAAAAGCTGTGTTTGGCCAACTTAGTGAGCAGCATAAATGCCGATGCTGATAACGACGCCAAAGTATTGTTTTTTTTTTTTTTATTTCATCAATTATTTTTCGGGTTTGGTTTTGAAAGAAACATTCTTAAAGAAAATAAACTTCGTAAATTGAAGCTTTTACCAATGAACCGAAGTCCGAATGGCAGTCAGCCAAAACCGGAAATGTGGAAATGGCCTTCATATAAGTGACTGTTTGGAACATGTCCTATTTTGCTTTCTCGTTTACCGTTTTTATAAGTCGGACATTTAAAAGTCTGTTTTTACCATTTTTGGTTTGTATTAATAGGTTATTTCTGTGTGGTCTTAGTCCATCATCATACAAATAATCGAACTATGACACATCCTGAAATCCAGATTTTTTTTCTGGTTTTTCAACACAAATTGACAGCAGGTTCACATAATTTTCGTCTGCTGTGTATGTATTTTGTTGGTTTTTTCATTAAGGGCGGCTAGATGTTGGAATCGAATTGAGGCTTTAACAAAGTTTTTTTTTTATTTGAAAGGCCCATGGAAGTATACAATTATGTATGAAATATGACTTCGTTCAAATGCCCATCTCGGCTTTTTACGGTTATATGAATCCTAATGGTCCAATTTCCAAAGACAATGAGCGTTGTCCTGTGATATGTGCACCTTAAGGGCATCGGCCAATTGTGGTTTATTCGCATAGACCTGCGACTTCAGAAAACTCCACAAGAAAAAGTCTAGCGGGTTGAAATCGCATGATCTTGGTGACCAATTCACGTAATTTCTAGGAGATATAACTTTACCCTCAAATCGACCATGAAAAATGTCAACCGTGGCGTCCGCTGCGTGGCACGTAGAACCACATATCATCGGTCTGTAGCGCTCGTCATTGACGATGACCGCCTCATCAATGTCATTTCTCATAAGAGTACGGACCAATGACTTCGCCGCTCCGGCCCAAAATCCACACTAAACCGTAACTTATTAAGGACGCAATATCATCTGGGGAATATCGTTTGGGTTGGTATAGTATCATTTGTCATTTATCCCAAAATGCGAAACGTAGCTAAAGGTGATTTGTCGACCAAACTTGGAGTCCTCTTCCAAACGCTCCATGGTCCAGTCAGCAAACAAATGGCATTGGATCTTCTACAGGTGTAAGTTTAAGTCCCGATACAAATTTCGCCAAGTTGAATCTGCGAAAGGCCGAGTTCTTGTGCACGTCTAGAATTCGACTGCCTCGGATTCTGCTGTATACTTTCATGGATCATCGCGGCGATATTCTCGGCGATCTGCGATCTTGCATTCTTTGGACGTATTACTGTTGGCTGATTGATTAGCAAACCACTCGTCTCAAATTTGGTCACCAAACGCTAAAAAGTCGACAGTGAAAAGCCACCCATCCGGGCTCTGTAGTTTATTATAGGTCCCCTCCATTCCTTTTCACATAAGAGTTGTAAGTCACCAGGAAATAGGCTCTCTACGAGAAGTTGGCCTCTTATTTAATTTTTAATTTTACTAAAAAAAATTGTTGGATTTCAAAAAAAACAGTGGAACTGTTTTTGAGAAAAAAAAAATATTATCTCAAATTTCTATTATGGATAATATTACTTCTTGTGTAACAGAACTACTTTAAAAACTCAACATTTTACTGTTCAAAGAATTAAGCAAAAATACGAGCACTTTATGTTGTAGCCCAGAAAAATTAGAAAAATAATTTACACAACTTCAAAAAATTCCCACAAAGCTGAATTTAAGGAGAGGGTTTTATTTGTATGTCTTAAGCATTCTTAAAAACTACCCTGAAGCTTTTAAGGGGGGTAAAATGGGGTAAATTTTTTTTTTTGGAATTTTTTTCTCGAAAACTATCAGTTTTTTTCTCCAAATTTTTGCTAGGACCTTTCATTGTAAAATATAATTCAAACAAGTTATTAAATCAAAATAAAACTACCACCATTTTTAAAATAGCAATCTTTCTCTAACTCTACTACCCCAAACAATTACTTCATGATGAGCAGTTTAACCCAAACAGATACCATACAAAAACTTAACCAACGAAAAGGTTAAATTTATTACTTTTCTGGACTTAATTTACTATACATACCATGATGTTTTTCTCAAAATCTTTTGATTCTACGAAATTATATTCTTTTGTTTGTGTAGAATTGCATGAGTTATAATTTTTACCTTCTGATTTAGAAAATAACTTAAAGTTTTCGAAAATTTTTCAAAAAAATAAATTACCCCCAAAAACACTTTAACCCCTTACCAAATTTAGATTACTTTTTAAAAAAACATACAAATAAAGCTAATCCACAAAAATTCAAGTCGAAGTTAGATGTCAAAGTCTAATTTTCCTGTGCTAACTGTGACCTAATAGTAGTTTTCAAAACAAAATAACAAGTTGTTCATTAATAAAAAAAAAAATATTTAATACATTCGAACGGTGGCGCGTATTTCATTTAGTTCCATTCATTCATTAATTATTTATTTCTTCAGAATTAATACACTTTGACGTAATTGTTGTTATTTTCTGTTTACAATTCCTGGTAAAATCAGAAACTATCGCTAGACAGCCAGGCGTCAGTTAAATTACTCACTTGTGGCTTTGCGGCTCTGGCGACGACCGTTCGACCGACTTGACGACTCCCGTACGCCGAGAGCTCTGATTCAGCTACACTTCAGATGGCTGTTGTCTAAAGTAGGTACAACACTATCAGCTTTAATATTATTATTAAAATGTATGATACAAATTATTATTATCATAGAAACTTTTTTTGTAGCTTTTTTGATATTTCTTTAGATACAGTATGTAGCTAGCCCTGAGGTAAAGAAGTGCAATTGATGGAGAAGGTACTTTGTCAAAAAGAAAACAATTCGTATTTTTAAGATACTCTAAATTGTGGATATCACTGTGCTCAGCTATCGCCTGTCGCCACCGTTTCTATCTATCCATCCATTATTAAATGAAAAAGGCAGAATTGTTAATGTCGTGATTTCCCCAAGCATTGGCGATCAAGCACATCTGCAGAAAATTCAACTTGAGTCATGACTGATTGGATTGGATTGTTCGCGTGCTAGTCGTGCTTAGTGGGGAATTTGATTGAATTTGAAATTCTTTTAAATTTTCCACATTTACGATATTTTTTTTATGATACATGTTTTTTTGGTGCATTTTACAGAATCTTGTCGATCTTGAAACTCCAAGAAAAATTATTCGTAACTATGCCTAAAAAATTTGGAAAAAAAGTCAATAACTCGTTTTGTTTAAATACGAGTATAAATTTTAAAGTATTATGTTTAAAAGTTTGAATAACTTTTTTAGAAAACTCTCGATTACGCAATCAATTTATATGGACTAAGTCGGGTGTAAAGGAAACCAAGCTAAGTAGTAAGACTAGTAAGAGCCAGTGGCATAGCGTGCCATCTCGGCACCCGGGGCGGGAGACTCATTTTGCCGCCCCATTCAATACTTAATTAAAATTAAATTTCGAGACATCATTTCACAGGCAATGAGGTATCTTTTATTGAAGGTAAAATAGGAGCAGCGGTTTCACAAACGGATTCTACGGGCCTTACGAGCAGCGAAATCAGAAATAACTTTGTCAAAATCAATATTTGCAGCCAATACTTGTTCAATCGACAATATAGCCAAGTTTGATAGTCTAGTGGAGCTCATAGTGGATCTGAGATAATTTTTGATTAGCTTCAACTTCGAAAAACTTCTCTTACAACTAGTGACACTAATTGCCAAAGTCAAATATGTACGAATCAAGATGACTATATTTGGAACCGAAATCCCCAGATTCAGTTTTTGAATGAACTGGAGGAGCTCTAGTGGTCCTTTGCCCCTTATATCGTCCTCTGATTCAGAACTGGCGACAAACTGCAGGAGACGCTTCCGCTCCATCGGAAACTCGTCCTTGTCGATGTCTTCTAATACATGGGAAAGATCACACTCGTACTTGCTGTCCAAAAGTTTCGCTGGCGTCAAAAATCCGAACTTGTTCGCTATTTCTTGAAATTGCTGGAATCGAGTCGTCATTTCTTGAATGATCTTCTCAAATGATGCGAACACCTCTCGACGGAGTTCATGCTCGTGAGACTAAGACAAAGGTTCGAAGAAGTCGATGAAAGATTCTTCCACGGTGACCTTTTCTCCTTCGATATGTACGTATCGCAGAAACTGGCTCATTTGGTCTTTGTGGGAGATGTCTGGTGTACTGTCGAAGATTACACAATAATATTTAGCTACTTGAATGCGACGGATGATGGTAGATCAAACTTGCTTCCACAGTAAGTTTATCAATTCATTCTGGGTTTCTGGAAATAGAAACGAAACTGGGACTCTTGCTCTCAGCTGTATCTTTGTCAGATGTTCCATTAGAAGAGGGTCATATTTAGCTAAGAGTTGCACTAACTCCAGAAAGTTCCCGCGATTGCCACTATCATCTCGTCGAATATCTTCTCGATGTCCTCTGAAGACCAGATTCTTTTTGGCTAAGAACTGGATAATATTCAGCAACTGGTACAGTACATTCCTCCACTTCTTCTCCTCACTTTCGAAAACTTCTTGTTGTTTCTGATCGATGGTTGCTTTACGGTTCAGGCGAACTTCCAACTCCTTCCATTTCAAGAAGCTCTGCTCACGGTCCAGGCTGATCTCATGGTCTCCGATTCTTGGATTTAGCTTCCACCATTTGTTGAATCCTTCTTCAGATGCGAAGTTCGAGCCGAAATTGCCAAACAGCTGGCAACAGAAACAATACAAGCATTACTTCAAAGGCGAGTACACAATCCATGTTCGGAGAACCTTTTCACCATTAGATAACGGTTTGTAGAACCACTCTCTGGTTAGTTTTCGGGTACCGCCTTTCGTTGAAGTCCCTGAGCGAACAACATCGGAAAATTTGGAATCGATGTGCTGTACTGAGTCAGATCCGCGACGTACTACTAGAAGCGTTCTGACTTCGTCGGTCATAGTAGAAGGTCAGCAACCTGCAACGTCGAGATTCACATCTTTGCTTCGGCAGGAGCAGAAGGCTCCTCTTTTCATTTTTAAAAACAAGTTCAAAGGTTGAGTGAAGTACTAAGTGTTTAGTTTTAGAAGATTCAAAAGTATTTAAACGATAAACAACACAATCGAAATGATTCTGTGATGCAGGAGGGAGCAAAAATATTGAGCTGGCTGAGACTAGAATAACGTTTCCGTCGAATCTTAGGGTGCATTTCGTTATTGTCGCGCGACTCGCGAAACTAAAACGGAACGTTCCGAAATTCTCGCGAAACTAAAAGGGAGCGTTCCGAAACATATGATATGCGAGATCACTGCGCTGGCGGTTACCTACTGTACATACTTTATACCTATATATATGTTCGTGGTCAAAGGTCTACCCGTTTGCAGCGCCCCCGCCAGCGGTCTCGCACATATATGTTTCGGAACGCTCCCTTTCAGTTTCCCGAGAGTTTTGGAACGTTCCTTTTTTGTTTCGTAAGTCGCGCGACAATAACGGAATGCACTCTTACGGCCTTACTCACCGTTTACGAATTCACGAAAATCAGCCGAGAGCGTTTACGATGAATCACAGACAGGGTTGCAAATTTCAAATGTACGTCATTGTTGTTTGTTGACTTGTCAAACGTTCTGTCATAAATGATCTCTACTCTAAACGCTTAACCGGCGACATTTTGCCGTCCCCGGCCTTCTGCCGCCCGGGGCAGAAAAATATCATCCGCAAAATATATCATGTGAGAAAATTATCATACGATAAAACTTTCATGTGATTAACCTTTCAGCCGAGAAAAATATCATACAAGTAAAACTATCATGCGTGAAAACTCCTATGCCAGAAAATTATCATGCGAGAAAACTATCATGTGAGCAATTTATAATACGAGAAAAATATTTATATTTCTAAAAATATTATGATATTTTTTTCACCATAAATTTAATTATAATTGTCGCCACTAATGTTATCAGACAAATGGACGTCTTTTAGTTGGACCTCTGAATCGGCTAGCAAAGTTGTACTATTTGGTGCCAAAACCTTTCGCCCTATGTATGTATTGAGATAAATAGACAGACAAAATTCCAAGACTCACCATTTTTGATGTTCTTTATCAACGTTTTGAACATGATCAAAATCTCGAGTTAACCTTTTTGTATACATTTATCGGTACACGAAGTACCTTCATGCATATGCAAGTTAAAAGTTATGCGATAAGTGTTGTGGACTTGTCATTATCAAGCTATAAAATTCCAAATAAGAACAGGTATTTTACCCCATTAATAATAACTAATAATAAGAAGTAACGAAAGCTGTGATGAAACAAGTCTTTATATTAATATGTTAAGAGCTCAAGAGAGGCGATTTTTTAATACAATACAACCACGTATTGGGGAACTTTGTTGTTAGAATCATTCGCAATTCGACCTATCTCAAATTTTATTGCTTTATATAGTCTTAAAAATTTTTCACCATTTTTGTGGAAATATTTTATTGAAAACAATTTTAATAACAGCTTGGACATTGTACTTGTAACTTGAATGATTAATATGACAATAATTTTTGACATAACAACAAATTATAGCTACAAAATGAGTTAGTATTTGGTAAGGGAATTCCACCTAAGAATAAGATACAAATTAGTCAGTCAAGAAATGCATCTTGCTGAATAGTAGAACTTTAACTTTTTAACTTCCCATAGGGAGTTATTGTAATCGGTTCGATTTGTCAAATTGGAATTTTTGACATTTCTCGACGTTTCAAGGTCCCTAGAGGCTATATCAATCATTTTTAGAGAGATGTCTGTGTGTGTGTGTGAACGTACGTTCGTACGTTCGTACGTTCGTACGTTCGTACGTTCGTAAGAGGGCGGGTCAATAAGTCCGTGGCTTTTGGAATAAAACACAGATTTTTTGATAAAAAAATCATTTTATTTTTCAACGTAGTCTCCCTTGAGCTCTATACACTTTGTCCAACGCTTCTCCAATTTTTGTATCCCTTCCAAAAAAAATGATTTGTCGAGGTCCTCAAAATAGGCCTTTGTTTGCGGGATGACTTCATCATTGGAGTCAAATCTTTTTCCACCAAACCATTTCTTCAGGTTTGGGAACAAGAAGTAGTCGCTCGGCGCCAAATATGGAGAATAGGGTGGATAAGGGAGCAACTCATAGCCCAATTCATGAATTTTTGCCATGGCAACTGCACATGTGTGCACCCTTGCATTGTTTTGGTGGAAAAGAACTTTTTTCTTTGCCAAATGAGGTCGGTTTTTTTTTTAAATCGTGATTGAATCGGTCCAATAAGTTGGCATAATATTCCCCATTGATTGTTCTTCCCTTTTGAAGGTAGTCAATGTGGATTATCCCGCGTGCATCCCAAAAAACAGTCGCCATAACTTTATTGGCTGACAAACGCACCTTGGCCTTCTTTGGCGCCGATTCACCCTTAGAAACCCACTGTTTTGACTGTTGTTTGGTCTCTGGTGTGTTGTGATGGATCCATGTTTCGTCCACATGTTTCGTTACAAAACGGCGCAAAAACTCCTCCATATTGCGATTAAACAACGCCAAACCTTCCTGTAAAGTTGTTACACGATTGCGTTTGTGATCATTCAAAATTGAAACCACTGAGCCATGCGAGATCCCTACGGCTTCCACAATCTCTCGCACTTTCAATCTTCGGTCGACCAACACCATATCGTGAATTTTTTCGATTGTTTCGGGTGTAGAGACCTCAACTAGGCGTCCAGGACGTTCGGCATCTTCAGTGCTTGTACGGCCACAACGAAATTCAGTAAACCACTTTTTTACCATTGAAATCGATGGTGCAGAGTCCCCATAGTATTTATCAAGCTTAGCTTTGGCCTCGGTAATGGTTTTTTTTCGCAAGAAATAATGCTTAATAAGCACACGAAATTCACTTTTTTCCATTTTCTCCTCAAATTAGTGAGTAGTCTGATAAAAATAGCTGTCAAACACAAACTAACTGACGCAGCAAGTTTAAATTTTGACAGGAGCCAACTGACAAATGCCCGTTGACAGGAGCAGTGCTGCTGTTTCAGTAAAGAGGTCAGAAATTCAAAAAGTCACGGACTTATTGACCCGCCCTCGTACCTTCGTACGTCCGTACGTTCTGGTACCATTTTTCGTCGTCGATATCTCAAGAACGAGTAAAGTTATCGACTTCAAATAAATTCTGTTTAATAGATAATAACTTCGAAAGAGGCTGAAAGGGTGTTTATTAAAATTCAGTTAGTAGTTTTTTCACTATAACGGTTTAAAAAAAATTTTTGGTTAGTTTCAAATATCTCACGAAAAAATAATGCTATTGATTTCAAATAAAATTTAATGTACTCATTATAAGGTCATACAGATTTGGTATGAATTTGGAAAAAAATGAACATACTGTTATTTTTTTAAATAAAAAAAAAACTGAAAAAAATAATTTCATAACCCAGATATTCTAAGAACGGAAAACAATTTGAAACTCAGAATAATTTTATTTTACGAAAAATAATGTGTTTGACAATTGGTGAAAATTTCAAAAAAATCAGTTTACAGTTTTTTTACAAAAAATAAAAAACTATATAAAATTCTATTGAAAATTGGTAAAAATTGTTTCTCGACTCAAATTTCTCGAGAACTAGTAGTGATATTGACTTCTAATTTAGTTTATTTTATACATAGTATAATTTTGTACAATTGGTAAAATGTTGACAAATATTGAATTAATAGTTTTTTTTTAATAAAAAACTATTAAAAATTCTAGTGAAAACTAGTTAAAATTGTATTTCAAGTCGAATTTCTTGGAAATGAACACCGATAGTGCCTTCTAAAGTATAGTGTTTTATACATCGATACCTTCCCGTAAGAATGTATACTAAGCGACATTTCTAAAATTGTTCAGGAAACGAAAAAAAACGAAGAAAGTTCTGGTTGAATCATAGTGTGCTAAGAGACAATTTTGGTTAAACTAAGTGACATCTATCAAAATTTTTTGTTGTTCACGACAATGAGATCTTTATTAATGTCGCTTAGCATAATTTTTTGGCGGATAATACAAACTTCAGGGGGCAGTATTATTTTAATGAGAAAACATGGCAGTTGATAATTATTTTTATTTGTACTCTAGTTTCCTTTTCATGCATAATAGGTTGGCGAAACCCAGGCCAAAACGTGGCCCTAACATATAGAACAATCTCAATTTCAAATCTCTTTAAATAATTAAAATGCTTTTCAATCTTAAAATAATGTTTGTTTGAATTTTACAGCTAAAGTTTGTTTCGCTGAAAATTTGGTTATCTGAAAAAAAACTAAATATAAAGTTTTTAAGACCACAAATGGGAAGTTATCAGTGTGGGTCGCACCCAGCCTCTTTTTTTTTATAAAAATCAAAATTAAAAGACCTCGTCGTTGACCGAAGAGTTTAATATTTTTTTTTTATTTTATTAACTATAACATTTATATATGTATGTATTCGATCATTGGGTATGTGGAACTCAAGGCTAAGGTTAGTTCATCGAAACTCAGGCTAATTCCGAACTATACTACTCCAAGAAAGAAGAGAAGAACTGTAACCATTTAGTATAACATTAATTTCAAAAAAAATTTTGTATTTCAATCCTACAATTGCTTCAAAACCTTATAATAAACTTAGACCCCTGTTTGTATAAATAGCTTTCACTTGTTCTTATTTTTAGAATTTTGCGAATATGGTCGAGGTAATACGAATTACTTAGCTGCAATTCTTGTAATTGCTTTCAACAAATGCAGCATTAAAAGTAAACAGATATCCAAAATCGCCATGCTTTTTTTTCAGCTTTACAAATATCAGTTTTAATTAAAGGTTCCAAAGTCGAAAGAAGTAAATAAGCAAAAGAAAGCTGGACCAGTTCACTGGCCTGCAAGAGATCCAAACCATACTGTATAAGATTTTTTTTTTTTCATGGGGACGGCCTTTTTAATTAATTGGAAGAGCGTACAAGTATTCTCATAAATGGGTCAGCAGTTAGCTTTGATAGACATTAGTACTGAAACTTAATATAGTGCCTCTTTGTAAAGTAGTTAGTGCGTTGGACTGCCATGCAGGAAGGCCTGGGTTCGATTATCATTTATCAGCCGCTGAAAAAAAATTCAGGAGTATACAGTGTCTTGCGCTGTAGTGACAGATCCTTACAGAGTATCTCTTGTGATGAAAAGTGCTTCTCATCTAAGGGTTCGGATTCGATAAAAAATTGAAGGTCCTCTTCATTTCTGCTACCAAACACACAGAAATAATTGAGAGTTCTGCGTCACTAGTTTAAGGTTTTCTACGAGGCGTTGGCGTATTATATATTTATTTTAGCGAAATCCGGAAACAGGAAAAGATGTTCATAAGCATAAAATTAAGGGCTAAACAACCCTTTTAGGAATTTGGAGTTAAAAACAGAAATTCATGTGATTCTGAAGCTATTATAAAATTGTTGTAGCTGTTTCTAAAAAACAATAAGTTTTTATATATAACATTTTTAAAACACTTTTAAGAAAAAAATTAGTACGCCAACTTTAAAGTTTTTATTATTACATAAATAAAATTTAAATTTCTAAAAAAATATGTATCCATTTTTTGAAATATTGAATTTTCCAAAAAGCTTCTATATAAAAAAATTTCATTAAAATCCGTTATGCCGATTATGAGAAGTCAAAATTTAAAAAATTAGTTCTATCATGGGTATTAAATTATAGATCGTAAGAATTAAAAAGAAAGAAAATAAAATGCACGACTGGATCGCACGAACTTGCTCTTATGTATGTTAAAGTACTTTGGAATTTAAAATACATTTTATAAATATAAAACATGAATGTAATAAGATACAAATGTTCAAATGCATGGAATTGCCTGATTTCCGGAAAAAGTATGAATTTACGCAAATAAAGTTTAAAAATCGTTTTATTAAAGTAATTTTTTATTTCAAATTTTTCTAGAACAAAATTTGGGATGCCAATTTTAAGTGCTTAGTAATAGAGATTTTAGGAAAAAAATTCAAAAAATAATCGCTTACACGTTTTCAAGATATTGATTTTTCAAAAAATAAAATGGAATTTTTTTTATTTTAAAAAACAAAAAAATATTTTTTTTCGAATATTTTTACATACCTACAATATTATTTTAAACTTATTTTGCCCCAACATTTTTTTTTACAAAAATGTAGTCCATGTCATTAGTATTACACATAATTTTTTTTATCAAAATTGTTTTCGAGATAAATAAGATTTTGCAATACGGGTGTATGGGGGGTACCGTCACTGAAAACCTTTAACTACCGGGATTGAAGAACATAGGTCTAGTGGCTGTAGTTCGAGGTACAGACATACAGACACACTGAAACATGTTTTTTGTGTACTAATTTTTTTTTTTTAATTTTTATAAAAAAAAATGATATGCAAATTGTTAGCATTTAATAAAATACATTTTATAACGTAACTAAAAAATTTATTCATGTATCCGTTTTCAATATATCGAATTTTCAAAAAAAAAATGTATTATTTTTTTTTTTAGTCCAAAAACTAGTATTTTTTTAAAAAATGTTTAGATTTCATATTTTTAAATGCATAGGAGCTTCTGCATAAAAATTTTGGTAAAAATCGTTGGAGCCGTTAATGAGAAATTCGAAAATCAAAAAAACCGTTCTATGGCAGGTACTGTTAATAACATTTCCCCCAAATTTTGTATATACCAAAATGTAGTCCATATCCATAATATTACACCTGATTTTTCTTATCAAAATCATTAGAGCCGTTTATGAAATAAATAAGATTATGCATTACGGGTGTATGGGGGGTAGCGTTAGTTTTAGAGTTAAAAAAAAAATTCAGTTTCCCCTCTAGGGAATCACCGAAGACCATTAATGTGTATATAATTTACCACCCTCTTTGTTTCAATAACTTCTTCTTCTTCAGCTTAGTTGATGTTTAATCCTAATAGTTACTCATCTTTAGATTTTGTCACCTAGAGTTAAAATTTTCCTAAGGTATAAATTCAGAAATTAATTTTTTTTTATTTCCGGTAACTTTTCCTGATTATATTTACATAAATATGTAATTCCACAATTCTTTCTGCATTTGTCCACCTACCTAATAGTGATGGGTACGCAAATGATTTGTTCACAACATCAAATAAAGCCATTTTATTTTGCGTCTGAAAGATATTCAAAATCGTTGTGAACTTAAAAAGTCCTATTTCTCTGCTATGTCACTCAACACTTCTTTTGACTTATTGAAGAGTCTTGGAAGTTGGGTTTGACATTATTCAAAGTTATCATACCTAATCCATAAGCATATATACTCGTATTAATATATGCGTCAGAAATATTGAAAATAATATACATAATAAACAATTTTGATTTTATTTTATTTCTGTTATATTTAAAATTTTGCATATTCATGAATTTAACGTTTGCCGAACTCTGGCGGAACATTAGAATACTAAACAAAAATAAAACTAAATCATAAACGGTTTGAAGATTCGCTATTGAATATTGGTTCATGCACTTGATAGGGAAATTTTCCTTATTATATACAACATCCATTTTATAGGGCACATCATGTTAAAAAAACGGTATTTAGAAAGGGATTTTTATATTCAGAACAATTAAATTGTTCGTAACAAAAATCGGGATAATTTTTTTTATAAACTTGCTGTATTTATGTAATACTACGTTTTCACCAAAGGTAAATCCGGGATTTAAGTGGATTTACCATAAATCTCCTTTAAATCTCGTAGATTTACCATACAAATATAAATCACCTCAAATGAAGATTTAAAATAAATCTCCTTGAAATCTTCTCGCAATCAGAAGATTTGCAAAACAAACAAACCTTATTTTGTAGAACGCACCTATGAACGCAACTTTCTTCAACACAAAATAGAAATATCTGTTTTTTCCTGTTTACTATCCAATTGCAATTTTTTTTTCTCTTGCCCAAATTGACAATTGAATGACAAGACAGAGTGAAAACGTCAAATAAATCTCAATTTCTTTGGTGAAAACACTTAAAGATTTATTTTAAATCTCTAGCGGATTTACTCTTGGTGAAAACGTAGTATAAGGTTCGATAACTAGACTTTTAATCCCCAGCTATTAAAGTGTTTCCCATTTTGACCTCTTCTCGAAAGGTTCGTCGGTACAATCATTTTGATTTTTACTTGCGATATTTGTAGCTACTATAAGGCAAGTTCTGCATTTGGAAAAAAATGGAAATCGAGATTTTAATCAAAGTTGACATTACTATGATAGCGAAGACGAATAAAGTGATTCCGACAATTCCGTCTGTATGTCTGTAATGTCTGTACCTCGATCTAGAGCTTAAGCCACTGAAGCTATTTTCTTCAAACTCGGTACCAAGGGTCTTCGGTGATTCCCTAGAGAAGAAATTGAAATTTTTTTTAGCTCTAAAACTAACCGTGCCCCCCATACACCCGTAATGCATAATCTTATTTATCTCAAAAACGGCTCTAACGATTTTGATAAAATAAAAATAGGTGTGATATTATGGACATAGACTACATTTGTATGAAAAAAAAATTTTGAGGAATTTTTGTTATTAACGGAACCTGTCATAGAACCGTTTTTTTGATTTTTGAATTTGTAACCAACGGCTCTAAAGATTTTAAGCAACATTTTTATGCCGGAGTTCCTTTGCATTTGAAAAAAATATAATCTAAAAATTTTTTCGAAAAAATAGTTTTTGGATTTTTAAAAAAATATAACAATTTTTTTTTTTAAATTCAATATCTTGAAAACAGATACACGATAAAATTTTTAAATTAAGTTTTAAAATGTAGATATTTTATTAAATACTGACAATTTGCATATCAATTTTCTTCATAAAAATTTTAAGGAAAATTTAGTACACAAAAACCATGTTTCAGTGCATCTGTTATCATGTTTCAGTGTTATCTGTTATCACTGGACATATTTTCTTCAATCTCGGTAGTTAAGGGTCTTCGGTAGATGGGAAATTGAAATTTTTTTTTTAGCTCCGAAACTAACTAACTAAAATTTGGGGCAAAGTGTTATTAACGGTAAGTGTCGTAGAACCGCTTTTTTGATTTTCAACTTTCTCATTAACGGCTATAACGATTTTAACCAAAAAATTTCACCAGGAGCCCCCTTAAGTTTAAAATAATATTGTATATAAAAATATTCAAAAAAACATGTTGGGTTTTACGTAAGAGCAAGTTCGTGCCATCCAGTCGTGCTTTTTTTTTTTTTAGACTATTTTTTTGATTTTTTTTGGATTCTAAGAGCATTTAAATATATGCACAGCTCCGAATTTCTGCCTCAACGCTTGAAACATTTGTGTTGTTTGGTTCCCTTACCTGAAAACAAATAACCAGAACTTGAGTTTTTGCCAATAGTGCTTGAGCATTAAATTTTACAGTTGAAACCTTAATTAGCATCTAATAAGCGGTAAATGATACCATTAAAACCTTTGTTCACCTGACATTGCTTGAATTTAGGGACATTAATTTTTTAGAAGGATCAATTTTAGTGTGCTTCAGCATAAAATCTTCTGACGAAGCGGGTGCTACCATCAATACAGGAAATTACAAAAAGTCAACAGAACCTGACGGTATCTCAAACTTTGTATTGAAAAAGCATCCTAATCTTACCATTTTTCCATGGTCAATTATCTATAACAAATTAGACAAATTGAACACCGGATACTTTTTCGAAGCATGGAAAACGCAAAAGTTGTTGCTGCGCCAAAGACAAAACGTTGAAGGATCCTACTTAATATGACTACTTTGTTGCATAAGCAAGACCCTGGAAGGTCAAACATTTCTGTGGGAAAGAAATCTGATTCCAAACTTTCAATCCAGATTCTGACCAGAGCATTCGACAATGCATCATCTAGAGGGACTACGGATGTCACTAGATAGAAACAAAAGTGCATGCTTTATAGATATGAAGAAGGTAAGTATTCGACAGAGGATGCATAAAATTAGAGGGATAATTTTCAAGCTGACTAGATTCAGGCTGCTTCCGCGATATTTGGTCAATATAATGATTTTTTTTAACAAAAAGAGTCTTTTTTTTTTTGTACAGGTTAAGGAGGCGAAATTAGGAATGAAGAACATTAGCATTAGGGCAGGAATACCACAAGAATCCAAGCTCGACCATTTCTCTTCTTTATTTATACTGCAGATCAACCAGAGAATGCACCAGGAACGAGGACAAAATTATATTCTTATACAACTTATACAACGTCTCTATTGCCAGAAATTGTAGCTCGTAGTGCGCAAGACTACGTCACCAACTATTCGAATGGGGTTTTAAGATCAACGCCAGCAAAATAGAACTTATCTGCTTCCGGTCACCACGAACAAGAATAAGAGCACATAGGAGAATTGCAGCTAGAAGTCAAAACATTATTATCAAAATACCAGACGGCACCGTTATTCAAACCAAAGAAGACACCAAACAGCTTGGATTAAAATTCACAAACAAAATTTATGTTAAAAAGCATGTAATGGCAATTCTGAAACGCAAAATTCTTGCATCTGCTTCATACTTTACTGAGAAGGAAGAACATACTTAGCAAGAAGACGAAGCTTTTGATCTTCAAACATCTGATCAGCCGCGTTCTCACGTACGCCTATCCAGTTTGGTTCACCATATAACTTTCAGCAATGAGAGAGATACAGATTTTCGACAGGAATGTATCGTAATCCGCTCACAAGGAAGTATTGGCCAAATAAGATGCTCTTCGAGAATGCAGGTGAAATACCCATTGACCATCATATGGTAGAACTAACAACCAAAATTCTGAAGAACTTCAAAGCAAACCCGAACCCAGAGATACAGCAACTTCTTCAGGAGGAAATTTTTTCCACCCAGAGTGATCATGAGAGATTCCGAGACGTATCTCAAAACCAGGGAAGATTATTCTAATAACAAGCGTTCAGTGAACACGTAAAAAGGTTGATGCGCTGACAATTTTAAAAACACTAACTTTTTAAGCTTTTCCCATTTTCAAGGACATTTTATTTATAAAAATACATGTATTTAATTAAAAAGACAAAAATATGTATTTTATGCTACGAGTATTATAAAATCCATTTTAAGTAGACGTAAGAAATAAGTCCCAATCAAATGTTTTCTTTTTTTTTTCCTTTTTAAATAAATGTCTAAATTTATTACTCGGATGCCTGAGCTAATTGTGCGTGGAAACATGTAAGGGCGTTGACATTTTTTCTTTTTAAATGGCGCCACATGTTTTAAGGATACACTTCCAACTGAACGTGCCTATGCCTATATTTGGGAAATGTCTGCATGAATTAAGGATCTCTTCTGATTTTTTGTGGTTTTTGTCGATGACGTGTGTTGCATACAATTATCGCTTCGCACCCACTTCCTGATGTTATCTGAGTGCATAATTGTGTCCTTTTTTGGTGTTTTGTATTCACTGGGCGTCTTTTACAAGTGACATTTTAATGGGTATTTATTGCTGGTTTAATAGTTAAAATTGTCAAAAATTCTTCACCTAATAATTTACATACTCGTACATATACATACCATTTTGTGCTAAGGGTGTGTTTAAATAAAGGAACGATAAGAGATTATCATTGTTATTTTTGTTAGCACAAAACATTAGTTAGAATACTATAGCTTTAATAAAAGTTGTCAAACAGTTTGGTTCCGATTTTTATTTTGTTCTCCGTAAGGTTTGAGTTGAGCAACGGACACCGTGCTACTTTCCAAATACTTTGGACCCTGCAAGAAAATATTCCCTCCGAAACTGGTGCTATTGAATCAACGCTTTGGTCTCACATTTAAATTTAATAGATTTAATAGATTAATAGGGTTGAGATGAATATACGTTTTTTAGACGACGCTGTTTTTAAAACATGAAATCCGCACTGTCAAATTACATTTTTAACAAATATTATAAAAGAGTGTTAAAATAGTTAAATTTTCACAAGACCCTCCAAACTTATTTTAATTATTTGTGTTCGCATCGAAAAAATTTTGAAAATGTTACAATTTTGTAAATGCTTTTAACACACTTAGTGGCGTCCTTATATAGCTCCTCTTTTTAACTTCGTTGTTAGCGAGCTTCGTATGTGCCTAGAAAAGGAGAGCTACGGAATGACATGCCTATGCGGACGATGTTGTTATAGCAGTATCTGGAAAACATCCAAATACATTTAAAGAACTACCTAAAAATGCTCTAAGCAAGCCAACGATGGGTACTTTAGATCTTAAACTAAAGACGGGGATGATGGAGGATAGTTATTGCTAAAAGCAAAATTCTATAAATATTACAAGCCCTTAGATAAAACATTATCACCACTTGCTTGGCGCTAAGCAATATATGGCCAACAGATTACACATTAGCTCTGTATAGCAGGTGCCATAACTAAACACTGTCTAATTGGACAGCACGCTGCACGACACCCACTTAATTTTAATTTTGGTGGGGGCAATACCCCCATTTATTAGGCTTAATACAAGCTATAGCTTAATCTAACTTAAAACTAAGAAAACTTATAGCTACGAATTTAGGTTAGTGGGGGAATTGATTCAAGAGACGGAGTTTTAGGCAAGGGGTACTAAGGTTAAAGTCGAAAGTTATTGGGTTTGAGTTGACATTCCTTAGCATACGTGAGACTGGTTCATTAGAGCCATAAGACGTACGGTGGGTGGGTATATAAAAGAGAAGGGGATTTCGTATATTGCGCGGGTTGGTATTAAGGAAGATGGAGTTATAAAGAGTTATACAGTCAATAGAACCTGTAAGAAGATTATGAATGAAGAGAATTTCATAAGTTTTTCTTCGTTCTTCTAGAAAATTTAGGTTAATTAGTTTAAGGCGATCTAGGTAAGGAGGTAGGATTTGGGGATTGTTCCAGGAAAGTCCTCGAAGAGCAAAGCGAAGGAATCGACTTTGGATACTCTCAATTCTGGCGATGTGGACTTGTTGGTAGGGGGACCACACCTGACAGGCGTATTCAAGCAGGGGGCGGACAAAGGTAACATAGAGGGATCGGGTCACATATGGGTTGGAGAATTCCTTGGACCATCGTTTGACGAAACCAAGTGCGGAATTGGCATTGAGAATTATGTCGTCATAATGGGAGATGAACTTAAGCTCCTGATCACATAAAATGCCGAGATCACGTATCGAGTTAACAATAGATAGGGGTTGATTATGAAGAAAATAGATACGGGGAGTAGATTTTAAACGTTTTCGTGAAAAGGTGATTGAGTGGCATTTACTGATATTTAAGTCTAAGTTTTTGAGACACCAAACTGAAAAATTATTGAGATCAATTTGGATAAGAGTTTAGTCCTGTGCAGAAGAAATGGTTTTGAAAAATTTAGTGTCGTCGGCATAAAGAGATATATGGGAATGTTTGATGACGAATTCAATATCATTAATAGTAAGAATAAAAAGGAGAGGCCCTAAGTGGCTGCCTTGAGGGACTCCGGACGGAGAAAGGATAAGAGGAAGTGGATCTAAAACGAACACTGTAGTAACGGTTTTCCAGATAGGAAGAAATCCATTTTAAAAGAATGGGTTCGAAACCGAAGGTGGATGAAATGGATAAGTTTATGGGAGATTTTATCGAAGGCTTTACTAAAATCAGTGGAAATGACATCGACATCTTTACCATTCTCTAAGGCAGAGAGGGTAAATGACACAAATTCAACAAGATTAGTGGTAGTTGATCTACATTTAAGAAAGCCATGTTGTATGGGAGAAATGAAGGATTTTCAGTGAAAGCTCAAAATTTCATGAAGTATGCTTTCAAAGAGCTTGGGGATACATGAGAGTTTGGCGATAGGACGATAATTGATGACATCGCCTCTTGGACCCTTTTTGTGTATTGGAATTATAAAGGAACTCTTCCATATCTCAGGGAATTCACCTTGAGAAAGGGAAAGATTGAAGATTTTCGATAGAGGAAGGGAAAGTGATGATGAACATTTCTTTAGGAGAATAGCTGGGAGTCCATCTGGACCAGGAGAGAAGTCATCATTAAGCTGATTTAACTTATTTTCCACAATAATTGGATCGATGGTAGGTGGGAGAAATAGCCCAAGCGAAAAACTTGGTAAATAATTAAAATAGTCAGAGTCCGGTTCAAAGGTATCATCCGTGAAAGATTGTTTGAAAAACGAGGCAAAGAAGTTGGCAATAGTTTGTGGATCATTTGATGTTATATTATTGAAGGAGAGAGAAGTTGGGTACCCATCGGATTTTCTTTTATGATTGACAAATTGGTAAAAGGATTTAGGATCATTAATAAGGTTGGCTTGCATCATAATTAAGTAACGCAAGTATAATGAGTTGGAAAGCACATTAAATTGGAGATACGTACCGAGATAGTTAGAATAATCTGTAGGAGTTTGCGTGCAAAGAAAAGTTGACCATAGTTTGTTTCGTTTGTTTCTAAGAGAACAGAGCCTTCGATTATACCAAGGTGGGCTGGTAGACGAAGTTTTGTGTCGTGTAAATGGTACAAATAGAGAGATAGAATACAAAATTTCTCCATAAAATTTTGCTAGAGCATCTTTTAAGGCCAGATTATCAAAGTTGAAGGAAATATCATTTAGATATTGATTAATTTGACGAAAATTAGCTTTATGAAAATTATAAGACGATATGTCTACCGAGGGGGTGCGTACTGGAGGACAATTGTGGAAGAATGAGAAAAGAAGGGGAGGATGGTAGTTATCGATGGTAGATAAGGAAAGTTGACTAAGTGAAACAGAAGAGTTTGTAGAATCTGTAGTGAAAATGAGGTCAAGATGCCTACCCATGAAATTCGAGACGCCATTTACTTGGCAAAGGCTAGAATCTGTCAAGCGATCTAGGAACAGGCATTCCTTAGCAGAAGTGGGGTTACAAGCAATATAGAAAGATTCATCGTCTGATAAAATCCATTTAAGATGGGGAAGGATCTCAAATTTCTAGAATTTGATCAACTGTTTTAATGGTAAGTTCATATGATTCAATGGGTTGAAATGGCAGTATATGTAACAACAGATAACGTAAAGCGACTTACGTGAAAGTGTTATCTTTATAGAAATATAATCTAGGTACGGGGAAGAGGATGATGCTATAAGGCAAAAGTCAATTGAGTTTTGGACAGCTATAAGCACGCCACGACTAGGAGATTCAGTATGTTGGCTAAGGTCATCGTCGCGGTAAACATTAAAAGAAGATGGGAACAATTCTTGGTTTTTAATGCTAGGAATCAGATTAGTTTCAGTTAGAGCGTAGATTTCAAAAGGTATAGGGAATGAGTTTTCTGATAAACTGCTTGAGACCTCTTACGTTTTGATAATAGAAGGTAAGATGGAGATTGGAATTGGCTGGAGTAGGTGAGGTCTGGGTTGAATTAGGGACGAAAAAACCTATCATGGTCAGCTCTGCTGCGCTGAAGGTAAGATATCCGCTTGGAATGAATATACTTACCAAAAGCTTCGAGATCATTCTCTACTTTTTGGGGGGACATATTGAAAAACTCGTGATATCTAATGCAGAGGTTTTTCAGGCTATTAACATTGATAGGAAGACCTTCTGGTTGGATGGAGATCATTACACTTGTTTTTGTTTTCCTTTCGTAGCAGACTGAGTCTGATTTATCGTGGAGACAAGCTAAGAAAATGCGGATATTCTCATAAGTTTTCTTATCTCTTAGTCTAGAGAGAGCATAACGACTTTCGTTGAAATCTACTGTTTGCTGTGTCAATTACATGTCCTGATCTATCCGAAAGAGATAGACCCCATTTGGAAGTTTTCTATTCCAACGATCTGGAAAATACTAAAATAAATATTTGTACGCGCTTTCTAAGGGCTCATTTGGTATCACAACGGTCCAACGTTTTTTATAAATTTCTGGTTTCCCGCCGACAGCCATTTCGACCTAACTTAACATTAATGCGCCATTATTCTCATGCAATTTTTTATAAGATTAATAAATTTGTTCTAGTTTTAACTACTAGAACTCATAAAGTTGAATGGCATCACATTTTCAATTACGAATTATTAGTTTAAAATACAAATCAGTTAAAATTGAAAATTAGGATTAAGCATTTAAACTATTATATACGAATTGAATAAATTGATAATGACCAAAATATCAAATGCCTAAATTTGGATTTGTCTCGAATTTCGATAATTTTTTTAGTACATTTTCATAATTTTTCCAGTTTTTTTGTTTTTCTTAAGTTTGTATATTTACTTGGCAAAAAATGAGAATCAACAAGAACAAAACAAATAATTTACGAAATACTACTGCCAAATAAGTCAAAAATGCTAAAATAAAAATAAATAAAAAAACGTTTAAGCAAAACACTATGCAATGATTTACATTTTGGGGCAATAGAAATTCGTTTCCCAACTTTAAGGGGACCATCAACGAAAGGGAAAATAAACTTTTATGAATTTTTAACTTTTAAATTTGATCTACATGTTAAATTTTCTGATGAGTTTTATAGTTTTGTCAGATATGAATTTGTAGTTTTTTGAAATCTAAGGAGTAATAAAAACCTCGATTTTGCAGCTAAAATAGAGTTCTTAATACTCACGTTTTCGTTAAAATAAAAATTAATGATGTTAGTAGATGAAAATTCGAAAATCACATTTCTTTAAATGTCTATAAGATTGCATATTTTCAAAAGTTTAGTTTTATGACTTTTATAAAATCGAAATTTGAAAATTACACTTCGAACGTATGTATGTAAAAAATAACGAACAGAATCTTAAGTTTATAGTGATGATATTTTAAAGGAACTTATGTACATAATTGGTCAATTGAGAAATTCGAAAATTAAAGAGAAAATGGTTCTATGGTAGATACTGTTAGTACTATTTTTTGTTTACAATAAAACACGGAGAAGAGCCATTCAGAATGAGAGACGGATTTCAAGTTTTGTATTCAAATATTTTCCTATAGTATACATACAGTGGCTTCAACGAATAATCGGACAAGTGTTTATCTAACATATATAAATGCCCCTTAGCTTAAGAAAAAATTGGCTTAATGTATACTTTTTTTCGATTTTATTAATAGTTTAAATACTTATCTCTCTAAGAAACTGAAAAAAACAAGTTTCTAACAATAACTATACATTTCAACTGAAAAACAAAAATACTCAAATTTTTTTGCGATCACCGCATAATCGGACAAGACAAAGGAGCAATACTGAAAATGAAAAAATCCAGTGATTAATATTTAGTTGCATATCCTCTGTTATTCAAAACGGCCAGTAAACACTTAGGAATGGATTTTACCAAGTTTTGGCATACTTTCGGCTCTATGGAGTTCCATGCTTCTAGTAAAGCTCCCTTAAGCTGAACTAACGTGTTAAATTTTGTTGTATATACTCTCTTAGCTAGTTATTCCCAAAGATACTCAATTACATTGAGGTCTGGACTATGTGCTGGTGTTTCTATAAGTTTGGGACAGTTATGAATCAACCAAAGCTTTGCAGAACCAGACGTGTGTTTGGGATCATTATCTTGATAAAAAGCAAAGTTGCTTGCGATACCCAATTTTTCTGCACTTTGCTTAACATTTTCTTTCAAAATTCAAAAATTTGTCCATTTTACCATCAATAAAATGCAAATTGCCTACTCCGGCACTAGAAATACAGCCCCAAACCATTACCGAGCCTCCTCCGTGCTTAATGTCTTTTGTGTTTTGATAATTAAACTCTGCATTTGGCTTACGCCACACAAACACATCTTCTGATCCATGCAAATTAAATTTTCTTTCATCAGTGAATAAAACCCTAATGTTATACAAATTATTTCCCAGTTCGATTTTTTAAAGATATTTTAAGTTGAGTTTCAAAGGATCTTGTTTGATTTCTTTTAATATCGATCGCTCTTCTCACTCATTTAAGATTTTGCCTTGTCCTTCTCTGCTTTTGTTGGCCAACCTAAGCTCGTCCCGGAATCTTTTAATAATATTATGGACAGTAGATTTACTTTTTCCAATCAATTCGGCAATTTCTCTTACGGTTTTCCCTTCAAATCTTAATTTAACAATTAATTGTCTGATTTCGGAAGTAGTTTGCTTTCCATTTGGAGCCATTTAAAAAAGCTTTGATTTATTATTGGTATCTAGTGTCTACTACTACATGCAATTCACGACTGAATAAAAAAAAACTATTTTCAATCCCGTATTTGCAAAATAACGGTATTTAGTATTGCTATTTTGCTTTGTCCGATTATGCAATGAGTTCTTAAGAAGGTGGTCACCTTCATAGTTATTAGCTACAATCAAACACGTAATCCCAATTTCTAAGCCTAGAAATAAACAATTTTGTATAAAGAAATATATTTTGCCAGTGAAATTTGTGACACGGAAACGTGTGCCTATCAAGTCTTCTAGATTCTAAATAAAGTTTTTTGAATAATTGAAAATATTTTCCGGTTATTCCTCTTCGATATCTGTTTAGGGTAGTGCCTATTGCTGCAGAGAGTCAGACTTTTAACAAAATATGTTCAAAATAACAAGATGAATCTTTTTTGTCCAGATACTTTTTTTTTTCTAGATAAATTGAAATAAATTCGATTTGAAAATAAAGGGGCAACATGGAGGAAGCTATGGAAATGGTAAAATCTGTTTTCTGTTCTTCAAACTTTCATGAAGAACAAAATGTAAATTTCGGACAGTTAAAATTTTCTGTTACATCAAAACCTAGTTGGATTGTAATAGAATCCTTGTGTTCAGTTTTAATTGCGAAATTTTTCATTTGGAAAAAAAATCGAACTCGAGACTTTGATCAAAATTGTGACATTACGATGACAGAGAACACGTAAAAAAGACCTTAACCGCTCAAGCGAGTTTCTTCAAACTAAGAACTTAAGGGTCTTTGGTGATTCCCTAGAGCCTAGATGATAAATTGAATTTTTTTAGCTCCAAAACTGTAAGTATCTTCCATAAAGCCATTATAAAAATTAATTATCTCAAAAACAGCGCTTAAGATTTTGATAAACAAAATTATGTGTACGGTTGTCTACATTTTCATCCAAAAAAAATATTATCAACAGTACCTGTCAAAGGACCATTTTTACTTGTGACTTATAGGTACTAAAAGGCAAGTTATGCATTCGTAAAAAAAATCGAACTCGAGATTTTTATCAAAGTTGACATTACGATGATAGCGAAGACCAAAAAAGTGGGTCTCGCAATTCTGTCTGTCTGTCTGTCTGTTCAACTACAGCCTAAGCGGCTCGGCCGATATTCTTTAAACTTGGTAGATATCACTTTTCATTTTTTCCCCCTACACGTTTTTTTCTTTTTTTTTTAAGACCAAAAATAACGGTACCTGCCAGACGAATTTTTTTCGAAATTTTTTTTTTTCTCAAAAACTGTCCCACAGAATTTTTTAAAAAAAATTTGAAAAATTTCATTTAGTTAAAACTAGGTAATGGTTGAAAAAAATTTTCCAAAATATTGTTATTTTTGGTAGCCCCCCTGGGTCCTTTTTTTTTTGTCTTTGATTTTCTCGAAAACGGTACAACCGATTTTAATCTTTTTTTTTATGGTAAAGCTCCTCCACAGTTGGAATATTATTACATATTCAAATTTTCAATTTTTTATTTTTTGGATTTTTAAAAAAAAATTCAAAATTTTTTTTTGGAAACCCAATATTTCGAAAACCCCAAGATCGATTTTTTTCAAACTTTATAAATAAAAGTTTTTTAACATAATCTATAAGATTTGAGAAAAAAACATTTTGTTTTATCTAAAACTAACGGTACCTTCCATACAAATTTCAAAAAATGATTTTCGAAAATAGTATTTTGCTAAAATTTTTTTTCTATTGATTAATTTTAACGATCTTTAATTTAATAAAAAAAAATTGAAATCTAGATATTACTGACTGTACCTACCATAGAACGATTTTTTTTGAATTTTGAATTTCTCATTATCGGCTTAACGTATTTTAATGAAATTTTTTATAAAAAAGCTTTTAAAAAGTCTAAAAAACATTACATTTCAAAACTTAAAAAAAAATATTGTTTTCAATTTTTAGAAAAAAAGTCTTTTTTTTTTTTGGAAAATTCGATATCTCAAGAACGGCTTAATGTTTTTTTTTTTTGAAATTAGACTCTTATTCGTACAATAATAAAAACTTAAGATTGGCGTACCAAATTTTTTTCTTAAAAATGTTTTAAAAATTTTGTACATACATAAAAGCTTATTGTTTTAAGGAATAGCATTCTGTTTTTACTCGTATCTCTTACTACTAAAAGAATTTAAAAAAATCATTATATCCTTATGAACAGTTTTCTTTAATAACATCCGTTTTTAAAATTCCTAGTCTATTACATAGGAGCAAGTTCGTGCGACCCAGTCGTGCATTTTATTTTTTTTTAATTTACAGTACACAACAACTTGTTAAAATTATCGATTTTTGTATTCTTGTTTTTGTTATCAAACGAAGCGCATTTCTATTTAAGTGGTCATGTCAACCAACAAAACTATAGATTGTGGAGCTCAGAAAATCCAAGGGCAATACGCCAGCACCAATTATACCCATCAAGATGCCCTGTTTGGTGCTGTGTTTCTGCCGAAAAAATTATCGGCCAATGTTTCATCGAGAATGAGGATGAAACGCCAGAAACGATTTCCGGGTATTCTTACAGAACAATCGACTACTTTTTGCGGCCAACAGCAGAGCAGCACATCCTAATCTCGTAAAAAAGATAGAGCTACTGTACACACTGCTAGAAAAACTATGGACCAACTGCGTGAATTTTTTGGCAAACGTTTGATTTCAAAAAAATCAGATTTTTCTTGGACACCTCACCTCACTTCACCAGATTGAACTGCGTCCGACTTTTCTAATGCGGATATTTGAAATAAAAAGTGTTTATTAATGAATTAGGGGCAGCGTGTGTATTAAGTAAAATGGTGGAAATTTGACTGATGTAATATTTCTTACATGTAATGTTCATAAGAGTAAGTACGTACGATTCAGGCGTACATGTTATTTTATTTATGAGTTTTATTTTTTTTACTATTTTTTGTTTGTTAATTTCGTATTGTTTAGTATTTTTTTAAATAGTGATTAATTTATTTGTTTTTTGTTTACCTACTATTTGTTCATTTAATTTAATTTAAGTAGTTTAAAAAAAACGTTTTGACAATGTTTATGAATTGTGAAACTTCAAGTTTGTATTATTAATTAAAAATAAATTGTATACGATAAAATAAAGTAAATCTATAATGTCTATGAAATACAGATTGTTATTTGATTTCTTTTTTTTAAAATGAATACTAAGAAATAATTTATTATATTTTAAATAGTTCTATATTAAAATCTAATAAAATAAAAAATAAAATAGACTTAGCGGTCCCCTTCCTACTACATAAATATTACCTTACATCTATCGTTTAAAAAATATTGATTAAAATTAAATTTAGCACCGACTTTGCCAAAGTAAGTTTAATTAATAGATTTATTCATACAAAACTCCACATTATTTATAATTGAATCTCATCCAATTAAATTATTCAAATTAACCAATCAAAATTATGAACAGGCCTATTTCTAGTCCCTCCTAGTTAAAATTTCACATGACTTATCCCATAGCGCACAGCCCGAGCACAGCTACAACAAGAAGAAGGTGCGGTTTTTCTTTAACTCAAATACTGAACAAAACTAAAATAAAAACAAAAAAAAAAAAACTCCCACAAAACCATCTTACACTAATTTTCCTCATTCAAGAAAATTTAATTTTAACCAATAACGATGTTCAATCTAAAAATATGCCACCCGATCCGTACATCTCGAAAGTATCTCATTCTCTGATTTGATGCAACCACATCAAACACACTCACATAAGTGAGGACCGAGGAACTAACAACTAACATGCCAACTCAGGGATGCTATTTTTAAAAAAAAATAACACAGACCTGAGATGATTCCTAAAGCAAAACATCAAATCTCGCCAAGTAATTTCAGTAGTCAGTTGACTATAGGGTGGTTAGTGTTAAACAGCAATTATCCTAATTAAACCGTTTGTACCCGAGTTAATTTAATTATTGGGCTCTCCTCACTCAGCACAGCGAAAAAAAGTTTAGAAAATTTCAAAAATTTCCCAGCGAATTCGCGTGCCATGTTATGCACCCCAAAGTAAATTATTATCGAAAGCGAAAGCAAAAGCTGATTCGGGCGGATACAGTTTATTGTATCTTATTTTACATTGTCTTAATTCTTATTTGATAAACGGTTAACGCGATTAATTTACTAATTACATTAACTTTTGACTAATAAAGTGAATAATCGAAGCAACTTGCACGTTCTCACAAATTGTAAGCCCCTGCGTCTGCTCTTTGCGGAGCGCGAAAACTATTTAAAGCATCATGTTGAATTATCAACATTTGGACGCGTCTGCAGAGCCAACATCCGGTAGTTTCTTTTATGGGAGCAACAACAGTCAAGTATCCTTGGAGCACATTCACAGTGGCGTTGGTGGACTGATGGCAACCACCCCAATTGAACATCCCTCTGCTGCGGCCGGTTACAATAATGTTCATCACAGTCAAGGATCAATGTTTCATAGTGTGTTCAATGGCAACACCGATGTTGCCAAAAGTAGTGAATTTTTGAATGCGAACAATAATAATTGTTAAGACTTATAAAAAAAAGACAACCGACTTCTTTGAAGTAAATAAGAAAACTCAAACTTTATTTATACATCTATTCAAAAGGTAATCTCTTATAAAGCTGAATAAGTTTTAAATCATAAAGCTTTACACAAGTGTCCTGAAGTATTTTGTCCGAAAAATAGACAGTATTGTCAAGTTAAATAAATTATTTAAATCTTAGTTTTTCTTAACACTCCCACTTTTATATAATTCATTTATAAAACAAGGTTTAAAATTCGCAAATTTAAAATAATAATAATAATTAAGTTCAATTATTTAAATGTATTATTCAATTTCAAATAATATCTCTTACTTTAGTTCAATTCCAATTGACAATCTTAATTTTTTGAATTTTTCCTTACTAAGTGCTTTTGTTAAAATATCGGCTTTTTGTTGTTCAGAAGGAACATAATTAATTGAAAATTCACCCTTTTCATAGCGTTCACGGATGAAATGGTAACGGACGTCTATATGTTTCGTCCGTTTATGAAACTCTGGATTTTTGACAAGTCGAATAGCTCCTTGGTTATCCATGTTTAAAATAGATTTGGCAATGACCCCTGGTATCATTTCAGTCAGTAGTTGACGCAGATATATCATGTCTTTCACCGCTTGTGAAGCAGCCACATATTCGGACTCTGTGGTTGAAAGGGACACACACTTCTGTCTCTGTGATGACCAAGATAACGGCCCATTACCAAGTAAAAATATAAACCCAGTAGTAGAGCGTCTTGTTTGAGGATCTCCAGCGTAATCAGCGTCGCTGAAACAAATCAAAGATAAACATTGAGATTTTTTAAAAAGAATACCCATGTTTCTGGTTCCGCTGATGTACTTTAAAATTCTCTTCACAGCATTGACGTGATCATTATTTGGTGTATCCAGATAGCGAGACACCACTCCCACTGCAAACGCAATGTCAGGACGTGTAGCCACTGCCAAGTACATAAGCGAACCCACTGCTTCCCTGTAGGGGAATTTGACTTCCGTAGGAACTTGTTCTATTGATGGATATGTTTCGGCTGGAGTTGAAACTGGCTTGCAGAAACTCATGTTGAAACGATTCAGTATTCTTTCAATGTAAAGTGATTGACCCACATGAATTTCACCTCCAGATTTGATCGTGATTTCCATTCCAAGATAACAACCAGCTTCCAAAACTGTTACCTCAAACTTCTTTTGCAGAAAATTCACCAGATCAATTGCATCGTTTCTACTTTTTGTAGCCAACAGTCCATCATCTATATACATAGCAAGAATAATTCGTCGGTCCCTGTCCGCAGATAAGAATACGCAAGGATCCATTTTGCTTGGCCTCAGATTGAATTCCTTGAGAACTCCGGTCAGCTTTCTGTTCCAACAGCGTGACGACTGTTTTAATCCGTAAAGACTCTTTAGCAGCTTGCAAACTTTTTTCGTTCCATCACTAAATCCTTCCGGCTGATACATGAATATCTCTTCAGTTAAATCGCCATGTAAAAATGCGGTTTTGATGTCAAACTGTGTTAAAACAAGTCCTTCATTGGCTGCTATAGCAAGAATCAATCGAATCGATGTAAACTTTGCTACTGGACTAAAGGTCTCTTCATAATCGATCCCATATTCCTGCGTATAACCCTGGGCAACTAATCTCGCCTTATACCTTCGTTTTTCACCGCCTAGATCTTTTAATTTGTAGACCCATTTATTTCCAATAATTTTCCTATTTGCAGGAAGAGTAACTTTAGTCCATGTCAGATTTTCTTGAAGACTTTTCATCTCATCTTCCATAGCTTCTATCCAGTGCACCTTTTCTTTACAGGATATAGCATCTTTGTAGCATCGAGGTTCTTCCTGCATAAAAAACGCATGCCTTTCCATAAATTTGCAACTCCTTGGCGATCTATCAGCTTGCCTGTTACGAAGTCGATTTTTGAGTGGAATAGAAACATTAAAAACCTCTTCCGGTTCATCATTCTCTGATTCAGCAGCAGATTCGTATTCCTCATCCTCTACTCCTCCTTTTTCCTGCTCATCACTATCGACCTGGTCTCTGGTGCAGTCATCTTCTTGCTCTCCTATACAAATGTCATCGTTTTCACTTATATTAAAAACACCTGTAGACGAAGATTCTTCAAATCCACCAGTAGATGGTTCTTGATGTGGACTCTGATGCTCAGTTTCTCTAAAACTGACATCTCTGACTATTTCCACCCTTCGTTTTGATGGGATCCAGATCCGATAGCCCTTTGATGTGTCAGAGTAGCCCAAGAAAATACCTTTTTCGGCCTTTCTGTCCCATTTTCCACGCTTTGGCTTAGGAACGTGTACAAAAGCTTCAATTCCAAAAGTTTTGAACCCCTCGTTACTGACCCTACCGCCACACCAGATTTCATATGGGGTTTTTCTACCCAAAGTTGTATCCATAGTGCGATTTAAAATATAAACCGCCGTGTTAACAGCCTCAGCCCAAAACTGCTTTCCCAAACACTTCGCACTCAACATTGTTCGAGCTGCCTCGACCACTGTGCGGTTGTCCCGCTCAATGATTCCATTTTGCTCTGGTGTATACGCTATACTAGTTTCGTGACGAACATGCCGTTCTTTCAAAAGCAAGTTAACTGATGCATTAACGAATTCAAGCCCATTATCAGTACGAAGGGTTTGAACTACGTGTCGACTTTCACAATAAGCCAAGTCTAGAAAGTCCTCAATCGATGAACATGCATCAGATTTTTTCTTTAAAAATTTCACCACTCTGAAATGTGAGAAATGATCCTTTAGAAGGAGAAAATACCTGGCACCTCCTAACGAGGTTTCCTCCATAGGACCACATAAATCCGCATGGACAAGTTCTCCTGGTTGTTTTGCTTCAAAACAACTCTTTGGAAAAGGCAGTCGATGCTGTTTTCCATAGTTACATGCATCACAGACAAAATCCTGGGCGTCAACAAAACTTATGTTATGTTCTTTAAGATGTGAGCGTACCTTTTTTATATTCTGATGTGCCATTCTTTCGTGCCATATCTTCAATGGCAATGGTTTGACAGTAGCCAAATTTACCATTGGTTCCTTTACTTGAACGCGAAAGCACATCTTAAAAAGCTGTGTCTCACGTTCTCCCACTGCCACCACATCTCCATTATCCTTTATAAATTCGCATCTCTTCTTGTCGGATACAATTTTAAGTCCCTTATCAAGTGCACGACTTTGCGAAAAAAGATGAACTGAAATTTTTGGTACATACAAAACCCTTGACAAATATTTCTTACACCATATTGTTCCATTAAATGATAATATATTAATATCACCTATGCCTAAAGCGAATATTTTGTCACCACTGCCGACTCTGATGTCTAGAGGGACAGGAAAATATTCATAACATACGAACCAATCCTTACGAAAGGTCATATGATCACTGGCTCCAGAATCAAGATACCAATTGTCATTAATCACATTATTCTTTGCTAATAATGCACTACCGACGCTTGTTCCACTCCTTATAGCCTCACTTCTACTTCCAGTCCTCGAACTATCGACATTCTTTAGAGTCATTTGCTTCAGTTTTTCTTCCTCACTTTTACTTCCAGCCTTCTCTAGCTCATCGTCACCTGTAGTTTTCCTCGCCTTTACTTCCTCGTCTGTATTTCCAGTCCTCTTACAATCACAAGCTAAATTTATTTCCTTTCTGTCAGCCACCTCACTTGCACTTCCAGCCACCACTTCATCATAATTGTCATCATTCTCTGCATTACACATGAGCGCATCACCAATTTTTGCAACACCTTTGCTTCCATTATTCTTATAATCTGAAAGCTTTTTGGGACAATCTCTTTTCCAATGTCCCACTTCATTACATCTATAACACTTTCCAGGTTTTAAAGTTTTCGATTTCAGCTGTTTTCTATTTCTTTTCTTTGCAATCAATGCCGACGCACTAGTACCTGCAATCGAAGAACTTGAAAGCATTCTTGCCTCCTCCATGACTAAACGTGACGTCAAGTTGTCCAATGTTTGTTGGTCTTTTGTAGTGGACTCCCACGCAGAAAAGAAATGCTTAAAGCTCTCTGGTAGAGTCATTAAAATTTTGGTGATCACCATACTATCTGTAACCTCTTCCCCTATGTCCCTCAGCTGCCTAGCTATATTCTCAAGCTTTGATATATGAGTTGCTACGTCATCGTCAGGTTCCATCACATAAGCATAAAATTTTTGCAATAACATGTGCACATTTGCTCTCGATGTTTGCTCATATACCGACAGAAGCTTAACCCACATTTCCCTTGCAGTAGCACAGTTCACAATGTGACGAAGAGGAGTAGGTCCAACACTCATTGCAATAATACGCTGCGCCTTACAATCATTTTTAAGCCAACCAGACAAACGCAAGTCATAAACTGGCTGCGTTTCAGTTTCTAACTTAACTGGCTTATTATTAGAGCCATTAACAAACTCGAAAAGTTCTGAGGCACTCAATAAAATTTTTACCTGAAATTTCCATACGGAAAAGTTTTCAGAGTTATGTAGCTTATCAACTTTAAATATTTCATTTTCCATTATGACTAATATGTAATAAATATAATTGCACGAGCAAGCGATAAAACAAAAGGAGAGGGCTTTTAAAATATGAAATTAGCAAAACGGTTTTATAGATTTGTAAATGACTTTTAATTGTCCTTTATAAGATCACGTGATCTGGGCCCATAACCTGTTAAGACTTATAAAAAAAAGACAACCGACTTCTTTGAAGTAAATAAGAAAACTCAAACTTTATTTATACATCTATTCAAAAGGTAATCTCTTATAAAGCTGAATAAGTTTTAAATCATAAAGCTTTACACAAGTGTCCTGAAGTATTTTGTCCGAAAAATAGACAGTATTGTCAAGTTAAATAAATTATTTAAATCTTAGTTTTTCTTAACAATAATCAATTTAGTGGCATGCACGTAGCGTCGGTGAAAGGATCTGAAAATGTGAAACGGTTTTCGGTTAATAATCTTCTACAATTGGCAAGTGACTGTGATATTTCGAAGATGCAGCAAACCCACCATTCTGCCAGCAATAATATAACCTCTTCCGCTGCCCCTGAAATGGAAGTTCTGGGTGAGTAGTCTTAAATAATTTATTAGATTACGTTATAAATATTTAATGGGACAAGCAGACATCCTTTGTATTAAGAAAACAAAACAATACTTTTGAATGGCGCGGTAGCCGTGTGATTGTAAGAGTATCTGTCTTACAAACCTGTCGCATGAAACTTGCCGTATACCCAATCCCAATAGCGTTTTCTAATCAATTATAATGTTTTGGATTTACTATACCTACAAGGAATCTGTCAGCTTCTTGGTCAGTTGGAGAAATAAGTTATTTCAGGATTTTATTGAGGCATTTTTATTATTATCCTTAAGCTACACTGTTGGTTATGATGATGATAGAGATTGGTGTTAAGGCTTTAGTATAGAAATTTCGAATCTTCTTTTGATAAAACATTGGGGCTTACGTTATGTTCTATAATTCAGACTGAAACAATTTATAAGATTTTTAAATAAGACAATGGACACGTGCATATAACAATTCCATCGCTTAGATTAAATAATAATAATCCTTAATAGAATCGAGTAAATTTTTCCCGGTATCTCCTTAACTTGGTTTATAGGATAATGATGACACAAATCGATATTTTACCGTAATAATGTCGCTTAAACGTTGTCAAAATTTTACAGGAATCGAAAATCTTTATCTTATAGAAATAAACGGATTTCGAAATAGTTTTTTTAATTAATAAGATAAAATCATTGGAAAATCGAAAATTTTAACAAATAAGATGTTATTGTGGCTTATTCGCTCATTTGTTTGCGACCAAGATATTGTAGCTTGATAAAAACTAATAATATAAGAGGCCGTTACAGCTCATAGAGAGCCTTATCCTATGGACTTACAGCTTTTCCTGTGTGCGTGCTAGCAGGAATGCAGAGGACCTAGAATTTTCTGTCGATTCTGAACAGCACTTTTCATGGCAAGAGAGAGATTTTCTTAGAGGATTTGTCAATTTTTTGCATCGAACTTTTTTGAGAATTGAACCCAAGACCTTCTGTATGACAGTACAACACATAAACAATTATGTCAAGGGTTCGGTTGATACAATAGTGAGGGGCACTTAAATACATTGCCATAGTCACGAAAAACATTAAACTACTGACAATATTGTCGCCTAATTCATTTTGATTTTTTTTTTTTATTAAAATTAAATTAAAATAAACAAAATAAAAACTAAAATAAAATTAATTTTAGTTAATTAGAATGAAATTGTACATCGTTTTCTTCATCTGACTCTGGTAGATCTTACATTTTCTTGCCGACTGTGACGATAATCTCATGGTATTCTCGAACATACTTATCACATTTTCTTCAGTAGATTTTCTAAATCCTTGCGATTTGGGTCTGGTATCGAAAGTTTTGAAGTGTCAGGCTCATATAATTCTTCCAGTCATTTAACTTGATTACAAGTTCGGCTAAAACCTAAGGAGTATGAAATTGCGTATATTTTTTATAAGTAGATAGCTTGAATGAATATTGAAAGGGGATTTATACTGCAACCTAAATATCTATTGTGCCCCCATCCAGAGCTAGATGAGTTTCTAACCCTGCAGCTCTTCCTCCAAGTTCATCCCTTTGATGAATTTGATTATCTAGAGTACCTTCGTCACAGATACTTGTTTCTTTGATTTATTAGTGCCTTGCATCCACCTCGTATGTGTTTCGGCGTTTCGACATAAGTATTGCAGAATCTGCATGTGCGGCCGTTTTCCAAGCCAAGAAAACTCAAGTCTTCTTAGCTAACAGTGACTCGTGAGGATTCCCATTTATATTCGTAGATTGTTTCCAAGAAGTAATTTGGCCTGCCTCAATTTTGGGGTTTTTGGCCTCCTCCTCTATTTTGATTTCGTTTTTAATTCTGTTTTATTCAATTCAATTCTGCAGTAGGGCTCTATTAAAGGACTATTTTTGCTAGGGAGGCTGCCTCCTCACTTCACTGGACACCTACATGTCCAGGTATCCAATGAAGTGAGACATTATTGCTCTTGCCAAATTCGTTTATCTTGTCTATGTCTACACATTCCCACACCAACTTAGACGTGAAGGCGTATGATCTTAGTGCTTTGAGTGCGACTTGGATATCTGGCTTAATGGCAATGTTTTGGTTTCGGTAATTCCTTTCAAGATTTTGACTTTCACATTCCGCTATTGCAATGAATTCCGCCTGCAAAATGCTATAAGTGGATTTTCCCATTGGTATGGAAAGTTTGTTTCAATGTCCAAAAATTCCAGTAAAAAAATCCTTTCTGTCATTCTCGAACCATCCGTGTACCAGTAAATACCATTGGCTTTGAGTGTATAGTTTTCTGTTTCGCCTACCCACACTTGCAACTTAACTCCGTGTTATAATTTTTTTTACAAAATTGTATTTAATGATCAATCCATCCCTAAGGATAAGGTTAGTTTTTGCCGACATTAATAAGCAGACCCATTCCCTGTGGCTTATGCATTTGCTAGACCCAGTCTCTAATTTTGCAAATCTAATAATGGCTCCCTTACCAGAACTTCCAATTACTACATGTAATGGGAATAGATGAAGAATAACCTGGCTGGTGTAAAACTAGTTCTCATGCATAAAGAAGCGAGCCTTTGGACTTTTCCTGGTGGTAGTTTGCAACTCGGTTCTTTTGTGCCGTGCAACCGCACAATAGATAATATTGGGTCTTACCATCATGGTGTACATCCACCTAAGGTGTTGGTTTGCTATCTAGTATCATTCCCAGATATTTTACTTCTTTCTCTGTTACTAGAACTTCATCAGCTTGAGTGAATGCTTTGAAAGAGGCACTTTTTGTTTTTCATCTAACTCACGGGATTTATAGGCTTCACCAAAGGTGCGCTTGTCACGGATCTGTCTGCACCAGATTGTTTTAGTTTTCAACAAACTTTATAAGATTTCGCCATCAAACCCTGGACTTGTTTACAGCCTCTGCTACGGCAATGACTTATTGCTTATACGAGTCTTCCTTTCTGTTAAATCGTTTTCTATTTCATTACTTGTAATTTCCTTGACCTTCCATCAGTTTCAAAAGGATCACCCTCGAATTCAGCGTGCCAAAACCAAAATTTTATGTTTACCTATTTAACATGCTTACCTCACAACTTAAATATCAAAATTACTTATACGTTAATGGCTTCTTTGCGCTGTTTTACTAGTTCAAGCATTTTTCTACCTCTTAAAGTTTTCATTTGTAAACAATGCTAGCGCAGCTAAAGCCAGGCTGTAACGTGGCACATCCGTCCGTTGTGACCACTTACTCGTTAAACCATTTTGAGCGTTTGACACCGCCTTGAGGCGGCGCACAGTGGGGAAACGGCGGAAAAAACCCATATTTCGGAAGTAGGTTTTATTTTGATATTGTACGTGTTTCTAACAGTAAATTAGTTGAAGAATCAGGAAATGAAAACAGTTTTTCAAAAAAAAATTTGTGGGCCTGGCGATTTTCGTTCAAAGTTGAAAAATAGTGAAAATTGATAAAAATACGTGTAGTTTTAAAATGATCCATTTACTCTAAAATTTCAAGGGTTGAAACCATTTTTTTTGTAAATAGGCTTAAAATAAAAAGACAAACAATATGGTACATTAGTTTAGCAAAAAATAATTGAATAAGATTTTTTTGACAAAAAAACATTCAATTTTAGTGTTTTTTTAAGTTCACATAAGGTTTTAACTACTTCCTCTGTTTGCCTCTGTTGGCGGATAGGTTTCGTTAGATAGTGTTGAATCTCAGCAATAGTTTTCAAAAAAAATCTCACCCGAAGACGTCCATATTTGGTTTTTAAAGCAATTTGAATCTGAAAAAGTCATCCAAAAAAGCAAAAAAAAAATAAGGCAAAAAAAAAAATGAGCAGCTCTTTTCGCCAGACAAATCTTTCTAAATGCATTTTGGTATGCTGAATCTGAGCGTGAAGTCCATTTTGCGAAACAATCCAAAATTGTTGATTAAATTGCAAAAAAAACATTAAAAAAATGCGCAATTTTAAAGTTTTTCGCAATTTAGTCAAATATTTTGGGGTGTTTATAATATATATATAGAGTGTCCCGCTATTTGATGGAAAAGTTTGGGTTTGGTAGCTTTTATTTTTTATTTATTATAATATATGTTCTCTCAAGTCCCAAACGTAAGCCGTTACGTATTCATTATGATTATATACATATACGCATGTGGTCATTAAAATAGGAACTCTTTTGGATCAAATAAAAAATGCAACAGTTGTTAAGTTACATACATTTTTATTCGAGTGTGTTGGTTATGTTGTCAATGCAACATTAACAAAATTTAATAACGGCAATTTTTATATTTCCACCAAAAAAAATTGTTGCCACTTATAAAAAAAGGTAAAACATAGTCTTTGAAAGAACACAACGATTTTAATTTAAAAAAAAGCAGTACCTATTTTAATGACCACATGTGAATATGTATATAATTTTTCTAATCGAATTTATGTATGTATATATTTTAAAATAAAATTGAAACATTTTATGGCGCACAATCATTGATTTTTAGGTAAAATTTGGTGTTTCTCCTTGATCTAGGTTAAATATCAAAAAAAAAAAAACAGGTTTTCAGTTTTTTGAATGTCATTTTTTTCTGAGTGGGCGTGGCAATGGGTGGTCATTGGTGTGGATTTGTCTTGCTATTGGCTACCTTTCCTGCAAATTTCATGAAAATTGGTTCAGTAGTTTAGTTTCAATTGAGTTTTTTCCGGTCTCTCATACAAGGTGCCCCACTGTGCGGCGGCGCACGGTGGTAAAAATGGCATATTTAGGTGGACATTTGGTTCAAATTTTATGTTAATCAATAGGCTAACTGGGCTTCATATTGTTATAAGGAATGATTGACAACTATGAAACCAAACAATTTTTTTTTGAGCCAGTATAACTTGTAGAACAGCGATCTTTAATTAGCCATTGGTGAAAAACCAACAATGAAAAAAGTTACAATAAAATTCAGTTTGGTGTTAATTTGTTTTTTTTTTTTTTTTTTTTGAAAAGTGTTGGAAATGGTAAGTACCGTATATCTCTATAATATTGCATTTGAGTTTTATATAAACTATTCTTAATTAGCTTAGCAGCTCGATTTGCTTAGCTTTATCTTTAAAAAAAAAAGTTTACTAAGCTGCAACTTTTTTTTCCCACCTAGTCCCGCGTTCCGGTTTTCGCTGTCCGACAGCTTAATGTGTAAAGATAAAATATTGATTGCATTTTCAACCATATACAACCATATGCAATAGATAGGGCGAATTTTCCAGAAAATGACGTTCTCAAGAAAGGAACTTTATGATGTCTGGGTGGAACAATCAGCTAAAAATAAGGATTCTGCTGTACGTCAATATGTGAGTGACCAATCTGTTATAAAAGGTATCAATGATGAGCGTGAAAAAGAACTTTTAATAAATTCGCTGAAAATGTTTTTAACTAAACTGCGTGAAAAACGGGTCGTATTTTTTCGTATTTTCTTTGGTTCGTAAGTATGAAAGAAATTTTCCGTTCTGCTCTTTCAATCAAATGTAGTCCTTTCTTCTCGCAATTATGAGCACTTGCTGGCATTGAATATAACTCAACCGTTTCCCTTATATAAACCGAAACCTATTAAAAACTTACTTGAAATGACAAATATTTTTTTAAACCTTCAATGATTCCAGTTATAACGAATGATAAGTCAATGATTCTCCAAAAAACGAGGGTTTGTGTTATCTTTCCAATCTGTGTTATTGTTTACTTTTATTTCCTTTAAAAGTCTTCATTGGCATAATCCTTACCGGTATGAAATAATACAGGGATAACTCAAATGCTGTTTTCTTATGCCAGTTGTATTTGTTTTAAGCGATACAATTAAAAAAAAAATTCTAGCTTTAAGATAGTTCTAAGTTTAGAATTTAATAAAAATTAATTTATGAAAAAAAAATCAAAAAAAAATGTAGTTTTTATGAAAAGCTTTTTAAGTTAACAAAAATTATTATTTTTTTTTTGTGGACATTTTCAGTTTTTTGGTGTACATAAACATATAAAAACGTGTGTTGGAAAATTACTTTTTTTTATTTGAGCTGATAAGGAGAGTACTCGATTTTTAGAAAGAATAAAAATATCGAGAACACAATTTTTTTAGTTAAATTATTTATATTAGGTATTTGTTCTTTTCATCACGATTTTTAGCCTAAATCCTGTTTGGAACCTTTGATTTGTCTAAAATGACGACTCTATTTGAAACTAAAAATAAACAAATAAAACTCGACTGTTTTAATTGCAAATAATAATTTAAAAAAAAATATTTTTTAGAAAGTTGTATTTCAACACAAGATTCTAAAATGAGTTGTGAACCATTTTTTTTTTCAAAACTTAGCAATTAAATATATGAATATTTTACCTTCATTTTACAAAAAAAAATTGTCAAAATATCTCAATTCGTTCAAAAGTTATGAGCCCATGCCCACCTAAATATGCCATTTTTACCACTGTGCGGCGGCGGCGGCGGCGTACCTCTACTGACAGTTCTTCGAGTAGTAAAATCGCCCAGTTTTGAATTTATAATCCTGCTTATCAGCATATGATTTATCAATTTATTGATTGACTTATCCACCTTCAGAGATGACAGCGCAGATGTGATTGCGGACGCGTCGACATTGTTAAAAGCTCCTTCTATATCTAGGAAAGCAACTAAGGTGAACTCCTTATGATGAAGAGAATGTTCGATGGTACGAACCAGCGCAGCGTATGTAGAGCGGTTTCTACAGATTTCCCTTTGTTATAGGCATGTTGAGCATTGGATAGTAAGGACTTATCAATGTTTACCCTCAAATGGATTTCAATCAGACGTTCAAATGTTTTAAGAAGGAATGATGAATGGCTAATTGGTCTTAGATCTTTATAGGATTAACATGGCTAGGTTTGCCAGCTTTGGGAATGAAAATAACATTGACTTCTCTCCATGACAAAGGAATGTGAGCCAGAGTGATACAACCATTTAGGATGTTGACCAGAATGGGTATTAAGATATCAGAATTTTTCTGTAATTCCGCTGGAATTATTCCATCTGGCCCAGCAGATTTGTATGGATTGAAGCTGTTGATTGCCCATTTTAATTTTTCCTTTGTAATCAGACCTTGTGGAGGAGTTATACTATTGGTGATGTTGTTTGGATCAGTGTTGTTAACGAAAGGAGAGCTATCTGGAAAATGGACATCCAGGAGCAGATTGAGCGATTCCTCGCTTAAGTTTGTCCAGGAACCGTCAGTGTTTTTAAGGCAACTCGGCATGACTGGATTTTTGGAGAGGATTTTTCTTAACCATGATGCCTCTGAGTTGCCTTCTATATTGTTACAGAAAGTTCTCCAGGACATCCGCTTTATTTTCCTCAGTTCTTTTTTATATAACTTGAGGGAATATTTATAGGAATCCCAATCAGAAGCTTCTCTGGAGGTTTTCGCTCTGTTAAAGAGTTTTCTGCAGTCTTACTACGGGAATGTATTGACATGTTTTGATACTCTACTCGAAAATATCAAACTCGAGATTTTGATCAAAGTTGACATTACGATGATAGCGAAGACAGACTGTCTGCCTATCTGTTCGACTACAGCCTAAACATCATTTTAATTTTTTTTCCCACACGTTTTTTTCTTTTTTTTTTCTTAAGACCAAAAATTCTTTTTCTCAAAAACTGTTCGACATATTTAAAAAATAAAAATACAAAAAAAATTCATTTAGTTAAAGGTTGAAAAATCAATTTTTTTTTTTTTAAACTCAATATTTCGAAAACCACATGCTAGATTTTTTTTAAACTTGATAAATAAAAGTTTTTCTATATAATCCCAAAGATGTGAGAAAAAAAATAAACATTTTACCTAAAAATAAAGGTACCCACCATACAAATGTTTAAAAAATGGTTTTCAAAAATCGTATTTTTCTCGAAAACAGCGCCTAGAATTTTGATAACATTTTTTTTCTTTGAATTAATTTTTACGGTCTTTAATTTAATAAAAAAAATTTGAAATTAAGATATTACAGCTTGTACCATAGAACCATTTTTTTTTCAAATTTTGAATTACTCATTATCGACATAACGGATCTTAATCAAAATTTGTATAGAGATGCTTCTAAAAAGTTTAAAAAACATCTTTAAAAGGTCGAGACCTAAGACTTGCCAATTTATACCAATTGATTAATTAGTTTATATTCAGTAAAAACTCTTATAAATTGATACTACTGAATGGAATCGTTATACATATGTATATGCCGTTTTCCACGCTGAAACGAATAAAGTTGTCCGGTTTTTACTTGCGACATATACATATGCAGGTCCTTTGCCATGTTATGACATGTTATGCATTTGTAAAAAAATTATTTCTCGAGATCTTGAACAGAATGGACATTATTGTCATAAGAAAGACTAAAAAAGTTGGTATTGCAAAACTGTCCCTTCGGCTAGGCCAATTTTCCTTAAACTTGGTAGATATCACTTTTAATATCCCCCCCCACACGTTTGTTTTTTTTTTTTTAGACCAGTAATAAAAATACTTGCTACATATATAGTTTTTCATATTTTTTTATTTAAAAACTATAGTAGCACAGAACTTTTTTTTTTTGTAAACTCAATATTTTGCAAAATCACTTTGCTTGATTTTTTTGAAATTTGAGAATTAACAGGTTTTTAGCACTATTTACAAGATGTAAGAATTGATTTTTAATTATACGAGTATCTTAAAATAACAGTACCCACCGTACAAATGTATTTTGAAAAAAAAAAAATTGGTTTCGTTTAATTTTTTCGATCTTAAATTGAATAAATTTTTTTTTCAAATTGAGATATTATTGAAAATACCTATAAAAGAACAATTTTTTTCAATTTTTGGCTTTTTCTCATTAATGACATAACGGATTTTAATGAAAGTTTTCATTCAAAAGAAGGGTCAATAATTAGTTTTTGAAATTATATTTTTATTTGCACATTGATATAAGCTTAAAGTAGGGTTACCTAATTTTTTTTCCTAAAAATGATTACATATAAAAACTTATTTTAAAGTTTTAAAATTGTAATTCTTGAAAGTAACTAGGTATAGGTTCTCTACGAGCCGTAATGGGCACTAAATCATTTATTTTTTTTTTATTCTGGATCCAATGAGATCAAAACAAGATATGGCGACCAATTCTAAGAAATGTATAGTAATAACAAAAATGTCCAAGAAAATATATATGTACATATATTGAAAGGGTGTTTTTGGCAAAGTTATATTTTATTTATTTGTTTTTCATTTATTTATTTATTACATACACATTAAGAAATTAAAACTCTTATAGGAAGTGATGTTTTACATTGAGGTTACAGCAAAATTTAATAAAATGAAAAAATATAAGGTATAAAAGATAAAAAGAAAAAGCAATAACAATTTTGAACAAATTAAAAAAACAAAAAGAAAAATAAATATACAAAGGATAAGGATACATACGCCACCATACGTGTTGTATAGAGAAAATTCAATCATTTTCGATTAAAAAAAAAATATATTTTTTTTGTTGTGTTTTCAATAGATCAAACATGAAACAGTACCCTTAAATTATAATTATCTTTGAATTATAAGAAAATTTAAATTTAATAGTCTTCTAAGAAAAACTAATGAATAACAATTTAAAAGTATACACTGTCACCCATCAGGAAAATTATACAAATAAAATGACAAAAACTCGAAAAAAAATCCGACAAAGTTGAATTTTGGTGGAGAGCTTCATTTGCATGTCTTAAGCATTTTTCCAAAAATGAATCTACATATATTCGGACCGGGGATAAAGTTTTTTTTTTTTTTTTGGGAGAGGGAAGGTTACAAAAAGGGGTACAATTTGGTTTTTGAATATTTCTCGAAAACTGCAAGTTTTATTTAAAAAATTGTGATGGTGAAAACTATAGCTTATAATTATAATTCATAAGATTTGGAAACCATATTTTAACAATATTGCATAAATATCCTTAATACGAGTAGTTTGTGATATAAGCGAAACTATATATTCTTAAAGATTTATGTTCCACTGATTTCAAATCCAGCCTCTGAAATCTGTTTATCACGTCTGATTTTCAAGATATTCCGAGCTAAAAGCTTATAAATTATACATAAATCGTTTAGAAATAAAAAAATAAATAAAATGCACGACTGGATCGCACGAACTTGCTCTTATGTAAAAGTACTTTGGAATTTAAGATACATTTTATAAATATAAAACATGGATTTAATGAGATAATATTGTTCAAATGCATAAAATTGCCGTCTGATTTCCGGAAAAGTATGAATTTATGCAAATAAACTTTAAAAAATCGTTTTATTATTAAATAAATTTTTTATATAAGAAATTTCTCTAAATTTTTTTAAGAAAAAAATGTGGGATGCGAATTTTAAGTGTTAAATAATATTGATTTTAGGAAATAATTTCAAAAAATAATCGTTCATAGGTTTTGAAGATATTGATTTTTCAAAAAAAAAAATTTTTTTAAAAAACCCAACAAATATTTTTTCGAATATTTTTGTATATAATATTATTTTAAACTTAAGCGGACTCCTGCTGAAAATTTTGGGTTCAAATCCTTAGAGCCGTTAATGAGAAAGTCGAAAATAAAAATAACGGGTCTATGGCAGGTACCCCTAAGCCCTAATAACATTTTGCCCCAAATTTTTTTTTACCAAAATGTAGCCTATGTTCATAATATCACACCTAATTTTTCTCATCAAAATCGTTAGAGCCGTTTTCGAGAGAAATAAGTTTTTGCATTACGGGTGCATGGGGGGTACCGTTAGTTTTGGATCTAAAAAAAAATTTCAATTTCTCCTCTAGGAAATCACCGAAGACCCTTAACTACCGAGAGTGAAAGAAAAAGGTCCAGTGGTTTAGGCTGTAGTGAGAGGTACAGACATACAGACACACTGAAACATGTTTTTTGTGTACTAAATTTTCCTTAAAATTTTTATAAAAAAATTGATATGCAAATTGTAAGTATTTAATAAAATACATTTTAAAACGTAATTTAAAAATTTAATCGTGTATCGGTTTTCAAGATATTGAATTTTCAAAAAAAAAATTGTATTATTTTTTAAAAAATCCAAAAACTATTTTTTCGAAAAAATTTTTAGATTATATTTTTTCTAATGCAAAGCAGCTCCTGCATAAAAATGTTGGTCAAAATCGTTTGAGCCGTTGGTGAGAAATTCGAAAATCAAAAAAACGGTTCTATGCCAGGAACCCCTAATAACATTTCCCCCCAAATTTTTTTTTGACCAAAATATTGTCCATGTCCATAATATCATACTTAATTTTTTTTATCAAAATCGTTAGAGCCGTTTTCGAGATAAATAAGATTTTGCATTACGGGTGTATAGGGGGTACCGTTAGTTTTGGAGCTAAAACAAAATTTCAATTTTTCCTCTAGGGAATCACCGAAGACCTTTAGTTTAGTTTAGTTTAGTTTAGTTTAGGCTGTAGTTCGAGGTACAGACATACAGACATACAGACAGACAGACGGAATTGTCGGACCCACTTTTTTCGTCTTCGCTATCATCGTAATGTCAACTTTGATCAAAATCTCGAGTTCGATTTTTTTTCCAAATGCCGAACTTGCCCTATAGTATGTACCTACATATATCACAAATTAAATTTCACACTGTTTTAAACAGGCCAGCTGTTTTGGCACTAAGTGAAACCCAGGTTGGTGAAAACACCGATCATACGGAGTTTAACCTACATGGGTATATTTTAGTGCCATTATTCTTTTCCCACCATGGTCTTGCCGTATACGTACGTAATGATGTTGCCTATCAGCTTCTACCACAGTATGGTACCTGTGTAAATACTAATTTCAATTATATGTGGTTCAAATTCACTGTCCAAAGGCGCATCATTCATACATGTTTTATTTATCGCAGTCCAAGTTTGGATAGTAATTCGACTTCAAATGAATTCGATGCCCTGTCCGACTCTATCCAGAGAATTGTTTCCCATTTTCCGCACAGTGAGATCGTTGTTACGGGCGATTTCAATGTACACAATTCTTCGTGGCTACGCTATTCTGGTCAGACAACACCCGAAGGAAGGTATGTTGAGATTTTTGCTGAGTTAAACAATCTAACCCAGCTTGTTGACGAGCCAACTCGGATTCCTGACGTTGCAGGTCAATCGGCCAACACTCTAGACTTGTTCCTTACCTCAAACCCTGATAAATACACCATAAATGTTTTATCACCTCTAGGCACTTCAGACCATTGTGTCATATCTGCGAATTTCTCGTGTCAACAATCTCCAGTTAAAGAAAAAAACCCTGTAAGAACCGTTTGGCTGTACGAGAAAGCCAACTGGAACGGTCTTAATGAATTCTTCGGGAAATTTAACTGGTCGCTATGCTTCCTCGGTAGTGTTGTAGATTCCAGTGCAGATATGGTCTCAAATCTGATTCTCTACGGTATGAGAAATTATATTCCGAATAGGACAAAATCTATCAGACCGAAAGAAAACTCCTGGTTTGATTCGAGCTGCAAAGAGGCTATCAAGGTAAAAGAAGTAAGTTTCCGTTCTTTTAAAGCCAATCCCACTGAGGAAAACCGGAATAAGTACAAACAAGCTAGAAAGACCTGTAACATTCATATCCGACGAACTAAATTTTTATATGATCAAAAATTACGGCAAAAAATACTATTATGTCCCAAAGGCAGTAAAAATTTTTGGTCATTTGTAAAAAACATACGAAACACTGCGTCATCCTCAGTTCCAACGCTCGTCTTCAATGACATTCCTGTTGTAAGTTCGATAGATAAAGCCAATTTGCTTGCAGCACAATTTGCTGTTAATTCGACACTACCAGAGAGTGACATGACTCCTCCTGTACTTGAGAGCGTAAACGATTATATGGGACGAATCTTCTTTCGCACTCGTGCAGTTGTTAGAGTACTAAAAGATCTTGACATTCACAAATCCGCTGGCCCGGATAGTATCCCCGCTATTGTTCTGAATAGGTGTTCTTCAACGCTGGCAAAACCTCTACGTAAGCTTTTCCATCTGTCCTACTCTTCAGGTCTCTTTCCGAGTAGATGGAAAACAGCATTTGTCCAGCCAGTCCCTAAAAAAGGCGAATCCTCCTCCCCCTCTAACTATCGTCCAATTGCACTTACGTCCCTTCTTTCCAAGGTCATGGAAACGCTGATCAATTTTCAGCTTAAGAAATATCTTGAAGAACGAAAGCTCCTTAATGACCGGCAGTATGGCTTTCGTAGCAATAGGTCCACTGGTGATCTGATGGTATATCTCACCGAAGAGTGGAACAAATCTTTACATCGTTTTGGAGAAAGTAAGATTATTGCGCTTGTTAAGATCACAAATATTGCCCGTGTAAACACTTATGTCGACTTGCACTAACTTAACACCAACCCTTACAATTCTATGTTTTAATTATTCTCACGTTGGTACACCGGTTTTTTCACGTCGTACTTGGTTATTCTCATGTTGGTACACCGGTTTTTTCATGTTCGTCCCGCCTTGCATCGTGTCGTCTGTGTTCATCATTCATTCGTCGTCTAGCCACCCAGAAACAAGTTTCCAATTTTATACTCGAGTAAAAATTAATAAAAAATAGTTAGTCGATTTTTATCAAAATTACAACTTAAAACCTTAAGAAAATTGTAAAATCAAAAATTAAAAATACAAATTAATTAAACAAATAAAGAAACATCAAAGATAATAATCAAGAAAACCAAAAGTGTCAGTGTACATTTATTCATGGTCCTTCGAGACGAGGATAATCAGGAGTTCACGTGGCAACTTGGCAATCCTTAAAAATCAAAGTCATCCGTACATTTTTCATCCATTGTGCCATTGCAACGGCACCTACATTTTCATCGTGGTGCTGCATCCATCGTTCCACTGCAAAGGCAGATTCTTGTGTTTCATCGGCGTGCCATTGTAACGGCACCTACGTTTTTCATCGTGCTGCATCGGCGTGCCATTGTAACGGCACCTACAATTTTCATCGTTGCGCTGCAACCATCGTGCCATTGCAACGGCACCTACATTTTCATCGTTGTTGCTGCATCCATCGTGCCATTGCAACGGCACCTACATTTTCATCGTGGTGCTGCATCCATCGTTCCACTGCAAAGGCAGATTCTTGTGTTTCATCGGCGTGCCATTGTAACGGCACCTACGTTTTTCATCGTGCTGCATCGGCGTGCCATTGTAACGGCACCTACAATTTTCATCGTGTTGCTGCATCCATCGTGCCACTGCAAAGGCAGATTCTTGTGTTTCATCGGCGTGCCATTGTAACGGCACCTACGTTTTTCATCGTGCTGCATCGGCGTGCCATCGTAACGGCACCTACAATTTTCATCGTGTTGCTGCATCCATCGTGCCATTGTAACGGCACTTACATTTTTCACCGTTGTGTTTCATTGGCGTGCCATTGTAACGGCACCTACAATTTTTCATCGTTGTGCTGCATCCATCATGCCATTGTAACGGCACCTACAATTTTTCATCGTTGTGCTGCATCCATCATGCCATTGTAACGGCACCTACAATTTTTCATCGTTGTGCTGCATCCATCATGCCATTGTAACGGCATCTACAATTTTTCATCGTTGTGCTGCATCCATCGTGCCCTTTAACAGTAGCAAAATCCTTACACTTTTTATCGTGGGCAACTGCATAGACACGAAAGTCATCAGCTGTATTTCATCATCCTCACTACATCAACACCAAAATCATCATCGGCAGTATCATCAAAACTACCATCCGAAGTCAATCAACAAAATTATCTTTTTTTCATCAACAAGATCATCACAAATTCATCTTTAATTTGCAATTGTACAAGGTACTTTATATGGATATATTTTAGTGCTTTATCAGATTTTCAATTATATTATACTATACTTCACTTATTCTATATTACATATCATTTCAATCCATTTTGGGTTTATAAACCTATATTTGTGTTTCTATATTCATTTTTAAACAAAATTTAAGTTTAATCCGTTGGTCAGATAGACTCAGTATTGATAACACAATGAGTAGTCTAGAGGATTTAATTTTTGCTTCCGACCAATTGGTCGAATATCATGCAGCCTTCAAGGCCAAACCAGCCGCCACTCATACGGTTTCCTTGCTAGAAGCTTATCAAGCTGAACTTTTGAATTTATGGCAAGATGTTAAAATTGCATATACTAGTTGCATGAAAGACAATAGTGAAGAGGTTCAAGGCTCTCTGAATGAAGTAAAAGCAAAGTTTCAAAGTTCATCTTCTACATATTTCCAATGCACAAGTGCTATATCAGATTTCTTAAAAGCTCTTATTTCCAAAACGGAACCTAAATTAAATGAACTCATGTCAATTACTCCTCCAGTTAATGAAAATTCACATAACATTAAGGTTCCACCGTGCGACACTCAGGATTTTTATGGCAATTATTTACAGTGGCCATCCTTTCGGGATATGTTCACTGCAGTATATATTAACCATTCAAAGCTGAGTGACGTACAAAAACTTTTTCATCTGCGATCTAAAACGAAAGATCAAGCGTTCAATATTGTCAGCAAATTTAGCTTAACTGATAGCAATTTTAAACTAGCATGGAACGCTTTAAAGGAACATTATGAAAATAAGCGGATTCTGGTCAACAATCAAATTCAAATCTTATTGAATGCTAAACCCGTTCTTTCAGAATCTGCTAAAGATCTTAAAAATTTACAAAGTAGTATTAATGATGCTTTGATTGCTCTCACCTCATACGATATCGATATAGTAGCGTGGAACGCAATCATTACTTATCTTTGCGCTTCTCGGCTTCCAGATCACACACTAAGTTTGTGGGAAGGATCACTGGAAGAACCAACTGAGATCCCATCTTGGGAAAAAATGAATCAGTTCCTAACAAATCGTTATCGTATCCTTGAAAATGTTTCAGAAATGAAACAAAGTTCCACAAACAAACTTAATGCTATTAAATCTTTTTCTACACAATCATCGAAACCCAAACCAGTTAGAAACTTCCATACGAAAATTATTCCAGCCTGTCAGGTATGTAGTGAACAACATCCCTTGAGAGTTTGTCCTACCTTTTTAAAAATGTCTGTCGATGAAAGACATAAGACTGTACGCAAACACAAATTTTGTTTCAATTGTCTTGCAGTGACTCACCATCTGAGTCAATGTCAAAGTGCAAATACTTGCCTTCGTTGCAAGGGCAAGCACCATACTTTGTTGCATTTTGAGCGCAAACTAACTGTGCCTTATAATGGCACTAATCATAAGCCTTCAACTATCTCATCTAACGCCAACCCATCTTCATCTCAAGTTTCCTCTTCTTCTTCACCTCATGGTTCATCATCACCCTTAGCATCATTTTCATCTCAACGTGATCATCATAATATACAGTCCACTACAACAACAAATCACAATGTTTTTCTAAACAAAAGTTATCGTCAGGTGTTATTAGCCACTGCGATGGTGAAGATTCGTCACCAAGGAAGTGAATTTGCTCTCCGAGCTTTAATTGATCAAGGTTCTGAAGTTTCCTTTATAGCTGAGGAATTCCAGAAACTTATTGGTTTGCCAACTCAAAACACTCAAGCCCGGATCTGTGGCATGGGTTCCACCGAAACGGCTTCATCATCCAAACTCTGTTCCTTCACCCTTTGTTCAAACAATGTGAATGAATTTCAAATACAAGCTGAAGCTTTAGTTCTAAAAAAAATTACGTGCAATTTGCCAGCGGTTTCCATGGAGATTGATCAATTTCAATTCAATTTTGATCTTCCTTTGGCCGATCCACTATTTTATAAAAGTTCGCGTATAGATATGCTTATCGGAGCTGATTTATATCCACATATAATTTTAGATGGTATAAAGGCAAACGTTTTGAATACTATTATGGCTCAAAATACAGTTTTTGGTTGGGTTCTATTAGGACCTTACGACAATGTTCCCGTCGTTTCAACCTTTTCTACTTTCGTGACATATAGTAATGAGTTATCCATCGATAAAGCTATCGAAAAGTTTTGGAAGCTTGAAGAATTACCCCAATCTCCTTTGCGTACGCCATCTGAACAATATTGTGAAAACTTATACCGTGACACGACTTATCGAGATCCATCAACAGGCCGATATGTCGTAAAGCTTCCTTTCAAAAATTCTCTCGCAGAATCCAAACTGGGTAATTCACGCTTCACTGCAATGCAACAATTTCTTCGCAATGAAAAGTCTTTACTTTCTAAGCCTGCTGTCAAAGAAGAATATCAAAGGGTGCTTTCAGAATATTTAACTTTGGGTCATATGTCGCCTACTCCTCCATATGAATTGTATGATGAGAACAATGTTCAGTCATATTATCTTCCTCATCATGCGGTACTAAAACCTCAAAGTACTACCACTAAACTACGAGTAGTTTTTAACGGTTCTAAGTTATCCTCTAATGGTAAAAGTCTGAATGATCTATTATACTCAGGTCCAACTCTCCAAAATGACATAATTTTTCTCATCCTTAATTGGCGTTTTTACAAATATGTGTTTAATGGCGACATCGAGAAGATGTATCGTCAGATCAACATCCATCCCGATCACGCACAATTCCAACGCATTTTGTTCCGCCCTAGCCCAAATCAAAAAATATTTGATTACAAACTCAACACTGTAACGTTTGGAGTAAATTGCGCTCCTTATTTAGCTATACGCACTTTACATCAATTATCTTCAGATATTAAAACACTTTATCCTCTTGCTTCAAAAATCTTGAAGAATGAAATTTATGTTGATGATGTTCTTTCTGGTGCGCACGATATCCTTTCGGCACGTAGAAGCCAGACTGAACTTATAACTGCTCTTGAATCCGCGGGATTCAATCTCAGAAAATGGACAGCTAATCATCCTGATCTTCTTAATCATATTCCAAAAGATCATCTCCTAAATAAAGATTTTTTAAAAATCGAAGATGATAGCTCCACAAAAATGCTTGGCATTCAATGGAATGCTTCCTCCGACACCTTTTCCTTTTCAATTCATCCTGAAAGTCTGTTAATGCTTTCAGTTACAAAACGATCAGTTTTATCAACTATCGCTAAGTTATATGATCCTGCAGGTTGGCTTGCCCCTATAATTATAACAGCAAAAATATTAATGCAGCAAATATGGAAAGATAAAACTGGATGGGATGAACGTCTTACGCCTTCATCTGAACAAAATTGGAAATCTTTTTTGAAAGATTTCACTGATATACAAAACATAACAATTCCTCGTTGGATTGAATTTTCTCCTTGGAGTTCACTGCAACTACATGGGGTTTCTGATGCATCAGAAAAGGCTTATGCAGCCGCAATTTACATCCGAGTACATCATAATTCCTCAAAAACGTCTTCACACTTATTATGGGCAAAATGAAAGGTTGCACCTGTCAACACTATTTCTCTCCCTCGCCTGGAACTCCAAGGCGCAGTTCTTTTATCACGAATGATCAAATTGTTACTCAATCAATTTGATTTCCTTACTAAAGTTCCCATTAAGTTGTGGACAGACTCGACTATTGTCTTAGCTTGGCTTAACAAGCCGCCAAGCGATTGGAAAACTTATGTAGCCAACCGGACCTCAGAAATTCTTTCAAATGTTCCTGACGTAAAATGGAATCATATTTCTTCTTCAGAAAATCCTGCCGATTTAGCCACACGCGGTATCTCTCCACAAGAACTAAAATCGAGTCATCTATGGTGGAACGGACCACTCTGGTTGAAGGACTTAGAGTCAAATTGGCCTTCCACTGAACTCATTGAGCCTCCGGATGAATCAATTCTTGAATGTAAACATGTTCAAAGCCACACAAACGTTGTGTCAAAATTTGACGACTTCGAAAGCGAATTTTTGTGTCGATTTTCATCATGGCCCAAGGCTCTTCGAGTTATGAGTTATGTATTCCGCTTTTGCAACTCCGCTCGGAAAAATTCAATTAGAGTTGAATATAAGTCAAAACTTCTTCTTCATGAAGAAATCAAATCTACCAAAATAAAAATTATTCGCTTAACGCAAAAACAACACTTTTCCGAAGAATATGAAGCTCTCCGTCAAGGAGCAAAGTTAAAGTCAAAAAGTAATCTTCTTTCCTTGACCCCTGTTTTAGACTCAAATCAAATTATGCGTTCCCATGGTAGACTTGCGTCCTCCACGTTGTCTTATAATGAAAGAATTCCAATCCTCCTTCCATATAATTCCTATTTGTCTAAGCTCTTAATAGCGTATGTTCATCAAATATCTCTACATGGAGAAACCCAACTAATTATTCGCTTAATTCGTTGCGAATATTGGGTACCCAAACTAAAAAATTTAGTTAAAGCTCATATTCGTAAATGTAAACCTTGTACCTTGTACAAAAAATCCGTTCAATCTCAATTAATGGGTTCTTTGCCTGTTGAAAGAACAACTTTAGGTTTACCCTTCACGAATACCGGCATAGACTTTGCTGGCCCCTTTACAATTCAGAATTATTATGGTAGACGCTGTCGTCTAGAAAAAGGTTATGTGTGCCTTTTTGTATGTTTTGCAACCAAGGCAATACACTTAGAGGCGGTAAGTGATCTGTCTACTCCTGCCTTTTTAGCAGCCTTTACTCGTTTTGTTTCTCGGAGAGGAATTCCTGACAAAGTATATACCGATAACGGAACAAACTTCGTCGGTGCCTCCAAGTTGCTGTGCTCCGACTTTCAAAAGGCGATCCAAAGTCACACTAGTGATTCATCTCCTAATTTCTCTCAAATAACTTGGAAATTTATTCCTCCTGGCTCCCCTCACATGGGTGGGTTGTGGGAAGCAGGAGTGAAAAGTTTTAAAATTCATTTCAAAAAGATTAGTGGTAACTCAAAATACACGTTTGAAGAATTTACAACACTATTAGCTCGAATCGAATCCTGTCTGAACTCTCGTCCGTTAACCCGAATGTCAAACAATCCTGACGATCTCCTCCCTTTGACTCCGGGACACTTCTTGAGAGGTGGACCTTTACTCAGTATTCCAGAACCATGCGAATCACCCAAGAGCATTAGTTTCATGCGGCGATGGAACGCTCTTAAAGTTATACATCATCAGTTTAGTCTGCGTTGGAAAGAAGAGTATTTAAAGGAGCTAAACAAACGATATAAATGGAAGTATCCCCAAAGGGATATGGAGGTTGGAGATCTTGTTGTTTTACGAGATGAACAGCTTCCACCTAATGAGTGGCGACTAGGTAGGGTCCTTAAGGTTCATCGTGGTCCTGACACTAGAGTCCGTGTCGTCGATGTTAAAACTCAAAAAGGAGTAGTAACTCGTTCTGTCGTCAAACTATGTATTTTGCTTTCGGATTAATGATTAATCATCATCAAAAAAAAAAAAAATTTGCACTAAAATCTATCATATAAGGAATTTTAAGTTATAAAATTTTCTTCTGGATCTTGAATTATTATATTCCTTAAATTGAAAACAGAATGTCACTTACTTATACTTTATCATTTATCTATCTTTGTTTTCTAAAAATAATTTTTGAATTTAAATTAAAATATATTTCTTGTAACTAAAATTGTATACATTTACATTGATTTTATACATAATCTTCTAATCTAATCTTTCTTTTGCATGCGAGGATGCAAGGCGGGCGGAATGTTAAGATCACAAATATTGCCCGTGTAAACACTTATGTCGACTTGCACTAACTTAACACCAACCCTTACAATTCTATGTTTTAATTATTCTCACGTTGGTACACCGGTTTTTTCACGTCGTACTTGGTTATTCTCATGTTGGTACACCGGTTTTTTCATGTTCGTCCCGCCTTGCATCGTGTCGTCTGTGTTCATCATTCATTCGTCGTCTAGCCACCCAGAAACAAGTTTCCAATTTTATACTCGAGTAAAAATTAATAAAAAATAGTTAGTCGATTTTTATCAAAATTACAACTTAAAACCTTAAGAAAATTGTAAAATCAAAAATTAAAAATACAAATTAATTAAACAAATAAAGAAACATCAAAGATAATAATCAAGAAAACCAAAAGTGTCAGTGTACATTTATTCAGCGCTTGATATTTCAAAGGCATTTGATAGAGTTTGGCATCAAGCTCTCTTATCGAAAATGCGTGCATTTGGTATCGATGAATCTCTTCTTCGTTGGATTAGAAATTACCTTTCGGACCGTTCACTTCAAGTAGTTTTGGACGGTTTCAAATCTGATATCCACAAAATAAATGCTGGTGTGCCCCAGGGCTCCGTATTGTCTCCGACACTCTTCCTTATATTCATAAATGATCTTTTATCTGAAACTTCTAATCCACTTAATTGTTTCGCTGACGACAGTACCCTCAGCTTTTCATATTCGTTCTTAGATTCTCATCCCTGTCCTTCGGATGTGGACTTCCAACGGCAGCGTATGATAAGCTCATTAAATTCTGATCTTGACAGCATTGTCCTATGGGGAATCAAAAACCGTGTAGAATTTAATGCCTCGAAAACTCAATGCTGTTTACTGTCGCTAAAGCATAATCCTCCCTCAATGCCACTATCCATGGATGGCACTTGCATCGAGGAAACTGAACATCTTTCAGTACTCGGTATGTGTATCACAGACCACCTTTTGTGGAATGATCACATATTTGACGTTGCCAAAAACGATGCTAAGTGTTTAGGTTTTCTCCGCCGATGCAAGAAGTATTTTACCCCTTCTGATCTGGTTGTTATATATAAAGCCTTTATTCTTCCGAAGCTCGAGTATAATTCCCATATATGGGCAGGTGCTCCAAAAACCCACTTGAGTCTCTTGGACAGAATTCAAAAGAGAGCTATAAAAATGATAGGCGACCGTTGTCTAACTGAAACACTTGTATCTCTCGAGCACCGCCGCAATGTTTCATGCCTATCATTATTTTATCGGTATTTTCATAAACAGTGCTCTAGTGAAATAGCCAGTTGCATTCCTCCCCTTAAACAATTCAACCGTAATACCCGTACTTCTAGGAATGCCCATCAGTTTACCCGTGAGCCCAACTTCGGACGTACTGTCAAATACAGAGATTCTTTTTTTAGTCGCACTACACGAATGTGGAATGCTTTACCTGGCTCAGTATTTCCCACTCATTGCAGTGTGCAGACATTCAAAACCAATGTGCATCGGTATCTCCTTTCTAAGGCTAGCCGCGCACTAGCAATTTTTAGTTGCGAAACTGCTTGGTTCGAGCAACTAAAAAGTTTGTGTTTTGACACAAACTAAACGATTGCCTAAAATAAGTTCGCCATTTTATTGAACATATAATTATCTGCAAATTCACCGACATTCAACCAAACAGTTCATCTGTTTTCTATAAGTAACCAAACAGTTTCGCAACTAAAAATTGCTAGTGCGCGGCTAGCCTAATCCTATCCTAATTTCCTAATTGCTCGCACTGTGTATTTAACATTATAAGGGTATTCATAACCCCTTGAGTGCGCGTATAATATAAAAAAAAAAAAAAATAATAAGTGATCAGTTTTTGAAACATTGAATTTTCAAAAAAAAAAAAAATATTTTTTTTTCAAAAAGCCAAACCAAATAATTTTTACTTGCGACTTATACTCTTAGGTACTATAAGGCAAGTTATGCATTCGTAAAAAAAAACGAACTCGAGATTTTGATCAAAGTTGACATTACGATGATAGCGAAGATCAAAAAAGTGGGTCTAGCAATTCTGTCTGTCTGTCTCTGTCTGTCTGTCTGTCTGTTCGACTACAGCCTAAACGGCTCGGCTGATTTTCTTCAAACTTGGTAGATATGAGTTTTAATTATTCCCCCCAAACTTTTTTTCTTTTTAAGACCAAAAATAACGGTACCTGCCATACGATTTTTTTACCAAATTTTATAAATATTTTTTTTTTCAAAAACTGTCCCACAGAATTAAAAAAAAAATTGAAAAATTTAATTTGCTTAAAACTGGTTGAAAAAAATTTTCCAAAAAATTGTTATTTTTGGTAGCCCCCTGGGTCCATTTTTTGTTTTTGATTTTCTCGAAAATGGTACAGCTGATTTAAATAATTTTTTTTATGATAAAGCTCCTCCAAAGTTTAAATATTATTACATATGTATTCAAATTTTCAATTTTTTATTTTTTGGATTTAAAAAAAAAAACTCAAAATTTTTTTTGGAAACTTAATATTTCGAAAACCCTAAGATCGATTTTTTTCACACTTGACAAATAAAAGTTTCTTAACATAATATACAAGATTTGAGAAAAAAAAATTTGTTTTATCTAAAACTAACGGTACCTTGCATACAAATTTTAAAAAATGGGTATCGAAAATCGTATTTTTCTCGAAAACGGTTCCGAGAATTTTGCTAAAATTTTTTTCTTTTGATTAATTTTTACAATCTATAATTTAATAAAAAAAAATTAAATCTAGATATTACTGACTGTACTTACCTCATTATCGGCATAACGGATATTAATGATTTCTTTTATAAAGAAGCTCCTAAAAAGTTTAAAAAACATTGCATTTCAAAATTTAAAAAAAAAAATATTTTTTCAACTTTTAGAAAAAAAGTCATTTTTTTTTTTGAAAAATTCGATATCTCAAGAACGGCTTAGTATTTTTTTTTTGAAATACGACTCTTATTCGTACAATAATAAAAACTTAAGTTTGACATACCAAATTTTTTTTTATCTCTTCCTTTTAAAAGAATTTAAAAAATCATTTTATCCTTATGAACAGTTTTCTTTAATAACATCCGTTTTTAAAATTCCTAGTCTATTACATAAGAGCAAGTTCGTGCTACCCAGTCGTGCATTTTATTTTTCAAGTTTTGATATGCAATGTTTTTCACACATCTTAGAAACTTCTTAAACTTCTAAAGATCGTAAAATTTAAGCGAAAGACAAAAAAAAATTATCAAATTTTCAATTATATGGTTTTAAAAACCGTAAAAAAATTAATTTGAAGTTTAAAAAAATAAAACAGCATAATCTTCGATACATTGAGTTTTCAATAAAAAATTTTCAATTTTTTTAAGGTAAATATTTGGTACATAACGATTTTTCATAATTTCCTCGACACTTTTAATTAAGACCAAAAAAATTAATTTTACTATTTTTAAAACTCGAGTTGTTTGTAACATGGCACCTAGCTGATTTCGAGAAAAATTGGTTCTTTTTTTTCAAAAATAACGGTACCTACCACAATTGTTAAAAAAAAAACAACTCAACAAATATTTGGTGCGGCAATTTTAAGTTTGTGTTATTTTAATATGATTTTATAATAAAGAGGTTTCCAAAAAGAGCGGAAAGAAGTTAAAATGAAATAAAACAAGCTGGGTGCTAGGTATTAAGAAAATTCTTTTTTATTTGAAAGGCCTTGTATTCCATTATGTATATGGAATGTGACATCGTTGAAATTGTAATCATGACGCGGATCCGAGTTGTCCAATTTTCGATTACTCTTCCGCATAAATCCGGCTGAATTTGAGCGATGATGGCCGGTTTTATGTTCACCGTAAAGTCATAGATCGATTGGGGCTCATTCAGGAAACCTCAAAAGAAAAATTCTAGCGAGGTCAAATCATATCACCATCCAGAATATCAATCGTGGTGTCCGCTGGTCAACACTGGTATTCCTTACCTACCATTCAAATTTCATTGAACTCCGATTTCTTACGACGATCTTAATGGACTAGTAGGTACAATACGAGTATCTTAAAGAATATCTTAACGCATAGAAAGTCAGAGCGCCATTGTACTTTGTATTTATTTTCTTCAAACGGGCAGAACGGTTCATAAAAAAAACATAAAATATTACTGCAATCGTTAAGCGTTTCATTTCAGAAGCCAACACAGATAATATTTAAAGGTCTTAAAATATTCCAAAAAAATCCTTTTGTCGGTTTGTCACATCATCAAGCGTAACGTGTCAGCAACAGAAAAATTTATGACATGTTTGTAGACACTTCATCAAGTACTTCGAGCCATCTCTCCTCCGGCAAATTTTCTTCTTCAAAGACCGCAAAAAACCACTCGCTAGCTCCCATAATTGAGTGATAATAATTTGAGAGTATTTAAGTTTTAATTGCTCATTTCGGCGTGTTTGCAGGATGAATGCATTTCAAATTGTCAGCTTCCGTCACTGTCAGTTGACGAAGATGAAACGTCGCATGATACGCAGGATTCAGGTGTCAGAATGGGTTTCTGTTTGCCAGCATCAGCCCTTATTCAAATGTACTCCATGGGGAATAACCACTTGCAATAAATAAGTCAAGCGCATGCGGTATAATTTGTCAAAGCCCCAATTCTTTGCCACCCTGAAGTCTTAACAGAGTTTTATAAAAAAAAAAAAATAAATAAAAAACAAAGCAAAGCAGTAATTTCTTGTACTGCATCGATGACAATTTAGATGCACATGTCGCACTCGCTTGGTTTTTTAAAACTCAACCGATTCCCGACCCCTTTTTCAGAATACCGAAATCAAATTCCAACAAATAAAATAAAACAAAAAAAAAACACTCTGAGTTGTGAAGTCGAAAAAAGGCATCGTTTTCCAACCACGCGCATCACTTTTCCTGTGCGGCCAACCTGTCAACACGAATTAACGTCCCGTCATGTCGGAGTTGCTTTCTGCGGCAGAAACCAAGACAGCCACTTACTCCTTTGAGAATTGGCCGCGGTTTTTCGTTTAAAAAAAAATCAGGAAAGCACCATCCCCGACAATCATTGCGATCATTCGAATCCGATATCTCGAGAATAGAACAAGTATCTCAGTGGATGGCGTCGTGGTTGCTGCGTCAACGTTTTCGTGCTGCATGAATGTTGTGGATGGAATCAAAATTGGTGAATGGTTGTGCATTGAAAAATATGTACGCTCATTTCCAATCTTAATTAGATAATTAAGAAGAATTGGATGGCAGGCTAGCTCTCAACACGATCAGATTTTGAATTCCGGACGACTACATATACTCTAAGTCAATCGCTTAGTAAAATAAATATACATTATACCTATACATATAAACAAGTTAAAATTTTTGATTTTATATGCTATTAATTTGTCTTGTTTCTTTTTTCTGTAAAAAGTATTTTCGAAACTAAACTTGCAATGAGAACATTATTTCTCATTGAACATCAATTGCATGTGGGGATCTATTTTTAAATTGGCTTTAACATAAATGTATAACGCATCAGGTAATAGAACGACATCCTTGTCGTTTTGTAGGTTAGCCGAATTCTGTGTAATAATTCTTAACGACTGATTCTTGTAAATTTGACAAAAAAGTAACTCTTATTTTATCCTCAATATTTAAAAGGGGATTTTGTGTACCATAATATACATTTAGAGATGAAGGAATAGATACTATAGTCCTAATAATGAGTTATATGTAAAGAGTTTTAAGCCACATGGACCCAGGCAAGGTTGCACCTTGAGCGCTTTGCTTTTTACCATTTTTATAAATGTTATTACGGAAGAAATAAGAAGTGGAATATTGGTGACGGGAGTAACAATGCCTGCATTAATGCATGCAGATCATATCGTTTTCTTCGCGGATATTGTGGATAAAATGCAGATGATGATGAAAAACAGGCTCATCGTATATGGCAATCGGTGAAATCTGTAGGTGAACATGCAAAAGTGCAAAATTATGGTGTTCAGAGGTTGATGTGGCAGGCATGCACGGAGCGAAAAATGGTTCTATAAGGGAGAAGCAGTTGAAATTGTGCGACAGTATAAGTACCTAGGAGTGTTTGAGGCTACCACCTCTTAGAAGCATTTGAAAAATTCCTTCCATATTTTATTAAAAGGATTTTTCGGTTACCAAAAAATACGCCAAACTCTATGCTGTATCTGAAAAAAACCTTTGGTTATGGATAATCTTACTATGCATTTTAGCTGCGTTGCTTAAATCGTGCGTATGTATACAGATATTCCAAAAATTTCTCAGAATAATGTATTCCGAGAAGGAGGAAATATGCTAGCAGGAGAGTCTAGCCGCAGTATGTAGTATCGATCTTGAAATAGCGCCATACGAAAAAAAGTCTCAGATATGTTATAAGTTTAATAGAAAAGTGCAGAAAATTAACACTATTTTTAAAACGAGGGGAGAATTGTTAAACTTGATCGACCTGATTTGCCTCTCATATGCAGTCTTTGTAATATCGGGTTTTTCGATAAAAGCGCTACAAAAGTTTTTTTAAATAAAACAAAAACGGTTTTGGACATCAATGCATTTTTTTTTCCTGTGAAAGTACGTTTAATGTCATTATGTATGGAACTTGATTTCTTTTGCATAGCCACCACGGGCACACTTGCAGAAGTCCAGACGCTGAACCCAATTTTCGACAGTTTTCAAGCATAAATCGGCCGATACTGCTGCAATTTCACGTTCGATATTCGTACGAAGTTCATCAATCGTCGCTGGCTTGTTGGCATAGACCATAGACTTGACGTAGCCCCACAGGAAATAGTCTAACGGCGTCAAATCGCATGACCGAGGCGGCCAAGCGACTGGACCATTTCGTGAGATAACACGTTCTCCAAACTTGGTTTCCAATAAATTGATTGTGACATTCGCTGTGTGGCTTGTGGCGCCGCCGCCGTCCTGTTGAAACCACATGTCCTCCAAGCCCATATCATCCAATTGGGGCCAAAAATATTCGGTTATCATTGAACGGTAGCGATCCCCATTCACAGTAATGTGCCGGTCTTGATCATCACGGAAGAAGTACGGCCCAATGACGCCGCCGCTGAAGATGATTTTTCAATGAAAATCCGAATCATTTTCAAGTTGTTGCTCAGCCCAATTCACGAACATACGACGCTTCTGGTGGTCAAGCGGCTTCAGTTCTTGCGTCAATTTAATCTTGTAAGGATGTAGGCCAAGATCTTTTCGCAAAATTCGCCACAACGACGTCACAGAGATGCCCAACGCTTGAGAACGAAGTGTGAGAGGCACATTTGGGCTTTCTGCAACTGAAGCCTCAGCGGCAGCAATATTCTCGACAATACGGGCACTTCTTTGTCTCACTGGCACGGGAACATTTTGTACTGTGCCTGTGGATTAAAATTTGTCCACTAGACGCTCAATTGTTGATCTGCTAGGACGATTATGACGACCATAAATTGAACGTAGCGCTCTTAACGTTGAGGCCACTGACTTCGAATTTCGGTAGTAAATTTTAATAATTTCGACTCGTTGTTGGCTCGTATAACGTATATCTTTCCATCATGAAATAGCAAACCTTATTGAAGAGAAATGTCAAAAGAGCGGCAAGAAATATGGCGTCGTTTGCTGTCCCTGTCGCTCTACTTTTGTAGCGTCCCTGTTGAAAAACCCTTTATAAGGGCACGTGAAGATGCCTACCACTTTCTAGCTATACGTCCTGCTAGGCATTCAATTTTCTTTGAATCCTAAGCTCTAATCAGTTATTTTCTTTTGTTGTCAATTTTGAAAGATTTACTATTAAACAAAAATTGCGCTTTAAGAATTTTTTCGAAACAAGTTAACAACGATATAGCAGAAATGCTCTTATTTCTGATTAATTACATTTGTTATTATCTGCTACATAAATAAAATAGTTTATGTAGTTAAATGTATTTAATGAAGTAAAATGTAGTAGAAGTAGCGGTTATTGTCAAAATGTAGTTTGGGTTGTCAATTCTTGGCGGTTGAATTGCAAAAGCTAAAAGATTCGACTTCACAAATATAAGTGAAAATGTAGAAGAACTGACAAACGCATGTGAGAAATCCATTCGAATTTTCAAAGAGAGGTGCAATAGCATTATTTATGGAGTTACATATTTCAGATAACTCAAGAAATATGATGAAAATGTGCCATTTGCCCAAAGATATAGATTCGGAATTAATACACATTACGTGCAACAGTCGCACTGCAAATTTGTTGGAAAAAGAAATTGCTAACAAAATTATAAATTACAATGTGGTGAAAGTCCAACGATTTTTTAAAAAATACACGTTCGTGGGTGTATTTGCATTTTTCTTAATTTAACTTCAAATTTCTTATTTCATTTATTAAAACCATCTTTGTTTTTCTTCTTATATTACGTTAATATGAAGTTAAATTTTGTTAATAAGATCTTGATGATTCGGCCAGTTTTGATCTAAGTAAGAGTCCGCCTGACTCGCTTACTTCTTCAGCTCATCCGCTGGCATATCGAAAAGAGGCCGTCCGTCTGCTTTATAAATTGACTCGTTTAGAACCAACTGTTCCACTCCGTTTGAATATAGCTCAGAAACCTGTTTTTGTACGTTGTGGTAAATTTTACCGCATCAATATTATTCTGAACAATTTTTTATTTTTTCCTAAAAAATCTTTATTGTAATTGTAAAAAACCAAATAGTTGCGAAACACTTCCAGAATTTAAAAATTTAAAATGATCCCGTCTTAATATGATTATCTTCTTCTCTTAAGTTAAACTTTTTTCTAGATGCATAATAATGTAGGCATGGACACATGAATTAATAAATAAAACCGAATATTTAAGATTCGATTCGAGATTTTGATCAAACTTGACATGATGACGATAGAGAACATGAAATATGTGGGTCCCGCAGTTCCAGTTATCTTTTTATTTTTAATCGATTTTACTTCGACCTACAGCCTAAATAGTTTAAGCGAAATAAAGAAAAATTCATTTTTTTATTTTTGAAAAATCAATACACACCTGGAAAACTAGTTGATGCAATTTTTGTGAGCGGGAGCGGGGCACCTTTGACTTTAAAAGGGGCACATTTGACCATGGTGGATTAAAACCCACATCGTGTGCATTATATTTCTAAAAGTATCAACGGATCCAGCATGTCTGTTGTTTGAATAGTAAAAAAGTAATTTTTTGTTTTTAAACAATTTATTAAACAGTACAACGAAAAAAATTAATTGTGAAATTCACTTTCTAAAAAAAAAACAACAACAATAAAAACCATAAATTATTTCATTTATAAACATAAAAAATCAGTCCATATAATAATAAATTCAAATTTATCGATATCGACATTTTTTAAATAATTTATTTAATATATAACTTTCTTTTGTAGCTTCGAACCATTTGCCCCAATTGCAAAAGTCAAAGGTGCCCCCAAGGACCTTTATAAGTTTTTTTTTTATTTTTTAATAACTAATATTATATTTTCACAAAACTGGCTCTAATTTATTGAACTTTAAGCATAGTACTATTATAATATTGATTCACGATAAAAAAATTTATTTTATTAGGTTCACAAATCGCTTACTTACCGGTGGTCAAAAATTAGATCAGAGACACAGAAAACAAGAAAACACGTGGTACTCCACGAAGAGTTAAAGAAAGACTGCCAAATTTCGTAACGCTTCTTTAAATCAAACTAAGCTTCTTCCTTCATCCAAACTTTTCTTTTTTAAGGGCACGATCATACCGAAAAACGCAAAGCAAATGTGCCCCGGTGTCAAATGTACCCCAGCTTACCCTATTACTAAAACTACTCTAAGAAATTTTGAAATTTTGTTTTCATAAATTCACATTTTTCCAATAATCGAGTGACATTCTATCTTTTGAACACAAATTATTTAGAGTTGTTTTAATAATAAAAAGAATGGATTTTAAATAATTTAAATATTTTTCTCTAATTTCATCTGTAAAAACGCATTACAATTTTTAAAATTCCAAGATGCTTAAACATAAGTGGAAGAGCGTGCGATTCAGTCGTCCATTATGTTTTATGAATAATTAAATTTGAATTAGATATCTGATGCCTTTGTATATAAAACTTATAGTACTCGTACTCTCATGAAGACGAAAGATTGGGGCGACAAGCGTTGTAACTTGTTAGATTTGTCTCTGCTAAATTTAATTATAATTGCGCAAAATTTTAAAGAGTTCTCGTTTAAGCAATAAAACCGGCTCTACTTAACGCAGTCATTTAGCTTAGAGACTTTGTCTAACTTTTTCATAATTTTAATCACGTAAGACAACTCTTCTAACTGATGTGGGTTTTACAACAGAACCTAAGCGAATTTGCGTTGAACAACCCTTAATTTAACAGATACATAACTCACACAACTACAAAAACACAAAAAAAAAGTAAAAAAACAGACAACTTCAAACCAAATAATTTTTCGCCGAAAAAAGTAGATACATTTAATATACTACATCGGTACAGATTTTGATTGTTTATAAGTTATTTACATTATTTTAGATGAAAATAAAGTATAAATCGCAAATTCACAGCATAAAAAACTCTATTGTTGTTGTAAGGTGCAGATTCATTTAGCTATAGTACGTATACTCGTCTCGGCCGGCTGCGTGCATACATAAGATAAATGTACATTTGTATGTACAGTTTTGTTAATCGTAGAGCTTTCGCACGATTGTTTCGAATTTATAATATTCAGTGATTCAGTCTATTTACAAAAAAACATCTTTAAAAAATCGAATAAAACATCAGTAAACATTTTTTCTTCGATTTGCTTTTGTATGAAATGACCACTGTCAATATGGATAAAGTATACTTTTAAAAGATAAACTAGCTATTTGCTGCTGTCAAAGTTAGACGAGCTCTTTAACGTTAAAGTATAGTTTATGTCCTTTAAAATTAACAAAAAGTCGGTTCTCGTTTTATACTCAATATTTAGAGTCGACTCCCATTCTAAAATTGATTTAGAGTAGGTTTTAAACGTTTGAAATTTTGCGCCAATATGTTCTATGTTATACTAGCAAAACCCCGCCCGCTTCGCAGGGCGTAAAAAAATATTAGTTTTTTTATTTGTTTTATACGATATTTTTGGTTTTTCCATTGTTGGTCGTATAAATGAATAAGGCGGATGGTTTACTAACACGTGAAGTGAACAACCAACATAAAGTTGGCCATGATAAAAAACTGAATGTTCCAAATGCATACCACAAGTTTCAAGCGCTTGGCCTTGAGATTTATTAACTGTCATGCCAATACGAATAGGCAACTGCAAACGCTTAAATTCAAATGGTAAATCAGTAGGAATCATTGGTATACGTGGTATTATAACATCTTCGCCTTTAAATTTACCAGTTAAAATTGTCGCTTCAATAACATTATTCATTAATCGTTTAACTACTAATCTGGTGCCATTACATAATCTTGGATTATGTATTTAGATTTCTTAACATTATAATTGGAATACCAACTTTCAATTGTAAATAATGTGGCGGAATACCTGATGGTAAATCCAATTAATTTAAAAATTCGATCGGATAGTTGACAACTTCATCCGAATTCATGACGGTATCAATATATTTATAAGTTAGATTTGCACACCTGGTATTTTGTTCATAATTTCCACATTGATACTAATAACATCTTTATTTGTACATGCCAATATATGTACATCTTTGTCTCAACCAATAATAATTTCGATAGTTATTTACAATATTAGGAAACACGCTTAGTATAAACGCAGCAGTCGATTCTGATGTCGAACAAAAATTATTTGGCAATGTTATTTGACCATCAGTGTCAAGAGGCAATTCTCCATTTCCAATTTTCAATAATTGCTTGGAAAATTCTGCCGCTGTTCGATCATTTTGCAATAACACTCTTACATTTTCGGTGAGAGAAAGTGTTTTCACATTAGTATTTAATACTCGTACATATATATTGTTAATAAAATCAATTTTTTTGTATATATGTATATAATTTGTCTTTATTGTGTTTAAACAAATATTTTTTTCATATTTCCATATTTTCACATATTTCCACAATGTAGAAGATTTCAAGTTTGCATTTAATTCGTCAGCAGCAGTAGATCGAGGAATAACCAGGAGTGTTTGCTGGGTGTCCAAAACCATCGAACTCAAACTTCATGTAAATGGGCTTGCTTGTATTGCTGTGAAAGAAATCTCAAGGGGCCAACCCATAGAATCCGTTGTATCCGTTACGTCGACGGATTTAACTGACAGCTCGATCAAATACACACGTTCTTAAGAGAACTGACCCATACATGACGGACTCGACGAATGCGGTTTAAAAAGAAAATAAAATGCACGACTGGGTCGCACGAACTTGCTCCTATGTAATAGAATAAGAATTTCAAAAACGGATGTTATTAAAGAAAACTGTTCATAAGGATAAAATGAATTTTTTAAATTCTTTTAGTAGTAAGAGATTAAAACAGAATGCTATGCATGAATTTATGCAAGAACAAAAATTATAAGTCGTTGTAGTGGTTCCTTAAAAAAATACGCTTTTATGTACAAAATTTTTAAAACATTTTTAAGAAAAAATTTTGGTACGCCAACCTTAAGTTTTTATTATTGTACGAATAAGAGTTAAATTTCTAAAAAAAAAATACTAAGCCGTTCTTGAGATATCGAATTTTTCAAAAAAAAATGACTTTTTTTCTAAAAATTGAAAAAAATATTTTTTTGTAAGTTTTGAAATGCACTATTTTTTAAACTTTCTAGAAGCTTCTTTATAAAAAATTTCATTAAAATCCGTTGTGCCGATAATGAGAAATTCAAAATTCGAAAAAATCGTTCTATGGTAGGTACAGCCAGTAATATCTATATCTATATTTATATTTTTTTTTATTAAATTATAGATCGTAAAAATTAATCAAAAGAAAAAAAGTTTTGCAAAATTCTCGGAACCGTTTTCGAGAAAAATACGATTTTCGAAAACCATTTTTTTTAAATTTGTATGGAAGGTACCGTTAGTTTAAGATAAAACAATATTTTTTTTCTAAAATCTTGTAGATAATGTTAAGAAACTTTTATTTGTCAAGTTTGAAAAAAAACGATCTTAGGGTTTTCGAAATATTGTTTTAAAAACCCAAAAAATTAAAAATTGAAAATTTAAATATGTATTAATATTCAAACTTTGGAGGAGCTTTAGCATAAAAAAATGATTTAAATCGGCTGTACCGTTTTCGAGAAAATCAAAAACAAAAGAAATGGACCCAGGGGTTCTACCAAAAATAACAATTTTTTGGAATTTTTTTTCAACCATTAGATAGTTTTAACCAAATGAAATTTTTGAAATTTTTTTTTAAAAATTCTGTGGGACAATTTTTGAGAAAAAAAAAATATTTCTAAAATTTCGAAAAAAATCGTATGGCAGGTACCGTTATTTTTGGTCTTAAAAAAAAAAAAGGAAAAAACATGTGGGGGGAAAAATTAAAACCGATATCTACCAAGTTTTAAAAAAATCGGCCGAGCCGCTTAGGCTGTAGTCGAACCGACAGACAGACAGACAGACAGAATTGCGAGACCCACTTTTTTGGTCTTCTCTATCATCGTAATGTCAACTTTGATCAAAATCTCGAGTTTGATTTTTTTTACGAATGCATAACTTGCCTTATAGTACCTATAAGTCGCAAGTAAAATATGACAATACGGGAGGAAAAACGAATATTCCCACCTAGTAGCAATTTCTTGAATCGATATATCTATATGTGTGCATGATTTTGAATATTTTTATCGTAAAAATGCAAAAAATACAAATTTTGAAAAATTTTATTGAACGAAACTGTAAATGAAATAACTATTTTGTTTCTATAATTTGATAAGAAAAAATATCAAAAAAAATTATTATTATTATTAACATTAACAAATATTGGGCGCTGCATTGCTTGTCGTTTCCCTTCGAAAAAAATTGGTCTAGGCCATGTATTTTGAATTGCAGCGAATGTGTTGAAAAAAAGATTTTTCTTTATCTTCAGTAGCTTTGTACCTAAATAAGTTTATTTGATTTCAATTCTTTTTATATTTTAGAAGTTATACCTATCGTGTATTGTGTGCGTAAATCTGCGTGATTTTCCTTCTTTTTTCATGGTTTTCTGTTTTTTTTTCTAGAAAAAAATTTAAAAAAAATGAAAAAATAAGACGGTCATTAGTTCCATAACTATTTTATCTTTAAAAAGAAAATTAAGAAAAATAAAATTAAGAAATATAAAAAAATTAAATTTAATTATGTGTTCGGCGCAAATGTCTAACCTTTTTTTTTTATTTTTTCATACTTTTCGGCATTTTAAAGTCCCAAACTTTCTACCCTCATTCCTCTTTAATTAAAAAAAATCAAGAAAATCTGTCAACCGGTTTGGCTAGTTAGCGAACGTACACAAATTATAATTAATAATTATCCTACTTTCCACTGTAAAATCGTGCGCTAATTTTAGCGCCACCACCAGGATAGCGTAGGCAACACGATATCACGCTGATAATACTATAGGTTATACAAAGCTCATACTCAAAATGTATTTTAACCAATTTATGTCTTATGAAGTTTTTAGGAAAAATTTTGATACCAGCTGTAAGTTTTTAAAGAATTTCAAGAAATGAACCTAATGATCAAATATTATACAGTTTTAATGTATGCAAAAGATTGACAAAGGTCCTTAAGTTTCCATTTATTATTTAATCGAATGCGTTTTAGACTCACACCTTTACGAACTAAGCGGTGTTCAAAATACTTAGAAAAGTCGTGAGCTGGATTTCATATTTTAAAAGTCTAGATACCCTTTAAGTTATACTCGTACGACTCTCTTATATTCGTCACACTTTCCTACGACTTCCCTCATAAAGCCTATCTCTCTACGAACGCTCGCTGACTTTCAACCTAAGACCCTCATCTCAACAGCTTGCTAAGATATGTCCATTTCTTGGTATATGTATATCTTCAATTTCTTTCCTGACAGTAGTTGTCTTACTCAGTCAGTCCCAATTGTTCCACAAGAGAGAATCTATATATATAAAAATCAATGCCACTTTTCGTTGTGTTTTTATAACTCAAGAACGGGCTCACCTATCCGAACCAAATGTTTAGGCTTTGTTGGGACTATGTAGTAGATGGTTTATGTGAAGTTTGCACAAAATCGGTCGAGCGGTTCTTCATTTATCACATTTTTTGTAACAAATGAATTTAATAAATGTCGGATCATTTTGTTAGTGGAGATTTTGCTGTCAAATTGAAACTTTTTTCATATATGGATTGTGCTGTCAAATTGAATCGTTCAAATGTACTATGTATAAATGTGTGCGTGTACTTTTCTCAGTTTTTTAGCGATACTGATACACCACTATTAATGTAGCAATTTGTTTTTAATTTGATTTGTTATTTTTTATATGAAGGAATAATGCCACGAGCCGGGCGAGCAAATATAGGTCGGCGAACGCGTAATGCAAATGATGTGGCATTACTAAGACGATCACAGACTGCAGATGAACGCGCACATGCTAATGCATCGCAGCGTGAACGTAATGCACGAAATAGATCTGTTGACCCTGTACCTGAACTGAATCTTGCACGGCGATCACGAATACGTCGTGCTCCTTTGGCTGAAATGATGCGTGCTGCGTTTAATTACAACAGTCAAATTAATTATAGTATGTACGGATACATTGGAATGATGGACGCAATAATGTCCACATTGTGATGCGGCTAACTTTCCAGGTGAAACGCCCGGCATCAGGGTTCGAACCTGAATCATAAAATGTCGGAGCAAATTTGAAAAAAAGTCGAGCAAATGCAAGATTTTCGGAGTAGATTTGAAACAAAAAGAAAATCCTTACTTTTCAGGAAAATTAAAACAAACATATTTATGTATGAACATAAAAAAATAGTATTAGCAAAAAAGAAAAATAAATCACAGGTTTCATTGGAAAACTTAGTATTATTTTCAAAAATTGTTTTGTAAAAATAAACAAATTACAAATTCAGAAAGAATTTTTAACAAAGGTTTAATGGTTTTTTTCAACAATGTCATATTTGTATATAAATAAGACAATTTGTCTGTGTGGAAAAAGTGGAGTGAATCTCGAAAAATCGCAGCGTAGGAGTAGATTTAGGTTCGAACCCTGCCCGGCATGTGTTGTGCTAATGGCAAAGTGAGATTGCCAGCATTAGAAACTCCACCCAAACCATTGCATTCACTTATTTTTGGGACATTTGAACGTTGAATCCCTTTTTAAGTCATATTGAACTATACAATTCGGCATTTCAAATGACTTCTTTTGGCGCTACTAAAATTATTAGAGATAATTTTATGCCGACGTTTAAGGTAAATACTTCAACAGGACTGTCCCATGTTTATATCAATCTGAATCATAAAGTATTCGATAGTTTTAAAAATTCTGATCCAACATCTACCTAAAATTGCATACATGTTACAGATTCAGGGCCAGATTTATCATCAAGCTGGTTCGTTATTGCCATACCCCGACGCTGATAATCAATTTTTGCACACTCTACATTAAAATTGCCATTGAATGCACAGGTGATTGAAACTACAACATGCAATATTTCGAGAAATTCTGCTATGGCAAACGTTCTGCGATTAACGTCAATTATTTTATGGGATGAGAGTACAATGGCGAATAAAAAATCACTAGAAGCATTTAATCGAACAATACAAGATTTACGTTGTAATCAACAGCTTTTTGGTGGTGCTTTGATAATACTGTCAGGGGATTTTCGTCAAATATTGCCTGTCATTCCTCGATCAACTCCTGCTGATGAAATAAATGCCTGTTTGAAGTCATCAATTCTTTGGAGATATGTACATTATGTACAAAAATTGACACTGAACATTAATATGCGTATTCACCTACAAAATGATCTAGCTGCCCATGAATTTTGAAAACAATTATTAGAAATTGATGATGGCAAAATATAAATCGACAGTACCAACGGATTGATCGCTGTACCAAACAATTTTTGTACAATTGCGCAATCGATAGATGAATTGATTGAATGTGTTTTTCCGAATATTCTTCAGAATTACAGAAATTATGATTGGTTGAGAAAACGCGCCATTTTAGCACCCAAGAACATTCATATCAATGCCAATAGTTTTCAAATTCAAGCGAAACTGCCAGTTGCCAACTGACAGTGTCATGTATCAAGATGAATTATCCAATTGAATTTTTATATTGTTGCGAAATATTAATCCACCAAAACTGTAATGGCACCAGATTGGCAGTGAAAAAGTTATTGCCAAATTTGATTGAAGCTACGATCCTAACTGCTAAATCAAAAGGAGAAGTTTGTTTGATACCGCGTATCCCTACGATTCCAACTGATATGGAAAAACCAAAAATATTGTTTATCCAAATGTTTTGGATTAATATTAATATTTAATATTTTTTTGTTTGAATAAATGAATAATTTGATGTAACAATTAAATTGTTTTATTATTTCACTTTATACGTAGCGAAGCACGTCCGGGCCGCTAGTATAATATAGTTATCACCTTCCTAGTATAGTTGCGGTCTTTAAAAAAATAATCTAAATAAACTGGCGTATTTACCAAACATCACTCTACGATTTCGATCTTTTAAATTAACAGAATGTCAACTCACTCTTCTCTGAACTTTGTGATTCTCCTTATCTACAGTACCTGAATCAAATTCAATCTTGTAACATAGTAATATTCCTTCATTTTATCAATACTTAAAGAAATTCTGCTGGCTACTCTTCTACCTTAGATAAATTTGTATTGCTCCTATATGATCCCAAAATAGTCTCAATTTTATTTTACACAATTCTCCCGTCAATCATTTTCCGATACCAACTTACAGCCTACATAAAATCTTGTACCATTACTTAACTAAAATCCATTATCATATTAGCAGGTATTATTGAAGGAAAAACTAATAATCTAATGTATTCTTGATCGAGACTGATGTAATTCTGAAAACTTGCTGTTTACATTTGGTTTAGACTGCTTTATTTCAACTTTCACTCTGATTTGGAGATTTTCCTTCTTGTCGAATCCTTTACATCTATTGTTGGTATTTATTTATCACCAACCCGGATTCCAATACTTCTCTGTTTTCCAGTGAAAAATGTTTTTGTTATCGAACAAGAAATTCTTCCTACATATTTCATTTCTGTATTTTATTTTTGTATGGCCTCTTGAAGAAATGTTATAACTAGAATTCCAAACCACCAACAGAACTGTAGATGCATTTATTGCTTTTTAATTAAATTTACTATGTCACAGTGGCTATCTCGAGCGATATGACTTCCACATCAATTGAACTATAAATAACGTGAAAGTGAGAATTTCAGGAAAATCCATTTGTATTTCAAAAACTCTCGAGTAAATATAGAATTTAACAACATAAAAGGAAATGCCTGACATTTCTCGACTTGAAAATTGATCTTTATCTGATTGAACTCATTAATGTCACCATAAAATTTTAATAGTTCTGTTTTTATTACAATGCACGTCTTAGGGATGTTTCTAACTTCAAACAAATGTGCTGCAAATTCTCAGAAAGGATTTGAAATTTTATTTAACTAATTCCAATTTCACCCTATCTCGCAGGTGAAGGCTTCCGAGCTGAATATAGTTCAGCAGTAGACGATAGACAAAATGGATCATCAAGAAAACCACGAAGGAATAGAACCACTTTTACCAGCGGGCAGCTGACAGCTCTGGAAAAAGTATTCGAGAGAACACATTATCCAGATGCATTTGTGCGGGAGGAGTTAGCCAATAAGGTCGGCCTAAGTGAAGCTAGAGTTCAAGTGAGTGTGAGGTTTGGGGCTTAAGACATGGATAGTAATAAAACAATTTATTTTTTTTTAATTTTCCTCAAAGGTGTGGTTTCAGAATCGACGAGCAAAATTCCGTCGCAACGAACGACGATCTGCTGGTTCTACAACGCCGCAGCCCATACCACCAATAACGACCGCACACAAAATGGAAAAATCACCAGCGCTATTTCATCAACAGATGGATCTACCGCATCATCCATATCACCTGGGCTTCCCTGGCATGGGAATCTATACCGCAAAGAACTACAACAGTAGCTATAGCGGATTTGCGACGGCTGAGAGTAATAACGCCGGTTGCTCCTTCCTGACACCTTCAAACTACTGTGGAGCATCGTCGTATCAACATGGCTATGCTTCATTTCGGTACAAAAGTCAAGGATTCCCTTCAATTTGACAAGTAGAACTAAATATAAGAGCAAAAGTATCAGCATTAATGTTAATTCAAACTACCTAAATGTACTAATTTATTTTTTAATAACTCTATGTATAGGTTATATCTATAGGTTTAAACTAACGAACTAATATAATTTGAATGTTTTGAAAATCGGAAAAAAAGATACTTACGAGTGTTTTTTGTAGATGAAATTTGTTGCGCAAGTGCGTAGTTAAGTTTTGTACCTAAGAAAAAATAAACCAGTGAATCAAGTACCTAGTCGAAATCAACTGTTTAATTTGTAATCCTTCTAAGGACTGACCCTGTTTAGATTCTGTGGGTGAAAAGGTGAGAAGTTTTCACCAATTTCAACCATAAAACCATCGTCATGGCGTAGTGAAAAGTCACAATCTAAACATTTTACTGTAGAAAAAAATCTTGAGATTTTAATCAAACTTATAATGGAGAAGGGAAAAAAACAGTTTTTCATGGTTGAACATCCCTTATTTTGTTAGACCCAAATTAACAGAAGGGTATTATTTGGCTATCTGAATTTGTAAACATATTTTTCAAAGAATCGCCACTTTTATACTATTTGTCGACAAAATTTTGGTATTTATTATATCCGTTTAAGGAAGCAAGTCGACCAAGTCCTAAGAGTCTTGTGAAGGCAGACAAATAATGTCAGCAAAACTTTGGAACACTATTAAACCAGAGATTATAAATGACTATGAAATTATGAATTGGATAATCTGATTTACAGTGGGTGGAAAAGAGCTTGGGTATTTGCTTTAAATTTGATAAAAACATATGTTAAATAAATATCTTGTTGTTTTTGTTTTTAAAGTTATGGGGTTTTTCATTCGCAAATTCAGATTTCAATAAAAAATTGACTTTTTTCATGGGGAATGGAATACAATTTAATATTGATTTAGTTTTGTCGTTGTATAAGTGTATAGCATAGAGTATAAGTGCCAACAGTGAATCAGGGTACACAGTGTATCACTTGCTCTCACAATGTAATATTGAGAAATATTGAGTTTCCAAAAAAAAATTTTGTTGTTTGTTTGTTTAATTTTATTTAATTTTATAAAAATGAACCCAGGGGGGCTACCAAAAATAACAATTTTTTGTAAAATTTTTTTTCAGACAGACAGACAGACAGAATTGCGGGACCCACTTTTTTGGTCTTCGCTATCATCATAATGTCAACTTTGACCAAAATCTCGAGTTCGATTTTTTTTACGAAAAAAATTCTCAAAATTCAAAATTCTCTGAGCCGTTTTTGAGAAAAATACGATTTTCTAAAACCATTTTTTAACATTTGTATGGGTACCTTTATTTTTAGGTAAGACCAATTTTTTTCCTCAGATCTTGTAGATTATATTAAGAAACTTTTCTTTATCAAGTTTAAAAAAAAATCGAAAACCCCATTTCCGAAATCTTGAGTTTCCAAAAAAAAATTTTGAAATTTTTTTAAGAATCCAAAAAAAAAAACTTTTAAAATTTGTATAGGTACGCAATAATATTTAAACCTTGGAGCGGCTTCATTATGATTAAGATTGGTTGTACTGTTTTCGAGAAAATCAATAACCATTTTTTGGAACATTTTTTTCAATCATTACCTACTCATAGTTTTAAATGAAATTTTAAGTTTTTTTTTTTTGTTAATTCTGTGGGACAGTTTTTGAGAAAAAAATATTTATAAGATTTCGAAAAAAATTCGTATGACAGGTACCGTTATTTTTGGTCATAAAAAAAAAGGAAAAAAAGTGTGGGGGGGGGGGGAATTCAAAACTACCAAGTTTAACGAAAATCAACCTAGCCTCTTAGGCCGTAGTCGAACAGACAGATACCCAGAATTTTGGGACCCACTTTTTTTGTCTTCGCTATCATCGTAATGTCAACGAAAATAACAATTACTCGTAGTTTCTTTTAACAAAATTAACCCTTATTTGGTTGTTTCGGGGGGGGGGGGGGGTTGAACCCCTAAAATCCCCACGTGCGTTCGTCCTGCATCATGAATATCGAAAATAACCATCGAAAAACACTTACCCCCCGTTTCACAGTGGAAGTTTAAACTTGAGTTCAGCTGAACCTGATCTGGAGTTTAACTTTGAAGTTCAACTTGTCCGGTTTATTGTTGAACTGAAGTTTAAACCAAAAGTGGGGTTTAAACTTCCACTGTGAAACTGGGGGTTAGAATTGTTTGCGTGTTTTTTTGAGTCGGTTAATTCAGTTAGCAGTAATTCAACATCTATCATTCCTAATGGGGAAGAAAAGTCTGGTATAGGGAACATACAGCTATGCTTTGATGATGTTTTTTTGCTCACCAGTCACTTAAAATTAATACTAGTTATGGAACCGATGGTATTACAGAACCAGTTCTAAAAAATTGTTCCCATTCTCTTTGTCATTTTTGACTCCTTTCTTTTAAATCAGGCTCAAAAAAAAAAACAGTAGAAAATTATAGAGGTATATGCAAACTAGCAGCGATTCCTAAAGTGTTCGAAAGTTTGGTAAACAATAAAATTGAGTTTTTAATTAAGGATTGTTTATCTGAATCTCAACACGGTTTTATATCTGGTCGTCCGGCCGTCACAAACCTAGTATTTTTTTCATCTTATGTGATAAATGCGTAAGAAAATAAATGCCAAGTAGATACAGATTTTAACAAAGCTTTTGATTCTGTTGATCACAATTTTCTCACAAATAAGTTTAGAAATTTTGGTTTTCATTCTAAGATCTTATCTCACAAATAGAACTTAACGTGTATTAATTGATAATAAAACTTCTAGAGTAATTGAATACACTTCAGGGGTTCTACAAGGAAACCATCTGGGCCCTTTGCTCTTTAATTAATATATAAATGCCATTGTAAATTCTATAGAGAATTGTTGCTTTTTGCTCTACGCAGATGATCTAAAACTGTTTTTAAAAATAAAAAGCCATGACGATTGCATAGGAGTTCAATCAGATTTAAATCGTGTTTCAAATTGGTGTTTTCAAAATAATCTTAAATTGATCATAAACAAATGTAACACACTATATCATTCAGTAAAATCTCAAATGTTTTGCAGTTCCCTTACCAAATTAACTCAGCATCATTAACAACAAATAGTGAAATTAAGGATCTTGGAGTCTCCTCTTGTTTGCTCTATCTTTTTTTGGTGCTGGAAGGTCTAAAAATGTATGCACCGCGTACTCCATCTCGGAATATGTAGTCACTTTATTGGATGCCCCATCTAGTTCGTAAGGCTGTACTGTCATTGTGTGGAGAACAGCTTGTCCGGTTGGTTTGATTGCCGTCTTGATATCTTCGTTTATTTTGACATCTTTGCCGATAGTTACTTGGCGCGTCTGGTATTCGCCATAGATCAAAACATCCTTCAGAGTTTCTTGAGACGATAGAATATAATTAAATGAAGATTTGGACGATTTTTTCACACGCAACATAAAGCTGTCGTCAGGATTGTCTTGGTTTTTAAAGAATTCATTATTGGGAAATTTGACATATATATCTTCTATGAACGAGAATATAACCACAAACAAGCGTTCTTCGCGGACCCTCGTGTATTGTAATCGTTTGGTTTGAGCAAATTTAATAAAACAAATATTACGATGGAGCTCAGATTTGCGCAAAATCGGATACCATGGATATTCGCAATAATGTAAATGATCGCTCTGAGAATACAACGCAAACATATGCTGCTTGTGCGTTGGTGTAATCTTGCAATCATAATTAAAGACCAATGCCCTATTATGCGTTTTTTCAACCCTTGTAAAATCATAAGTCAACTCGTCATCACTGTTTGGTTTGATAATCTTGTATACCTCATAATAAGAAACTTCGTTGATGGTGTCACGGGGGAACTGCTTCAATTTAGCAGCGCATACACGGTGCACTATGAAACCTTGTACGTCTTTGTTGATTTTGAAAATTTCATTTGGAACGGTGTTACCGATGCTGTTGCAATTGCGCATGGCCGCCTGGCAATACCGACAAGACTCCATTACATCCAACGACCAAGTAGTTTCAAATTCGTTAATAATGATCTTTGGATTTTCTTTATATTGTATTGCTAGTTGGTGCATCACATTCTGATTTTCGGGGAAATACATGAAGAGCATCATGTCGATGTTGGGGTCGTTTATGAGATTCCTGTCCTCATTCAATGTCACTCCTCTCAAACTATTTGTTCCATTGAAAAAAAATATAGGTGGATTTTCGTGGTTCAAAAAGTTGCTTATAGATGACATGGGATCTGATTCCATTTGGATAGCAACATCTGACATGGGATCTGATTCCGTTTGGATAGCAACATCTAACTTCGAAACTTCACTATTGCTTATAGATGACATGGGATCTGATTCCGTTTCGATAGCAACATCTAACTTCGAAACTTCACTATTGCTTATAGATGACATGGGATCTGATTCCGTTTGGATAGCAACATCTAACTTCGAAACTTCACTATTGCTTATAGATGACATGGGATCTGATTCCGTTTGGATAGCAACATCTAACTTCGAAACTTCACTATTGCTTATAGATGACATGGGATCTGATTCCGTTTGGATAGCAACATCTAACTTCGAAACTTCACTATTGCTTATAGATGACATGGGATCTGATTCCGTTTGGATAGCAACATCTAACTTCGAAACTTCACTATTGCTTATAGATGACATGGGATCTGATTCCGTTTGGATAGCAACATCTAACTTCGAAACTTCAATGGAATTCGCATGTGCTGGTGGTTGGTGCTGTGGAGGGAATAGATTTTGTGCCTCTAGAGTTGAATTGAGTGTTGGTGGCGTTGTATACCAGTCGTTTGTTTTGCGCTTTTTAGGAATGATGCTACGCGAAGACATGGGCGAAAACAGCGTTTCCATCATGTCGGGGTCACCAATTTGGGCGCTTCTGCCCAACCAATAAATAGACAATTTGGGTGCTTGTGCCCAACCAATAAAGAACACTTCTTTTTTAGTTATTACAAGTAAACTTTTGAAATTTATTAATTCTAAAATACAAAAATACAATTTTGACTGGATGTGAAGATTACTGATCTGATAGCGGTCGCAGTCGAAATAAGAATGCCAGCCTTTTTAACCCGCCAGACAGCTAATTGAATTGAATTGAATTCTTTATTGAGTCTTTTTAAATCTTTTTTTGTTCTTAGCGATATCTTATGTTATACTGCGGTAGTGTTGCTTAAACATCGATAGTCTATCGATAGTAAAAAACTATCGCGTACATCGATAGTTTTAAAAAAACTATCGAAAAACTATCTATTGTTTCAATAATATAAGTATTCCAAATAATGTTATCAAAGCGCTATCTTTCTGAATGCAACCACTGTTCAATTTTCAACTCCTACAATCATTGACTTATTATACATGGACTGCCAGAGCCCAACTTCACGATGGTTCAACTTAAAACTGTACGGAACTAGCGCTCTTGGTGCAAACTCGGAAAACATGGTGTAACTTTTGGTTTTGGTATTTGATATATCAATTGAGTTTGTAAAGGGTGTTGAGCGAGAATTGTTTAAGTTTATTATTAAATAAAAACTTGAGGGCTATTTTCATGCTTTATTTGCCGATTTAAGAGTCATAATACTCGTAGCATTTATCATAGACAGGAGAAGAGCATTACTTATATCAATTTGTAAACACCTTATTGTTTAACACAAATCAAAATTTCAACTTTTCATTTCAATTTATTGTGAACATTGTGTTCAAATTATGATGAAAACTATCTAGTAAAAAATGGATGCGATTCAACATGAAAAGATAAATTAAAAAGTTCATATTGTTCTACTTACATTTATGTAGATAGGAGATTTTTTTGAAATAATAGCAAATTCACTTATAGTTAGATAAATATAATGACAAAAATGCCATTTCCATTTTAAAATATAAATATAAATTTACGAACAACCGGTTCTACCTTTGTATTAGGTTACCTGTCAAAACCTTACAGTAACAATCGCCAAGCAATTCAAGCCCTAGAAGACAATATCCGCCGTAAAGCAGTTTTCACCCTTTATATTATTGTTGTTATTTTGTCTTGGATAACGTTAAAATGTAAAGTTCAAAATGTGATAGATGGCTATAGTTTCTATGGCAAAAATCGTAGTTCAGGCCAGAAGCCAAGAGATGGCCTCTGGAATTAATATTTATTTTTACCACTTTTGCACCAAGAGCTCTAATGTCGGTAGGGAGAGGTTGAACCATATCATTGAAATGTTTGTATAGAAATTTCATACGACTAGCAGTCCATATATAATACGTCAATGACTACATACCTATCAAAATTTAATATTGAAAACAACAACAAACGATTGGTGAATAAAAATAAGCTAGTAATTGAAATGGATAATTTAGTGAAGATAGAGTTTCGGATGTTGAAATGTGGGAGGTGTTTAGGTGGTGTCCGAAAAAGTATATTTTTTTTTTTTTTTTTTTTTTTTTTTATAATTCACTCGCGCTCAAGGGTATGTTACGAGACCCTTATAATGTTTTAAACACAGCACGGGCGAGGAAGAAATTAGGAGGGGAGAGAAAGGAGGTGTCGATGAACATTGGTTTTGAATGTTTGCAAATTGAAATGGCAAGGGAAAACTGTGCCGGGTAAGTTATTCCATAATCGTGTTGTGCGACTAAAAAACGAATCTCTATATTTGACGGTACGACCAAAGTTAGGCTCAAGGGTGAACTGATGAGCATTCCTAGCGAAGCGGGTATCACGGGTGAATTGGTAAAGGGGAGGAATGCAACTGGCTACTTCGAGTGAGCATTGCTTGTGAAAGAAGCGATAAAACAGGGAAATACATGAAACATTCCGACGGTGTTCAAGAGATGGGAATGAATCCATGATAGCTCTGTTTCCAATCAGTTTTAACGCTCTGTTTTGAATTCTATCCAATAAATGGAGAGAAGATTGAGCAGCGCCTGCCCAAAGGTGTGAGTTATACTCGAGTTTTGGACGTATATACGCCTTATAAATGGTAGCCAGATCAGAAGGGGTAAAAAATTTCTTACATCGATATAGAAATCCTAAGCATTTAGCAGCATTCTTGGCGGTCTCGAGAATGTGATCATTCCAACGAAGATCGTCGTTAACACACATACCGAGTACTGAGAGCTTTTCGGTTTCTTCGATGCAAGTGCCATTTAAGGACAATGGCATAGGGGGTATATTTTGCTTCAACGACAATAGACAGCATTGAGTTTTCGAAGCATTAAACTCCACACGGTTTTTTGTACCCCATTTAACAATGCTGTAAAGATCGGAGTTTAATGAACTTATCATACGGTACCGTTGCAAATTCACTTCCGAAGGAGATGGACGTGAATTTGGGAACGAGTATGAAAAGCTTAGAGTGGAGTCGTCGGCAAAACAATGAAGTGGATTAGAAGTTTCAGACAAGAGATCATTTATAAAAATGAGGAAGAGAGTCGGAGACAAAACGGAGCCTTGGGGAACACCAGCATTTATTTTGTGAAGATCAGACTTAAAACCATCCAATACAACATGTATTGAACGATCTAGAAGGTAATTTATAATCCAAAGAATAAGGGTTTCGTTGATGCCAAACGCACGCATTTTCGATAAGAGAGCCTGGTGCCAAACTCTATCAAATGCCTTAGAAATATCAAGCGCAATAATCTTACTTTCTCCAAAACAATGTAAAGATCTGTTCCACTCTTCGGTGAGATATGCCATCAGATCACCAGTGGAACGATTGCTGCGAAAGCCGTATTGCCGGTCATTAAGAAGCTTTCGATCTTCGAGATATTTCTTGAGCTGATGATTTATCAGCGATTCCATGACCTTGGAAAGAAGGGACGTAAGTGCGATTGGTCGATAGGACGAGGGGGAGGAAGGGTCACCTTTTTTAGGAACAGGCTGGACAAATGCTGTTTTCCATCTTCTAGGGAAGATTCCAGAACAGTAGGAGCGATGGAAAAGCTTACGCAATGGTTTTGCCAGCGATGAAGAACACCTCTTCAGAAGAATGGGGGGTATACCATCAGGACCAGCGGATTTGTTTATATCAAGATCTCGAAGGGCTCTTGCAACTGTACGAGTGCGGAAATATACCTGTCCCATTGAATGATTTACGTTCTCAAGTACAGGAGGGGCAATGTTGCTAACAGGCAACCTGGAGCTTGCAGCAAAATGAGCTGCAAGTACATTTGCCTTCTCTAAAGAGCTAGTTATCGGTTTGTCTTTGTAGATGAGCGTTGGAACCGAAGATGAAGTTGAATTTTTTATGTTCTTGACAAATGACCAGAAATTTCTACTGCCTTTGGGACATTGCAGGATTTTTTGCCTTAATTTCTGTTCATGTAAAAATTTGGTTCTCTTTATAACAGCGTTGCATTGGTTTCTGATTTGTTTAAACTTTTTCCGATTTTCCTCAGTTGGGTTGGCTTTATAAGAGCGGAAACTTACTTCTCTTAACCTGATAGCTTCTTTACAGCTTGTATCGAACCAAGACTTTTCTTTAGGCTTTATACTCTTAATTCTGTAAGGAATAAACGTACGCATCCCAAGAAAAATCACTTCTGTGATCATATCAGCACTGGCATCAACGTCACTATCGAGGAAACATAGTGACCAGTTAAAAATTCTAAAAAAGTTATTAAGACCGTCCCAGTTGGCTTTCTCGTATTGCCAAACGGTCCTAGTGGGATGCTTCTCTTTAACTGGATGAATGGGACTCGAGAAATTGGCTGATATTACACAATGGTCCGAAGTGCCGAATGGAGGTTTTACCGTTATGGTATACTTATCAGGGCTAGAAGTAAGAAACAAATCAAGAGTGTGAGCGTTTTGCCCAGCAACATCTGGTATACGGGTGGGCTCATCTACCAGCTGAGTAAGGTGGTGCATCTCAGCAAAGATCTCAACATATCTTCCTTCGGGTGTTGTCTGTCCTGAATGGCGGAGCCAATTTGAATTGTGTACATTGAAGTCGCCCGCAATAACGACTTCAGTGTGAGGGTACAGGGAAACAATTCGGGAAATGGAATCAGACAACGCATCAAACTCATTGAGAGTTGAATTGCTGTCCAGATTTGGACTCCTATAAATAAAACAATAATGGATGATGTGTTTGCGGACAGTAAATTTGAGCCACATGAAATTAAAGTTCGTATTAGAACAATGTCCGTATTGAGGAAGACTCTGGCAAGCAACATCATGTCTAATGTAGACTAAAATGCCGTGATGGCGAAAGAGTAAAGGCATTAGGTTATAGCCAGGGAGGCGAAATTCTGAAAGATCAGTATTTGCACCAACCTGTGTTTCACCTAGTGCCAAAACAGCTGGTCTGTACTTAACAGAATGGGCGTACAAGTCAAAGAAATTCCTTCTTAGCCCACGAATATTGGTAAACACAACACAAAAATCACTTACCATGTTCAAAATCACAAACACCCAAAACACAACTCTGACGATCTAAATTCAACCATGAAGTGCATGTCCAATGGATTCAAATCAAAATACAAACCGTTCTAGGTGTTATGCCCATAGAACGCTTTGTACCTGAAATCAATCAAGACATACAAACACAATCGAATTATACATCAGATGTCACTTAACTATCCATTACAAGAATCATGCGATAAGCATCACAAGAGACATGCAATGGGTAGCAAGCGACAGTTACTACGAGGCAAGTGGATAAGTGGGAGATGGTGATGGAGAGAAACGCGCCGTTAGCTGGTGTGATGTTGATGCCAATGATTAAGAAATTTTTTTTTTTGTTTGTTTTATTGTTGTTGTTTAGATTATTTGTTTTTTTTTCTGTTTGTAATATTCTTGGTTTTGTTGGGGCGCACTACTATAACTTATCGCACTCGCGTCGCGACCGCTTAGTATGAGCGGTGGATCAACACTGTGGCATACTTGAGGGTATGTTCGTTGGTATTTATTTTGTTATACTTTGCCGTTACTAATCCAAAGTGTGATCGCTCCGAAATTTACAGAACAAATATTTTTTCAAATGCAAAACTTTAATTCATACCATAATTCCGGCTTTACACTACTGCCATTAATTTTGTCATAAAATATTGAATTAATTTACGCGAAGGCGATTGGTTTCGATTGATATATTTTATCAGTTCACTGGCATTTGTTCAAAAATGTCATGTAATTGCGGCATTATGTTGAATTTATATAACAACTGAAAAAATTGCTCATTTTAGTTGAATTAATACGATGTTAAGGCTGTTTTAGTATGGAGCTAGGTTAAGACAACGATTTTGCAAAATTTTAATCAGACACAGCATCATACTTTCTCTACACTTTTATTGAAGTTAAACTCTCAGAATAGGTACCTATTTTATTTTGTTAGTATCGTTCTAACTTCATATTGTAAGACATTTTCATACACTTTAACATTAATGTAAATATATTATTTTGTATTACTTAGTAATATCTTTCATTCAAGTATTGACTACATATATTATTAATAAAGTTTTTCCTGAAAGAAGAAGTCATTGATTTTTAATTAATTTAGAAATATTTTGCATAAAATAATTCAATATACTTTTCTTGTGTTCAAATCAATTTGAGGTTTTTTTTTAAATAATCTCTCATAATATGACTCTTTAACATTTAAAAACGTCAAAATAGGTCTGTTTTCTTAGTTTTTTGCACGAACTACCATTGTTGTAAGGTTGCTCAGAATCAATTTATTAAAAGAAATTTCCTTAGACTAGGCGGTTTCTATATCAAAATATAGATCGTTCTCCATCTCTCAAGCCATGAACTGAATGATGACTGCGAACTTCAATGGATTAAAAAAATTAGGTTCTGCCACTTATAATTCCATTACAAGGTGGAAATGATGTGAATCATTTTTATAAATCTCTGACGAAGGGAGTAAGATAAAGTACAGAAACCTAAAAAAAAATTAAAGGATTGGTTTGATTTTGATAAGATGAACTCTCCATCTAGTGGTTTGTCAAAAAAAAAAGTTTTGACATTTTCGCTGCATGATAAGTATATTTGTTGGTGGCGTTAAGCCATAAAACATTGTTCAAATGCATGACAAGCACGTGCAAGTCTTTTATTTCAGTGGCAAGAGGACGTTGCCCTTTGTGAGTTTTTTTTCTGTAAAATTGTGTTTTTACGAATTTCTTTGAGATTTTTTTAAATTTTATCCGAGTAATTTGTTTTATTTTGTCTGTCCATTTCATCATATAATTTTCGTTTGCTGTTTTAATATTTTAATCAGTGCTTATTATGCTGTGCTGTGTTCTCATCTCTTGCAAATGAACCAATAAATGCATGATCAATCATCAATCTTGCATATACAATATTTCTATGCAGTACGCTAAATTGAAAGGATTTCGATTTTTCTTCAAGCCTACATCCGATCTATATGTGTGACTTTTTCAATAATATACTTACACGCGTGCTTGTCATGCATTTGAACAATGTATATCTAGCTTTAAACATAAGTCAAACAAACTTTACGTTACGCAGCGGAGTCCACTTACTCCTAACACACGCCACAAACTACTTCATCGAAGCATATTGTCGATAAGGTTTTTGGGTTGTGTGAAATGAATAAGTGCCGACACGGCAGTTCGCAACTGCTTGGTTTGAGCAACTAAAAGGTTTGTGTTTTGACTAAAAGGCTCTGTTTTTAATAAGGAATAATCATAGATGTCTATAGTTTCTATGTGTAAAGCTACATAAATGTAGAGATATTTCTAGATTTAAGTACAAGTGAAAGGGTTAAATTGTGGGAAAAAAAGTGGCTTCCATTTGAATATATTATGTACATACATATGTAAAGTCACAAACTAAATAGTACGATTGCATTGTATGTTTATTGAGAACATTCGATAACAAAAATTTGGCACTCGGACGAACGTTGATGTTTACACATCTTAACCGTGAGTCCTGGCACTCACACTTTTTTTTATTTAATTTTATAAAAATGAACCCAGGGGGGCTACCAAAAATAACAATTTTTTGTAAAATTTTTTTTCAGACAGACAGACAGACAGAATTGCGGGACCCACTTTTTTGGTCTTCGCTATCATCATAATGTCAACTTTGACCAAAATCTCGAGTTCGATTTTTTTTACGAAAAAAATTCTCAAAATTCAAAATTCTCTGAGCCGTTTTTGAGAAAAATACGATTTTCTAAAACCATTTTTTAACATTTGTATGGGTACCTTTATTTTTAGGTAAGACCAATTTTTTTCCTCAGATCTTGTAGATTATATTAAGAAACTTTTCTTTATCAAGTTTAAAAAAAAATCGAAAACCCCATTTCCGAAATCTTGAGTTTCCAAAAAAAAATTTTGAAATTTTTTTAAGAATCCAAAAAAAAAAAACTTTTAAAATTTGTATAGGTACGCAATAATATTTAAACCTTGGAGCGGCTTCATTATGATTAAGATTGGTTGTACTGTTTTCGAGAAAATCAATAACCATTTTTTGGAACATTTTTTTCAATCATTACCTACTCATAGTTTTAAATGAAATTTTAAGTTTTTTTTTTTGTTAATTCTGTGGGACAGTTTTTGAGAAAAAAATATTTATAAGATTTCGAAAAAAATTCGTATGACAGGTACCGTTATTTTTGGTCATAAAAAAAAGGAAAAAAAGTGTGGGGGGGGAAATTCAAAACTACCAAGTTTAACGAAAATCAACCCAGCCTCTTAGGCCGTAGTCGAACAGACAGATACCCAGAATTTTGGGACCCACTTTTTTTGTCTTCGCTATCATCGTAAAATGTCAACGAAAATAACAATTACTCGTAGTTTCTTTTAACAAAATTAACCCTTATTTGGTTGTTTCGGGGGGGGGGGGGTTGAACCCCTAAAATCCCCACGTGCGTTCGTCCTGCATCATGAATATCGAAAATAACCATCGAAAAACACTTACCCCCCGTTTCACAGTGGAAGTTTAAACTTGAGTTCAGCTGAACCTGATCTGGAGTTTAACTTTGAAGTTCAACTTGTCCGGTTTATTGTTGAACTGAAGTTTAAACCAAAAGTGGGGTTTAAACTTCCACTGTGAAACTGGGGGTTAGAATTGTTTGCGTGTTTTTTTGAGTCGGTTAATTCAGTTAGCAGTAATTCAACATCTATCATTCCTTATGGGGAAGAAAAGTCTGGTATAGGGAACATACAGCTATGCTTTGATGATGTTTTTTTGCTCACCAGTCACTTAAAATTAATACTAGTTATGGAACCGATGGTATTACAGAACCAGTTCTAAAAAATTGTTCCCATTCTCTTTGTCATTTTTGACTCCTTTCTTTTAAATCAGGCTCAAAAAAAAAACAGTAGAAAATTATAGAGATATATGCAAACTAGCAGCGATTCCTAAAGTGTTCGAAAGTTTGGTAAACAATAAAATTGAGTTTTTAATTAAGGATTGTTTATCTGAATCTCAACACGGTTTTATATCTGGTCGTCCGGCCGTCACAAACCTAGTATTTTTTTCATCTTATGTGATAAATGCGTAAGAAAATAAATGCCAAGTAGATACAGATTTTAACAAAGCTTTTGATTCTGTTGATCACAATTTTCTCACAAATAAGTTTAGAAATTTTGGTTTTCATTCTAAGATCTTATCTCACAAATAGAACTTAACGTGTATTAATTGATAATAAAACTTCTAGAGTAATTGAATACACTTCAGGGGTTCTACAAGGAAACCATCTGGGCCCTTTGCTCTTTAATTAATATATAAATGCCATTGTAAATTCTATAGAGAATTGTTGCTTTTTGCTCTACGCAGATGATCTAAAACTGTTTTTAAAAATAAAAAGCCATGACGATTGCATAGGAGTTCAATCAGATTTAAATCGTGTTTCAAATTGGTGTTTTCAAAATAATCTTAAATTGATCATAAACAAATGTAACACACTATATCATTCAGTAAAATCTCAAATGTTTTGCAGTTCCCTTACCAAATTAACTCAGCATCATTAACAACAAATAGTGAAATTAAGGATCTTGGAGTCTCCTCTTGTTTGCTCTATCTTTTTTTGGTGCTGGAAGGTCTAAAAATGTATGCACCGCGTACTCCATCTCGGAATATGTAGTCACTTTATTGGATGCCCCATCTAGTTCGTAAGGCTGTACTGTCATTGTGTGGAGAACAGCTTGTCCGGTTGGTTTGATTGCCGTCTTGATATCTTCGTTTATTTTGACATCTTTGCCGATAGTTACTTGGCGCGTCTGGTATTCGCCATAGATCAAAACATCCTTCAGAGTTTCTTGAGACGATAGAATATAATTAAATGAAGATTTGGACGATTTTTTCACACGCAACATAAAGCTGTCGTCAGGATTGTCTTGGTTTTTAAAGAATTCATTATTGGGAAATTTGACATATATATCTTCTATGAACGAGAATATAACCACAAACAAGCGTTCTTCGCGGACCCTCGTGTATTGTAATCGTTTGGTTTGAGCAAATTTAATAAAACAAATATTACGATGGAGCTCAGATTTGCGCAAAATCGGATACCATGGATATTCGCAATAATGTAAATGATCGCTCTGAGAATACAACGCAAACATATGCTGCTTGTGCGTTGGTGTAATCTTGCAATCATAATTAAAGACCAATGCCCTATTATGCGTTTTTTCAACCCTTGTAAAATCATAAGTCAACTCGTCATCACTGTTTGGTTTGATAATCTTGTATACCTCATAATAAGAAACTTCGTTGATGGTGTCACGGGGGAACTGCTTCAATTTAGCAGCGCATACACGGTGCACTATGAAACCTTGTACGTCTTTGTTGATTTTGAAAATTTCATTTGGAACGGTGTTACCGATGCTGTTGCAATTGCGCATGGCCGCCTGGCAATACCGACAAGACTCCATTACATCCAACGACCAAGTAGTTTCAAATTCGTTAATAATGATCTTTGGATTTTCTTTATATTGTATTGCTAGTTGGTGCATCACATTCTGATTTTCGGGGAAATACATGAAGAGCATCATGTCGATGTTGGGGTCGTTTATGAGATTCCTGTCCTCATTCAATGTCACTCCTCTCAAACTATTTGTTCCATTGAAAAAAAATATAGGTGGATTTTCGTGGTTCAAAAAGTTGCTTATAGATGACATGGGATCTGATTCCATTTGGATAGCAACATCTGACATGGGATCTGATTCCGTTTGGATAGCAACATCTAACTTCGAAACTTCACTATTGCTTATAGATGACATGGGATCTGATTCCGTTTCGATAGCAACATCTAACTTCGAAACTTCACTATTGCTTATAGATGACATGGGATCTGATTCCGTTTGGATAGCAACATCTAACTTCGAAACTTCACTATTGCTTATAGATGACATGGGATCTGATTCCGTTTGGATAGCAACATCTAACTTCGAAACTTCACTATTGCTTATAGATGACATGGGATCTGATTCCGTTTGGATAGCAACATCTAACTTCGAAACTTCACTATTGCTTATAGATGACATGGGATCTGATTCCGTTTGGATAGCAACATCTAACTTCGAAACTTCAATGGAATTCGCATGTGCTGGTGGTTGGTGCTGTGGAGGGAATAGATTTTGTGCCTCTAGAGTTGAATTGAGTGTTGGTGGCGTTGTATACCAGTCGTTTGTTTTGCGCTTTTTAGGAATGATGCTACGCGAAGACATGGGCGAAAACAGCGTTTCCATCATGTCGGGGTCACCAATTTGGGCGCTTCTGCCCAACCAATAAATAGACAATTTGGGTGCTTGTGCCCAACCAATAAAGAACACTTCTTTTTTAGTTATTACAAGTAAACTTTTGAAATTTATTAATTCTAAAATACAAAAATACAATTTTGACTGGATGTGAAGATTACTGATCTGATAGCGGTCGCAGTCGAAATAAGAATGCCAGCCTTTTTAACCCGCCAGACAGCTAATTGAATTGAATTGAATTCTTTATTGAGTCTTTTTAAATCTTTTTTTGTTCTTAGCGATATCTTATGTTATACTGCGGTAGTGTTGCTTAAACATCGATAGTCTATCGATAGTAAAAAACTATCGCGTACATCGATAGTTTTAAAAAAACTATCGAAAAACTATCTATTGTTTCAATAATATAAGTATTCCAAATAATGTTATCAAAGCGCTATCTTTCTGAATGCAACCACTGTTCAATTTTCAACTCCTACAATCATTGACTTATTATACATGGACTGCCAGAGCCCAACTTCACGATGGTTCAACTTAAAACTGTACGGAACTAGCGCTCTTGGTGCAAACTCGGAAAACATGGTGTAACTTTTGGTTTTGGTATTTGATATATCAATTGAGTTTGTAAAGGGTGTTGAGCGAGAATTGTTTAAGTTTATTATTAAATAAAAACTTGAGGGCTATTTTCATGCTTTATTTGCCGATTTAAGAGTCATAATACTCGTAGCATTTATCATAGACAGGAGAAGAGCATTACTTATATCAATTTGTAAACACCTTATTGTTTAACACAAATCAAAATTTCAACTTTTCATTTCAATTTATTGTGAACATTGTGTTCAAATTATGATGAAAACTATCTAGTAAAAAATGGATGCGATTCAACATGAAAAGATAAATTAAAAAGTTCATATTGTTCTACTTACATTTATGTAGATAGGAGATTTTTTTGAAATAATAGCAAATTCACTTATAGTTAGATAAATATAATGACAAAAATGCCATTTCCATTTTAAAATATAAATATAAATTTACGAACAACCGGTTCTACCTTTGTATTAGGTTACCTGTCAAAACCTTACAGTAACAATCGCCAAGCAATTCAAGCCCTAGAAGACAATATCCGCCGTAAAGCAGTTTTCACCCTTTATATTATTGTTGTTATTTTGTCTTGGATAACGTTAAAATGTAAAGTTCAAAATGTGATAGATGGCTATAGTTTCTATGGCAAAAATCGTAGTTCAGGCCAGAAGCCAAGAGATGGCCTCTGGAATTAATATTTATTTTTACCACTTTTGCACCAACAGCTCTAATGTTGGTAGTGAGAAGTTGAACCATATTCACAGAGCGTTTGTATGGAAATTTTATACGACCAGCAGTCCATATATAATACGTCAATGCCTACAATACTGGAACTCTTCTTTACGTCTCATCATTGCAGCTTGTGATTTTTGTTTGGGGGAACCACCGAATTTGTATTGCAATATGGATTGTTTTATTGTCAGTTGTCATTCTCTTTCGTTGTTCGTAATTGCGCGTGAATTCTGGTTTCATCCAAATTTGCTGTTTGCTTGGTAGTTTTTATTTTAATAATAATTGTGTTGCTTACTTATTTGCTAATGTTAATTTTATGTCTTAAATACGTTTTTAGGAAATCGGTGATGTCAATTTTGAGAAAAAAATCGTCAGTGTGGCTTTTTTTCAAGCCCGTCGGTGGAGGGGACACCAAATTCTTCTGCATTATTGATTTTTACTTGCGATATAGGCACTATAGGGCAAGTTCTACATTTGGAAAAAAATCGAACTCGAGATTTTGGTCAAAGTTGACATCACGTGATAGCGAAGACGAATAAAGTGGGTCCGCCAATTCTTTCTGTACCTCGATCTACAGCTAAGTCAATAGAGCTATTGCAAAATCTTATTATCTCAAAAACGGCTGTAACGATTTTGATAAAAAAAACTAGTGTGCTATAATGGACATGAACTACATTTTGGTAAAAACTAAAATTGAGAAAAAGTGTTATTTACGGTAACTGCCAACTGCCATAGAAGTAGAATCATTTTTTTGATTTTCGACTTTCTCATTAACTGTTCTAACGATTTTACCAATTTTTTTAAGCAGGAGCCCCCCTAATAATTAAAAAAAAAACTTAAGGTATATGAAAATATTCGAAAAAAATATTTTTTGGGTTTAAAACATTTTTTTTTGAAAAATCAATATATCTTCAAGGCGTGTGAACGATTATTTTGTTATTATTTCCTAAAATCTATACTACTAAATACTTAAAATTTGCATCCCAAATTATGTTCTTGAAAAATTTTAAAGAAATTTCTTATATAAAAAATTACTTTAATAATAAAACGATTACTTTTTTGGAAATCAAGTGGCAATTTCATGCATTTGAACATATTTGTCATATAAAATCCATGTTTTATATTGTATATATCAAATGTATTTAAAATTCCAAAGTATTTTTACATAAGAGTAAGTTCCTGGATCCTGGACCTGCTCTATAGGGCAAGTATTGATTTTGTATTAAAAAAAATTCCTAGTTGTAATCAAAATTGACACCACGATGATAGAGATAGTTAAATCCAAAAAAATGAATTCGCATTTAAAAAATTCGAAAACAATTTCTTGAAAAAAAAAATTAATTTAAACAAAAAACAATTTTTTTCTACTTTTGAATTTTTTAACATTTTTTCGTTAAACAATTTACTATTTACATTATTGAACCACTAAAATATATCTTTTATATTATAGCTACCCTATCTGTAAGCAACAAGAAAAAGATCGTGCGATCTAGTCGTGCTATATCATGGAGTTAAAAGCTCAAATGAATAAAATATTAAAATTTGTATTATTTAATAGATTTTGTAATAGAAAATCATTTCTAAGGCTATTTAAAAATTTAGTTAATAAAACTATCGATAGTATCGATATTTTTTTTTTCAAAAACTATCGATACTATCGGAAATGGAAACTATCGATTTTTAAGCAACACTATACTGCGGCTATAATGTATTGCCTGCTTTGACGATTATTTTATGAAATGCCTCGTGGCTGTGTTTTATCTATTGTTTGACTACTCTTGCTCATGGGAGTATGATATACATTTGAATTGACGAAAGGTCATTAACACTAATACGAATGTACAATATATACAGGAGACTAATACTAACTTAAAAAACTAGATGACGAGAGGTAACAATTGCCAGAGGAGTATTTTATTTTATACATTATTTCGAGAATATGAGCGAGAACGCTCTATGATATTTTGTCTCATTTAGAAAGGTTACAATATGTTTTGTGTTGAAATTGTATGAGAGATAGTAAGTTACGTTGAGATGCTACATTTATTCGAGGTGTTTTATTTGATTTTTTTTTTCATTCTTTTTAAATTTTGTTTCTGATAGTTTGAGTTGCCGACATTCGGACATGGATATGTATGGAGATATATACTAAACAAAACAAGTATATAACAAAATTTACACATGTATGGATACATTTTGAGAGATATATTAAATTGTACTTAAATGTTATTTGCGTTTGTACCATAGTATTATCACAATGAGTTTATTATTCAGTCTGTTAGTCTCCCCCTCATTTTGTGTGAAATTTATTTAAATTGTTTTTAAATTTAAAGACAACGAAAGGTCATGAGCCTCCTTTTGCCATCCTTCCAAAATTTAATTGAATTGTGTATTTTTAAGAAAAGAAAAATAAAAAAAATCAAATATTCTATTTAATTTATAAAAAGTGTCAATAAAATGCACACATTTAGTGAAACCGGAGCTGGAGTTCCTGCCTTCTTGGCTAAACTTTGGAGACTCGTCGAGGGAATAATTTAATATGTTGGAGTAAGGATGATCGAAGTTTCAGAATCAGGCCCAATTTGCCCGTGAGCTGCTGCGTACAGTCGAATCGGATTCAATAGCCGTGTTTTTTTGGAAAAGTTATCCGTAGTACAGTAGGATTTTATATGAACAACAACATCCGCAGTAGGATCACTGCCGATAACATCGGCAGTAGGATCACTGCCGATAAAAAGAGAAGTGAAATCCTGCTGCGGATAGAGATTTGACGTTTATTCGAGTATCGGCAGTGATCCAACTGCGGATGTTGTATTTGTTATTCATATAAAATCCTACTGTACTACGGATAAATTTTCCAAAAAAACACGGCTAATGTTAGATATTGATGCATCATCCTCCAAAATCAAGCCAAAGTAGACCAGCTCAAGGTGTTCCTGAGAAATATCAAGTTTTTGCCGATTTCTTTTTTAAGATGGAAAACTGTTTCTTCGACGTCAACATTGTCCAGATGAAGAAATTCATTTGGTTTATCTATAATGTGGATTCCTGCGAGGATTTTATACATATTCCTTATAAAATTCAATCTGAAAAACAAAATACAAAATGAATTATATGAAACAATGCAATGAAAATTGAAATTACCTCCATTCTCTTCCATTTCGATTTAATGTTTTTTTTTTCATATCATGCATCCGTCAAAAAAAAAATTATAGAAGAATGTGAAAATGTCGCAAATTTGCAAAATGCAGACGAAGATGCTATAATAAAGATGAACATGTTCGTCTTTATCTATAATTTGACTTCTGCATTTTTCGAATTTCCTATAATGCAGAAATCAAGTTCTTCTGCATTTTCCTCTTTTCTCTCTATCTAACAAATATGAATTCAGCATTTGGCATCCCTTTTTTTTTGCAGAAATCAAATGCAGATACATGTAAATCCACCATAATCTTCATCAATTGAATTTATAAAAAGAAATACCAAGGATTTCACGGACCTACATATATGTTTTATTAACGCTTTACAACTCATTGGTTAGATCTGTAATTGAATATGCTGATGTAATTTGGAATCCATAATTATTATAAAATTAACCTTGATAGAATTGAGCGTGTTCAAAGACATTTTACGAAAATCATTTTTTATAAAATGGGTTGGAACTTCATCCCCGATTATAAAGCTAGGTGCCAATTTCTAGGTCTAAAATCCCTGGAGTCTCGCAGAAAAAATCATGATGTTAAAAGTCCCTTTTTGCTCTCTCTAAATCCTATTTATGTGCCATCAATGTACTTAAGGTCAAGAAATCTCCTATTTCAACAAACGCGTAGCGCAAAGTATGGGAAAAATGAGCCGTTGTGGCGAGCTATCTCCTTGTTCAATGAAGTTTGCAAATCTCTCGAATTACATTTAAGTCGAGAAAAATTTAAAAACGAATTGCTATGTATTTTAACTCTAAAATTGTATATATGCATATGTAATTTTATGTTTTATTATTCGCAGTCTGTATAGCCTTTTGTGCTGGTAGATGGTTAATAAATAAATAAATAAATAAAATCATAGAGAAAATTCACAAAGCCTCGTTTACAGTTTTTAACTGAGAACTTACTGGACTTATGTATTCGACGACGACGACACATAAGTACACCTATGAACCCTCATACTCATATTTTGGTTATTTACTGTCGATTCTGGGACTATGTCATAAAATATGTAAGCCTTAACCACCATGAACATTGAAACACCTGCTAGTAGGCTATAAAATCAACAATGAAAAAAGGCAATATGGACAACTCATAAACAGACCGAAGGACATGATGTGAATATTTCTTCAATATTGACAGCCTAATATTAAAATAAAACAAATGTAATTATATATACATACATTCACAAAATAGAAAGTAAATTTATTGCGCTTAAAGCTTTTTCGAAATTACACAAAAAAGAATAGAAAAAATCAATAAATATCTTGCACATCTACGGAATATAATCTTTTCAAGCCTTCGCGCTCCTTTGACCTGCAATCGGCATTCCCAGTTCCATTTATTAAAACATTTTTTTCTTAACGGCAGTATAACGTTCCATGTATGTGTCGTATCCATCCAGATCGGTGAATTGTTTCGAGTTGAATAGGTTGCCATCCACACATAAGCTACTTATTTTGGACTCCTTAAGCATACGCGGAGTAAAGGCGCTAGCTTGCAGGCAGTTCTCCTCGATTCGCAGAGTTTTCAATCTTGGCGCGTCAGCTATTTCCTCCGAAAGGCTAGATATTTGATTTTGATTGACGTTCAACTCAATTACATACAAGTTGCGGACCTCGGCTGGAACTGTTGTGATTTTATTACGCGATAGATCCAGCACGTCCAACTGCTTCAGTCCACAAAGCATAATGGGAAAGTCAACTATTTGGTTATTGCTAAGATTGACTTGTTTCAATTGCTTCAAGTTCGACAGAGTTTTTGGAATCCTTGTCAAGAAATTGTCCATTACCAAGAGCACCTCAAGTTTTTGCAGCTCGCCTAAGACCTCAGGTAGTTCAGACAGTTTATTTCCACTGAGGTTAATGTGCTTGAGAAGTGTGAACCTTCCAATATCGTCTGGGATTCGTTCGAAGCGATTTTCGGATAAGTCTAATGTTTTTAGAACGTTTGGATAGGTTTTCAGTTGGGGAGGAAAGTCTTGAAGGCGCTGCAAGGAAATCTTTAGAATGCCAGTTTTTTGGGCTGTTTCCAAATGTTGTTTTATTTGTTTGTTGCCCATGGTGGCTAATTATTAAAATAGGTCTATTAGGATAGTGACTAATTTATTGATTAATTTTAATTAAATTCTTGAATGTATACACTTTTCAAAACAAAAATAAAATTCCATTACTTCACTTAAAACATATGATTTGACACTGTACACTCCACTGCACAGTGCACAAACACAGGGGCACAAATTGAATTGAATTAATTGGCTGTCATAAAAGGTAGTAGTTCAATGTCAAATGATTAGGCCTGTTTATATTTCAGAGGTCCTTTGAGGTTCTCTGATTGTTTGACAACTTGATACATTTTAAATTACATATAAATTTTAATACTACGTTTTCACCAAGAGTAAATCCGCTAGAGATTTAAAATAAATCTTGAAGTGTTTTCACTTTTCACCAAAGAAACTGAGATTTATTTGACGTTTTCACTCTGTCTTGTCATTCAATTGTCAATTTGGACAAGAGAAAAAAAATTGCAATTGGATAGTAAACAGGAAAAAAACAGATTCTCAATGAAGAAAGGTGTGTTCATAGGTGCGTTCTACAAAATAAGGTTTGTTTGTTTAGCAAATCTTCTGGGGCCTGTTTCAGCGCTATTACATCAACTACATCAACTACATCTTACAACTACATCCTACAACTACATCAGTTACATTTTTCTGTTTCACACATAAAACTGAAAGTGTTGTATGATGTTCATTTGACATTTCTTCTGCATATTTTTATTTGAGCTCAGTTTTCATGTTTTATTGTTTAATTCAAATCTCGTGAAAAAAACTTAATTTAACAAAAATATGTAAATATTTTCGATTATGACTTTGAATTTGATATACGAGTTGAAAGAAGAAGTAATGTATTTTTACAAAGAATCAATTTTAATTTGGAAGATCCATATTTTATGGAGCGATTTCGAATGCCAAGAAATTGTATTGAATTTTTGGTTGAATTGAATTTTTGGGTAAATATTTTATTTTCTAATAACGTATCTTATATCCTTTAGGCTAGTCGTGCACTGGCAACTGTGATCGAAATCAAATAGTTTAATCACCAGTTGAAAGAGAACCGCGCACTGGCAACTCTTTACTCACGCTCACACTCTTTTCTCTCTTGCGCTTATAGAAAACAGCTCAACTGTTGCGAAGGCAATCGTTTAGTTTGTGTCAAAACACAAACTTTTTAGTTGCTCGAATCGAGTTGCTCTAAGTGCGCGGTGGCCCATATAACCCATATGTTTCATTTTAGCAACCAAACAGTAGCGAAACTAAAAATTGGATGTGCGCGCCTGGCCTTAAACTCTTTCCAACTGCTTCTACATCAAACATTTATAGTGTATCAATGTAGCAAGATTTTACTGTTAGTTGTATTACAACAATGTAGCTCAAAAAGCTGTGAAACAGAATCATACATTTTTCCAATAATTCCAGTGTATCATCCATATCTACACTGATGTACTACAACTGAAAATCGAAAGTACCTATGCAACAGAATTGATGTATTACAACAGTCAAAATGATACATTGTACTTGATGTAGTATCGCTGAATCAGGCGCCTGATTGTGAGAAGATTTCAAGGAGATTTATTTTAAATCTTCATTTGAGGTGATTTATATTTGTATGGTAAATCTACAAGATTTAAAGGAGATTTATGGTAAATCCACTTAAATCCCGGATTTACCTTTGGTGAAAACGTAGTATAAGGGTATTCATGTAACGAGATAATTTTCCGCTTTGTAGAAAGATATAATATTCCGCAACATGTTTGCAAAAACACCCCCTAAAAAATACTTGCGTAAACGTGGGAAATAATGAAATTATAAGTTAAAATTGACATTTCTTAGTTTATCAGGTTTATTTCTACACTTTACGCAACAATTTCGTGAGATAATAAGGGTATTCATGTAACGGGATAATTTTCCGCTTTGTAGAAAGATATAACTTTCCGCAACTTGTTTTCATGAACACCCCCTAAGAAATACTTGCGGAAATGTGGGAAATATTTTGTGAAATGTCAAATTAAAAGTCAGAATCCATACTTCTTTAGTTTACGAGGTTTATTTCTGCACTTTCCGCAGCAAATTTGTGAGATAATTTTATGCGATTTGCAGAAACTTTTTCCCATACAAATTTTGACAGCTCGTTTCTGCGGAGATAAAATTATCTGGTTTACGAGGGTTTTCCGCGCTTACATGAATACCCCTAATTTTATCAGATTTGCAGAAAGTTTTTCCCATATAAATTTTGACAGCTCTTTCTGCAGAGATAAAATTATCTGGTTTCCGAGGTTTACGAGGGTTTTCCGCGGTTACATGAATACCCCTTTTATTCAAATAGAAAAAAGACACGAAGCGAAACACATAAGGCCAGGCGCGCACATTCAATATTTAGTTTCGCAACTGTTTAGTTGCTAAAATGAAACATATGGGCTTAGGCTAGTCGCGCACTGGCAACTGTGATCGAAATCAAATAGTTTAATTACCAGTTGAAAGAGAACCGCGCACTGGCAACTCTTTACTTATGCTCGCACTCTTTTCTCTCTTGCACTTATAAAAAACAGTTTAGTTTGTGTCAAAACACAAACTTTTTAGTTTCGAGAATCGAGTTGCTCTAAGTGCGCGGTGTCCCATATAAGCCCATATGTTTCATTTTAGAAACTAAACAGTTGCGAAACTAAAAATTGAATGTGCCCGCCTGGCCTTATATGGGACACCGCGCACTTATAGCAACTCGATTCGAGCAGCTAAAAAGTTTTGTGTTTTGACACAAACTAAACGATGGCCTTCGCAACAGTTGAGCTGTTTTCTATAATCGCAAGAGAGAAAAAAGTGAGCATGAGTAAAGAGTTTCCAGTGCGCGGTTCTCTTTCAACTGGTGATTAAACTATTTGATTTCGATCACAGTTGCCAATGCGCGACTAGCCTAAAGGGTATTCATGTAAACGCGGATAAACCTAGGAAACCAGATAATTTTATCTCTGCAGAAACGAGCTGTCAAATTTATGTATGGGAAAAACTTTCTATAAATCTGATAAAATTATCTCACGAATTTGATATACTCGTATAAATATCTGTTTTGACATTTGGGTATTTGTTTCATTTCATATACTCCAAATACTCCGATAGTGAGAAATCCAAAATTACAAAAAATAGTTGAATGCGGTAGGCACCAGTCAGTAATATCTAATAATTTCAAAATTTTTATTGAATTATAGATCGTTAAAATTAATCGAAAGGAACGAAAATTATCAAAATTCTAGCCGAAGTTTTCGATAAAAATACAACTTGGAAAACAATTTCTTGACATTTTCAAAAAAAAATTTTTTTGTCATATATCTTGTAGATTGTATTATAAAATTTTAAATTTAAAGCTTTCTAAAAATTAAGCATCGTCTTATTTTTACGAATAGATAACTTGCCATATGCCTATATCGCAAGTAAAAAGTCAATAGTGCAATTTATTTAAAAAAATATATTAAGTTTCATTCAAATTTCATTTAAAACTTGAATCATGTTGTCTCTTATACTACGTTTTCTCCAAAGGTAAATCCGGGATTTAAGTGGATTTACCATAAATCTCCTTTAAATCTCGTAGATTTACCATACAAATATAAATCACCTCAAATGAAGATTTAAAATAAATCTCCTTGAAATCTTCTCGCAATCAGAAGATTTGCAAAACAAACAAACCTTATTTTGTAGAATGCACCTATATAAGCCCACTTTCTTCATTGACAATCAACACAAAATAGAAATATCTGTTTTTTCCTGTTTAAAGCCTAGTACGCAGATCGGGAAAAATTTTATCTCCCATACATTTTTTTTCCTGGGACAAATTTTGTCTCGGATATTTTTCCCAGCAGTACGCAGTTCGTGCGCAAAATTCATACTATTGTGAATTGCTCTTCAAAATGTCTCCACTAAATTTTGCCAGGAAAAAGAATGATACAAGCATTATTTTGCGGGACAAATTTTGACAGCCGAAATTGATTTTTGTCAATACTGGTTTTATGTAAAAGGTGCTAATGCTTGTCTTGAGAGCATCAAGAGGAGATTCCAAAAAGGTATGAACGACTTTTGTAAGACAACGCGTTCCAGAGATACACTAAAAAACACAGTAAATTAGATTTCATCTCTCCAACTTCAAACTTTTGCGCGAGATTTGGAAAAGTTTTGTAGAGATTAAAATTGTAGAGATAAAATTTGTCTTGTCTCGATCTGACAAATTTTATCTCTACAATTTTAATCTCTACAAAACTTTTCCAAATCTCGCGCAAAAGTTTGAAGTTGGAGAATCAAAAAATAATTTAATGTGTTTTGTTGTATATCTCTGGAACGGGTTGTCTTACAAAAATCGTTCATACCTTTTTGGAATCTCCTCTCGATGCTTTCAAGAGAAGCATCAGCACCTTTTACATAAAACCAGTTTTGGCAAAAATCACTTTTGGCTGTCAAAATTTGTCGCGCAAAATAATGCTTGTATCATTCTTTTTCCTGGCAAAATTTAGTGGAGACATTTTGTAGAGCAATTCACAATAGTATGAATTTTGCGCGCGAACTGCGTACTGCTCGGAAAAATATCCGAGACAAAATTTGTCCCAGGAAAAAAAATGTATGGGAGACAAAATTTTTCCCGATCTGCGTACTAGGCTTTACTATCCAATTGCAATTTTTTTTCTCTTGTCCAAAATGACAATTAAATGACAAGACAGTGTGAAAACGTCAAATAAATCTCAGTTTCTTTGGTGAAAACACTTCAAGATTTATTTTAAATCTCTAGCGGATTTACTCTTGGTGAAAACGAAGTATTAAGCCTAGTACGCAGATCGAGACAAGACAAATTTTATCTCTACAATTTTAATCTCTACAAAACTTTTCCAAATCTCGCGCAAAAGTTTGAAGTTGGATGGATGAAATGTAATTTACTGTGTTTTTTAGTATATCTCTGGAACGCGTTGTCTTACAAAAGTCGTTCATACCTTTATGGAATCTCCTCTTGATGCTCTCAAGACAAGCATTAGCACCTTTTACATAAAACCAGTATTGACAAAAATCAATTTCGGCTGTCAAAATTTGTCCCGCAAAATAATGCTTGTATCATTCTTTTTCCTGGCAAAATTTAGTGGAGACATTTTGTAGAGCAATTCACAATAGTATGAATTTTGCGCGCGAACTGCGTACTGCACGGAAAAATATCCGAGACAAAATTTGTCCCAGGAAAAAAAATGTATGGGAGATAAAATTTTTCCCGATCTGCGTACTAGGCTTTAAGAAAAAAACTATTTTGTATGAATTATTTTAGCGACAGTGATTTGTATTGTCGATTGATTGACGAGACTTTTTTTTACTGCAACTGCAACAGCACACGACACATTTTTAACAGGTAGATTTTCGACAAAGAAGCTGAGAATAATCAAGTTATTAATAAATTAATACTGGAACATATGCTAGGTATACCAGAACTCTAGCTTTTTTCACAGCTTATGCGAATTACGAAGCGATAAATATCGCTTCCTTCTAATATTTAAGTGTTAAAAGCACCTATAAAGGAAGCCTATGTAGCTTTATAGGATATAATTCATGATAAAAGTGATTCCAATTCAATGCTAGGTTTTACATATTCTACATTACATTAAATATTCTTTTCATTGCCACTATCGATGCAATTGCTGCAATAAAGCATATATTACCTCTATAACATAACGATAAGTATGTTCTTCGGAGTAACACAATTTACTCCATAAGGCCTAGTACCCAGATCGGGAAAAATTTTGTCTCCCATACATTTTTTTTCCTGGGACAAATTTTGTCTCGGATATTTTTCCGAGCAGTACGCAGTTCGCGCGCAAAATTCATACTATTGTGAATTGCCCTACAAGATGTCTCCACTAAATTTTGCCAGGAAAAAGAATGATACAAGCATTATTTTGCGGGACAAATTTTGACAGCCAAAAGTGATTTTTGTCAAAACTGGTTTTATGTAAAAGGTGCTGATACTTCTCTTGAAAGCATCGAGAGGAGATTTCAAAAAGGTATGAACGATTTTTGTAAGACAACCCGTTCCAGAGATATACAACAAAACACATTAAATTATTTTTTAATTCTCCAACTTCAAACTTTTGCGCGAGCATTGACGTATTATATATAATAAGTCAATGTGCGCGAGATTTGGAATAGTTTTGTAGAGATTAAAATTGTAGAGATAAAATTTGTCTTGTCTCGATCTGCGTACTAGGCTTAATAAAGGTGGAATAGGAGTTAAAAACAGTCGCCATTTTAACTCTTTGGAGTTTTATACAACCCTTAAATTGTGTGCAAGAAATAGTAATAAGAAGCTTGTCAAGATGAATATAGAAGTAAAATTGTTAGTTGGGGTGTGTTCTAACATATAAGAAACATTGGGGATAATACTAAATCCAGAATTTACCATAAATATTCTTCAAATTTTAAAGATTTAAGCCTAGTACGCAGATTGAGACAAGACAAATTTTATCTCTACAATTTTAATCTCTACAAAACTTTTCCAAATCTCGCGCAAAAGTTTGAAGTTGGAGAGATGAAATCTAATTTAATGTGTTTTTTAGTGTATCTCTGGAACGGGTTGTCTTACAAAAGTCGTTCATACCTTTTTGAAATCTCCTCTTGATGATCTCAAGACAAGCATTAGCACCTTTTACATAAAATCAGAATTGAAAAAAAAACACTTTCGGAAATATGGTAGCTGTCAAAATTTGTCCCGCAAAATAATGCTTGTATCATTATTTTTCCTGGCAAAATTTAGTGGAGACATTTTGAAGAGCAATTCACAATAGTATGAATTTTGCGCGCGAACTGCGTACTGCTCGGAAAAATATCCGAGACAAAATTTGTCCCAGGAAAAAAAATGTATGGGAGACAAAATTTTTCCCGATCTGCGTACTAGGCTTTACTGTCGAATAATTAGGCCTATTCGGCGAGATCTTTTATTCTTCTATTCTGTTATTCTGCTATGAATTTCCATACAAATGTTTGAGCTGTCAACAAATCTTTTATGAATTTTAATTTTGGTATTCAGCACGCTAAAATCTGTTATAAAATCTGATAAGAAAACTTTTATGAACTGTCAAACGTTCGAACATAGAAAAAATCTTTTACGAATAGCATTTTTGGTATTCAGCATGCCAGAATCTGTTATGAAATCTGTTAAAAATCATAAAAGAATAAAAGACAAACTTCTGTGACTTTTATCATAAAAGATTTCAATACATACACAGATACGAGTATATCAATGAAAAATTGATATATCATCGTCGTCCATTGTGCAATACAATATTTTGCAAATATGGCTGATCTGGAATGAATTAAATAAGAATTAAATTACATTTTTGTTAAGAATGGACGTTTCATAGAACGACGACGATATATTTTTTATTTCGTCAACGAAATCTTTTTAAAATGAGACAAATGAAAGAAAATATATTTACACACATACGAGTATTATATAAACATATGTATATGTAAGTAGAGTAGAGGACACCAATAATGTGTAAGAGAAGAGATTACTTTTTTGTTCGTCATCCATTTTAATTTTGTCAGATGAATTATTTTATTTAATCACAGCTGATTATGATAGCAGATTTAGTTCAGTTTCATAACAGATTTCGTTTTCGAAGTTGCATAACAGACTTTTATAAAAGTTCGAGCCCCTGAATACCAATTATAAAAGATCTGTGGCAACACTGTGTTTTGCAGAATCTGCATTCTTTCACAGATACACACACAACAAAACAACGTCCTAGACACATTATCTTTTATTCATTCGTTCACCGATCGTCGACTTATAAGCATCATTAAGAGTCATTGTAATTTTAGTTTAAATAAACATTTGAATATTGTTAACTTAATGGTTATCTTTTCATTTAACCATATTGGTGACCCCGACGTGCGACGGTTCCGAAAATAATTTTTAAATTCCGTAAAAAGACTAACAAAACTGAATTTACGCATTGGCCATTGACATCCGAAAAGTTTTTTTTTTGTCTCTAGTGTTTCTATCTTTTTCTTTTCGTGTTGGTTTTTACTGCTTGCGCATCAATTAGATATAAACCGCAGATACAGAACACACATACATATAACAAAATTAAAATTACAACAGTTGACTGTCGCCACCGACCACCTTTCTTGTCTGGAGCAGCTGCAGAAACATCAAAAATAAAATTCGTACGTAAGTACATAAACAATTTTTTTTTTATTGCATATTTTGATTTAAAAAAAAAACAATGGCTAACGAGGGAGGAAAGCAAATAGAACCCACAGTAGAAATTTCACGAGTTGCAATCAAACCTGCGCCGTTCTGGAAAGCGAATCCACGGGTCTGGTTCATGCAATTAGAGTCCCAGTTTACAACGGCAGGCATAACAGTCGATGAGACAAAATTCCACACTGCCGTAGGCAGCATCGATGGCAACATAATTTCTCAGGTCATCGACATTGTGGCAAATCCGCCGTCGAAAGACAAATATGCCACCCTCAAACAACGGCTACTGGAGCAGTTCGCGGACACAGAAGAAAAGCACCTCCGTACCTTGCTCAAAGACATAGATCTGGGAGATAGACGTCCATCACAATTATTACGTGACATGAAGGGCCTTGCAACTGAGCAGATTGGCGACGATGTGCTACGTACCCTTTGGTTGCAACGGTTGCCTTCTCAAACCCAGGCGATTCTATCTGCAATTCAAGAAACGGACATATTGAAGTTTGGCACAATTGCCGATAAAATTCATGAAACTTCTCAAACTTCGGAGGTCGCAACGGTTGGTTTCAACACACCTTCTACCTCCATAGACTCATCGAAAATTTCCTCTCAATTGAGTGAACTTTGCACAAGGCTTTCGCGATTAGAATCCTCGCACGGCTTCCAAAGTCGCCGTAATCGAGAAAAACAATCAGGTTCCTCAAGCAGACGTCGTTCTCTTTCCAATCGCAAGAACCGTTTTAATCCAAATGCTGAAATTTGCTGGTTTCACCAGAGGTTTAAGAGCCAGGCGAGAAATTGCAAGCCACCGTGCAACTTTCAAAAAAGTCAGGGAAACTTCCCGGCCGGTCGTTAATGGCGACTGACGACAGTGGCCTTACTAATAAAAATTGTCGCTTATTCATCACAGACCATAAAACGAATATAAAGTACCTCATAGATACAGGTGCAGATCTTTCTGTGTGCCCTCGCACTAAAAAAGATACTGCTCAGGCAGGCACTCATCTGTATGCGGCTAATGGTTCAAAAATTACAACCCATGGTCAGAAGTTGTTGGATTTAGATTTGGGATTGAGGCGAAAGCTAAGCTGGCATTTTATTATTGCTGATGTCAGCCGCGCAATTATCGGGGCTGATTTCTTAACCCATTTCGATCTATTGGTGGATTTAAAGAGACAGCGCCTCATTGACAATAAAACCAAACTAACTGTCCCAGGCAAGTTGCAAAAAGCAGACAGTTACTCAACCATTAAAACTCTTGACAAAAATAGCGCATACTACAGTGTTCTGGCAAAATTTCCATATTTAACAAGACCTACCACCATTCGCAAGGAAATTAACATTCCTCTCAGGGTCAAGCATCAAATTGTGACCTCGGGACCTCCTGTTCACTGTCGAGTTCGAAGGTTGGCACCAGATAAACTTTCAGCAGCCAAGAAGGAATTTCAATACATGATGGAACAAGGAATATGTCGCCCTTCTAAGAGTCCGTGGGCAAGCCCGCTCCATATGGCTCTAAAAGCAAATGGTGAATGGAGGCCTTGTGGGGATTTTCGTTTGCTCAACGCCGTGACAAATCCTGATCGTTACCCGGTACCTAACATCCAGGATTTTACTCTGTACTTAAATGGGAAAACAATATTTTCAAAAATAGATTTGGTCAGGGCGTTTCATCAAATTCCGATGGATCCACAGGACATTGAAAAAACCGCACTTATTACACCATTTGGGCTTTTTGAATTTTGCAAGATGACGTTTGGACTCCGTAATGCTACCCAAACTTTTCAACGTTACGTCCACGAGGTAGTGCAGGGTTTAGATTTTTGTTTCTCCTACATAGACGATTTCCTCGTTGCATCATCCTCTCTAGAAGAACATAAGGCTCACTTGGAACAACTTTTTCAGAGACTCAACGATCACAATTTCGTCATCAACATCGATAAATGCTCTTTAGGCAAAGAAAGCGTAGAGTTTTTAGGACATCTAGTTTCCAGTGATGGCATAAAACCACTTCCTCATAAAGTACAGGCCATCTTAAATTTTCCGAAGCCAAAAGATGTCAAAGCACTCCGACGTTTCCTTGGAACGCTAAATTTTTATAGAAAATATTTACCAAATGCAGCTCATCTTCAAAGCCCACTGAATGATTTCTTGCAAGGCAATTCGAAGAAAAACAAAGATTTATTCTGGACAGCTAAAACTTCTGAAGCGTTTGAAAATTGCAAAAAAGCCATGTCAGAAGCTGTAATGTTAACTCATCCTTGTCCCACAGCTCAATTCTCTGTTATGGTTGACGCATCAGATACAGCGGTCGGAGGTGTGATGCAACAGAGACGCGGTAAGGACTGGGAGCCGCTTGGATTTTACAGCCAGAAATTAAAACCATCGCAAAGAAAATATAGCGCTTATGATAGGGAATTGCTGGCGGTCTATCTCACGATTAAGCATTTCCGTTACATGCTAGAAGGACGTGAATTTACCATCTTCACCGACCATAAGCCGCTGACTTTCGCATTTCATCAAAATCCCGAAAAACTTTCACCTAGGCAAGAGCGTTATTTGAGTTTCATAAGTCAGTTCTCAACAGACATTGAGTATATTCCCGGTAAGGACAACGTGGTGGCAGACAGTTTGTCTCGCATCGACACTCTTGAATTGACTAGTACCATGGATTTCCATAAAGTGGCAATGGAGCAGAAAACTGATGCAGATTTAAAAAAGCTTTTGACCAGAGCAAATGCCTTAAAGTTGCAGCGTTTTAAAATTCCCGGCTACAATGATGTAGAGCTGTTTTGTGACACATCTACACAAAAGATTCGACCTTACATCCCGAGCTCATGTCGCCAAGAAATTTTTCAGAAATGTCATTCCTTATCACATCCAGGAGGCAATGCAACTTTAAAACTTTTACAGTCACGTTGTGTTTGGCCTTCCATGCGTAAGGACACAAAATCTTGGGTTAAACAGTGCATTGCTTGTCAAAGGTCAAAGATTGGAAAACACTGCAAATCACCCATAGGACTTTTTGCTATTCCAGACAATCGATTTGAACATTTAAACATCGACCTGATAGGTCCACTACCCATATCCAATGGTTTCTCGTACTGTCTCACGATGATCGATCGTTTCTCAAGGTGGCCGGAAATCATTCCGATAGTCGACATGACTGCAGAAACTGTGGCGCTAGAACTTTATAACAATTGGATTTGTCGGTTTGGAGTTCCTTTAAGATTAACCACGGATCAAGGCCGACAATTCGAGTCAACATTGTTCAAGGAGCTGAGCAGAATTCTAGGCATCGAACACATTAGGACCACACCCTACCATCCGTGTGCCAACGGAATGATTGAACGTCTACATAGAACTTTAAAAGCAGCAATAAAATGTCATGACTCCTCTAACTGGACCGAAGTCTTACCAACAGTTCTATTAGGATTGCGAACATCTTATCGCAAGGATATTGAAGCAACGGTTGCTGAGATGTTATACGGAACCACTTTACGGATTCCTGGCGAATTTTTCCACGAATCACCTGATACGAAAACAGCTAACACGAATGATTTTCTACAAAGTCTTAAATCGAGAATGAATTCAATTCGACCGGTTGCAGCTTCAAACCATTCTAATAACAAATCGTTTATTTTCAAGGATCTTCTAACGTGCACTCATGTATTTGTCAGGACAGACTCAGTTAAAAAGCCTTTACAAAATCCTTATGAAGGCCCTTATAAAATTATTAGTAGAAACAAGAAAATTTTTAAAATCAATATTAAAAACAGTAATAAACATATTTCTATTGATAGGCTTAAGCCAGCTTATATCCAAGATTCAGAAGAAAGTTCCGAAACCAATGATCAACAGCCTTCATCCTCGAGTCATCCGGTTCACATCGAATCATCACCACCTTCTACATCCACTACTCCTACTGAAGCAACAACATCTAGACTAGGACGCAGAGTGGTTATGCCCGCAATAGAGCTGTGTCAATCGCGATTGATTCGGTCTTTGTGACCCGTTCACCAAAAAGATTGATTGATTGCAATCAAAGTAGACCAAATCAATCAATCCTAATGTCAATCTCTTGCCACTGAAACCGATGAACGAAACGAACGAAAAAAAGTAATGTTTCGTTCATTCAACTTGTTCTCAATCATTTTACATACCAAATAGGAATGGACATGAAACAGAATGTATACTCCTCATTTTATATACAATAAAAGAGGGCGTGAACGTAGCAACGAAGTAGAAAAAAGCCAAACTTGCTTTCATTTTCACATTGTTTCGGTCTCGGTCTGAACGAAACGATTGGAAAAAAAATATTTTAGTTGAATGAATGATTGAAAACATTTCGTGTCGGTCTATTCTCGTTCGGAACGAAACGGATGGATACAAAATGATTGAATGAACGATTGATTGAAAAGACCGAATCCTTGAACCAATCAATCAATGATTGATTCGGTCTTTCAAAATGAACGATTGGCACAGCCCTAGCCCGCAAGATATCGCTAACACTAGGCAGGGGGTGCTGTGGCAACACTGTGTTTTGCAGAATCTGCATTCTTTCACAGATACACACACAACAAAACAACGTCCTAGACACATTTAGGCCTATTCGGCGAGATCTTTTATTCTTCTATTCTGTTATTCTGCTATGAATTTCCATACAAATGTTTGAGCTGTCAACAAATCTTTTATGAATTTTAATTTTGGTATTCAGCACGCTAAAATCTGTTATAAAATCTGCTAAGAAAACTTTTATGAACTGTCAAACGTTCGAACATAGAAAAATCTTTTACGAATAGCATTTTTGGTATTCAGCATGCCAAAATCTGTTATGAAATCTGTTAAAAATCATAAAAGAATAAAAGACAAACTTCTGTGACTTTTATCATAAAAGATTTCAATACATACACAGATACGAGTATATCAATGAAAAATTGATATATCATCGTCGTCCATTGTGCAATACAATATTTTGCAAATATGGCTGATCTGGAATGAATTAAATAAGAATTAAATTACATTTTTGTTAAGAATGGACGTTTCATAGAACGACGACGATATATTTTTTATTTCGTCAACGAAATCTTTTTAAAATGAGACAAATGAAAGAAAATATATTTACACACATACGAGTATTATATAAACATATGTATATGTAAGTAGAGTAGAGGACACCAATAATGTGTAAGAGAAGAGATTACTTTTTTGTTCGTCATCCATTTTAATTTTGTCAGATGAATTATTTTATTTAATCACAGATGATTATGATAGCAGATTTAGTTCAGTTTCATAACAGATTTCGTTTTCGAAGTTGCATAACAGACTTTTATAAAAGTTCGAGCTCTTGAATACATATTATAAAAGATCTTTTAAGATGGAAATCTTTTACGATTCATAACAGAAAATCCATAGCAGAATAACAGATGTTGCAGAATAGGCCTAATTATCTTTTATTCATTCGTTCACCGATCGTCGACTTATAAGCATCGCCCAACAGAACGTTTTGTCAACTAGTTCATTAAGAGTCATTGTAATTTTAGTTTAAATAAACATTTGAATATTTAGGCCTATTCTGCCACATCTGTTATTCTGCTATAGATTTTCTGTTATGAATCATAAAAGATTTCCATCTTAAAAGATCTTTTATAATTGGTATTCAGGAGCTCGAACTTTTATAAAAGTCTGTTATGCAACTTCGAAAACGAAATCTGTTATGAAACTGAACTAAATCTGCTATCATAATCAGCTGTGATTAAATAAAATAATTCATCTGACAAAATTAAAATGGATGACGAACAAAAAAGTAATCTGTTCTCTTACACATTATTGGTGTCCTCTACTCTACTTACATATACATATGTTTATATAATACTCGTATGTGTGTAAATATATTTTCTTTCATTTGTCTCATTTTAAAAAGATTTCGTTGACGAAATATAAAATATATCGTCGTCGTTCTATGAAACGTCCATTCTTAACAAAAATGTAATTTAATTCTTATTTAATTCATTCCAGATCAGCCATATTTGCAAAATATTGTATTGCAGAGTGGACGACGATGATATATCAATTTTTCATTGATATACTCGTATCTGTGTATGTATTGAAATCTTTTATGATAAAAGTCACAGAAGTTTGTCTTTTATTCTTTTATGATTTTTAACAGATTTCATAACAGATTTTGGCATGCTGAAAACCAAAAATGCTATTCGTAAAAGATTTTTTCTATGTTCGAACGTTTGACAGTTCATAAAAGTTTTCTTAGCAGATTTTATAACAGATTTTAGCGTGCTGAATACCAAAATTAAAATTCATAAAAGATTTGTTGACAGCTCAAACATTTGTATGGAAATTCATAGCAGAATAACAGAATAGAAGAATAAAAGATCTCGCCGAATAGGCCTAATTGTTAACTTAATGGTTATCTTTTCATTTAACCATAGATCTTTTAAGATGGAAATCTTTTACGATTCATAACAGAAAATCCATAGCAGAATAACAGATGTTGCAGAATAGGCCTAAATGAAACTTTTGAGTAGCTAACAAGTAATCGAACAGATCTTTGTATTATCTGCAGAGATGAAAACTGCAGATTGTGTGCAAACTGCCAAATGTCACTTTCTATTTTACAAGGGAAAACACAAAAAAATATATCTGATTTTAAGAAAACCGTATACTTTCAACTGCCCTGAATTAAATTAATAAATATGATCCACAGCCTTTTCATAGTCAATAACAGTGGGTAAGCAAAATGAATAATACCCAAATGTAATATAAAATCATACTACCATCCGCCATCCATAGAGATGTATTTCTTGAAAAACATTGGCGCAGTGTTGTTTCTCGATCCGTATGTGACTACTTTCTCGATGCCCAACGGAAATCTCCATTTGTAAGCTAAAAATAAAAACCTTTGACTTAATGTTAACCAAATGTTTTAATTTATACAAAAAATCACGGATCAAAGGATGTCCCTCCAGTTATCCAAACTCCTCATTATTACCTCGTCACGGTTCAAAGAAATGGCATATCTCTTGTAGCTGCTTGTAAAAATGAGTTCCCACCTCTGTTTGTCATTGAATTCCTGCACCGAGTCATCGATACTTTCGAGGATTATTTCTCCGATTGCTCAGAATCTGTAATCAAAGAAAACTATGTTGTTGTTTATGAACTATTGGATGAGATGCTGGACAATGGATTCCCATTAGCAACGGAAAGCAATATCCTCAAAGAACTAATCAAGCCACCCAACATTTTGCGAACAATAGCTAACACCGTTACCGGAAAGTCCAAGTAAGTTATAAAATAATGTTCTGATGTTCTAGATTTTTGCGAACCATCGTAAGTATGTGTTATTTGCACTTCGCACTGTCATCTTGAGGTCTTCTGGAAGATCATTAAAAAACGTCATTGATTCGACTTTTCCATTAGTCATCCGTAAGCCTTTTAAATTCCTCAGTCTCTCAGTACTCAGACCTATAGGGAGACCTTAGAATTTTAGAATTTGGTCCTCCAGGCTCCAGGTGGTGCCGTCGGTTTGATATTCCGACCATACATACACATGTTACAATATTTCTTTCCATTTTATAATCTTAAAACAAATTAATAGTTACTAGACTTCAATAAACTACAAAATTAGTTTCATAACTTTCTTTTTGCTTCAGTGTAAGTGGTACTTTGCCATCTGGCCAACTATCTGCTATTCCATGGCGCCGAAGCGGTGTGCGCTACACCAATAACGAATCTTACTTCGATGTTATCGAAGAAGTTGATGCTATAATTGACAAATCTGGAGCAACCGTGTTTGCAGAGATCCAAGGATATGTAAGTTCGAATATTTGGAATTTTAAACCGACCAATTAAATATATTTTTGTTTACCCTAGATCGACTGTTGTATCAAACTTTCTGGAATGCCAGACCTTACACTATCTTTTATGAATCCACGATTATTTGACGATGTATCATTCCATCCCTGTGTGCGTTTTAAGCGTTGGGAATCTGAACGCATTCTCTCATTCATTCCGCCCGACGGAAATTTCCGTCTAATGTCTTATCATATAAGTTCACAAAGCGTTGTTGCTATACCAATTTACATTCGACACAATTTCTCCATTAAAACTGGCGAACAGGGGCGTTTAGATTTGACAGTTGGCCCACGAACTACTCTCGGTCGTACCGTTGATAAAGTCAAATTAGAAATCTCAATGCCGAAGTGTGTTCTCAACTGCATCCTCACACCAAATCAGGGAAAATATACGTTTGATTCAGTGACAAAAATTCTGCACTGGGAAGTAGGAAGGATTGATGTAACTAAGTTGCCAAACATCCGTGGAACGGTTAGTATTTATTTGAATGTCGGTCATCATAATTATATTGTTTAAATTATTTTTTCTTAAACAAAAAAACAGGTTTCCATAGCAGCAGGAAGCACAAATTTGGACGCAAATCCAACGATCAACGTACAGTTTTCAATATCCCAATTGGCTGTCTCTGGCCTGAAAGTAAATCGCCTTGATATGTACAATGAGAAGTATAAGCCATTCAAAGGTGTAAAATATATTACTAAAGCCGGGAAATTCCAAATTCGTATGTAAGATATAATTTTCATTACGATTTATATTAGTTGTTAAAAAGTAAATACAAATAAACAGACTTATTACATAAATCAATAAATATATATTTCTTTGTCTAAGAAGCATTGCACATATTTATTTTGTTGGTGTTGGGCCAGAATGTATAACACTTTCCAGCAAATACATATTTCTGATATAGACGTTATATAAAGGGTGTATAACATACATCGTAGCTGACGAGTGTTCCTAAGTTCATTTTAAGTCAAGAACCTCAAGAGATTTTTCATTTTCTACATTAGTTTTATTCAGTGAATAAAAGTTCAGAGTAGAACAGAACAGAGCAGAACAGTTTCCATGAGAAATGTCAGACAAGTTAGAACAGTCAGTTATCTGTTTACCTTTTTCTAAGTAAAAAGCGAGGGCAAGAAATCTTGTTCTAAACTGTTCCAGACAGACTCATTGAACAGCAAATCAGAACAGTTTAGAACAGAAAATTTCTCATTGAACATTGGCCGATTTTCGTCAAACTTGGTAGATATGGTTTTTAATTTTTCCCCACACGTTTTTTTCTTTTTTTTTAGACCAAAAATAACGGTACGTGCCATACGAATATTCTTCGAAATTTAAAGAATATTTCTTTTTTCTTAAAAAAAATGGTTGAAAAAAAAAAAAAAATCCAAAAAATGGTTATTTTTGGTACCCCATTGGGAACCAGTTTTTTGTTTTTGATTTGCTCAAAAACGGTAAGACCGATTTCAATCATTTTTTTATGTTAAGGCTCCCCAGCAGCTTCAATATTATTGCGTATTCAAGTTTTCAAAAATTTTTTTTGGAAACTCAATATTTCGAAAACCCCATGCTCGATTTTTCTAAGACTTGATAAATAAAAGTTTTTAATGTAATCTCCAAAATATGAGAAAATAAAATATTTTACCTAAAGAAAAACGGTACCTTCCATTCAAATGTTAAAATATGGTTTTCGAAAATCGTATTTTTCTCGAAAACGGTTCCGAGAATTTGGCTAAATTTTTTTTTTATTTGATTAATTCTTACGTTAATAAAAAATAAAAAAAAATTGGAAAACAAGATATTACGGACTGTACGAATTTTTAATTTATCATTATCGGCATAATGGATTTTAATGGAATTTTGTATAGAGAAAATTCTAAAAAGTTTAAGTTAGAGCACAGTAAGAGCGTTGAATTAAAGTTGGATAGGATCATAGGATTTAACAGGAAATACCGATGCACATTGCATTGGTTTTGAATGTCTAAATAATCAATGGTAGGGAAATTTTGATTCGGGTAAATCAATCCACATTCGTGTAGTGCGGCTGAAGAAATAATTTCTGAATTTAACAGTACATACGAAGTTGGGCTCAAGAGAAAACTGATGGGTACTCCCTGAAGCCCGAGTAATATGGTTAAATGTTTGTAACGGAAGCAATGTAACTGGCTATTTCACCTAGAACACTGTTTATAAAAAAAAACGGTAAAATAATGAAAGACATGAAACATTGCAGTTGTGATTGAAACATCGGAAGCGTTAATTTTTGTATTTACGTATTTTTGTTCAGACTTGAAACACTTGGGAAGTCTATGATGGAGTTAGGCTCAGCATTCAGGCAGAAAGATAATATCGAAATGCGCTCAGAGCTCCAACAATTTACCGATAAGTTTGTGAAAGATAATGCCATAACAAGTGCTATGTCCAAGGATCATTCTAATGGATTACTAAATCCAACAATGTGTGCCTTTCAAATTGATGATCCTATATAAGTAATCCACTGCTGGATGAGCCCATCACAAGCTCCGAAGTATGGGATTTTCTTGGTAAGACGAAAAGTAACAAAGCACCGGGATATGACACAATACCATACGAGTTCATTACAAATGCTCCAGATTTAGCTATTGAAATTTTAACTAAAATCTTTAATCGTATGCTTACATCCGAAAAAGTAGAACCAAGTTTTAAAAAATCACTGATTTTTCCCATCCACAAAAAACTAGTCCGCAATTTGGTGGAGAACTACAGAGGTATATCTTTTATGGATTGCATAGCAATAACCTTCGCAGAAGTTCTTCTAGCAAGGCTTCAGAGATGGGAAAAGTATTATGAAATTTTAAATGAATACCAAGCCGGTTTTAGAGATCGGTATAGTACTGCAGATAATCTCTTTAATTTGTTTAATATTATAAACTTAAAAATTCGAATCAAGGAAACTCTACTGCTTTTTCATTGACTTTAAAGCTGAAATATCGAATAAAGTGATAAAAATCAAAGCAGTTCTTTATGTTCTTTATGAAGATACAGAGTCAGTTGTATGGGATGAAGAGAAACACTTGCAGTGGTTGAAAACTGAAATGGGAAAGGACGTCTCCTAAGCCCACTCTCTTTGCCCTATAGATCAGCGACTTACATGAGTTTATTAGTGGTGGTATAGAAATAAATGGTACGCTGATTCGTTCACAGATTTACGCAGACGATATTGTGTTAATGGTGATAGCGCATCGGTGCTTCAAAGAATTAGACAAAATTGTAGAGTACTCCACATGCTAGAATCTTATACTGAACCTTGAAAAATCTAAGATTGTTGTTTTTACAAAACAAGGTGGGAGGTTGAGCACACAAAATCAATGTAAGTTTAACAACGAAAATATAGAAATTTTCTAGAAGTATAAATACCTTGGGGTTTGGCTGACTCCTGGTTTATGTCTAACGGATCACTTTAAAGAAAAAACTGGCTAAAACAAAATTTCAATTTAATATGGAGGAACTTCTTCACAAGCAAGGAAGTTTAATTCGGCACAAAGATGGAACTTTTTAACGTTGTTACAAGGGCTATCTTATCATATGGAGCACAAATCTGGGGTCACACAAGATATGAAGAAATTGAAAAGATGCAGAGATGCTTCTTAAAACAAGTTCTACGGTTGCCAAGAGTAGCTATAAACTATGTGCTGACGCTGGAATTTCAAATGAAGCCAATTTTCGAATTTACAATGCGATGGTATTTGAAAAATTCTCAATTTATACGAAGACAATAGATTACCTAAAGTGTTGTCAAGGGTTGTACGAGAACAAAATATATTAGGCTGAAGCACAAGAAAATAGTTTAAACCGATTTGACTTGTCTAATCTACATGAACTGGTGTCAAAACAGGAAAACAACTTTGTGGGAAACACTGTAGAGAATATTAGTGCGGAAGACCATCAAGAGGCACTCCAAAGGGCGAGTCTAGCAAAATCACATGGCATCTACCATATATTTAGTTATGATGTTGGCAGGAACTATATCTGTGAATATTTTAAAATCTAAACGATCAGATGGATGCTTAAAGCAAGAGTGGGCCTCAAAGTCAAGAGCAGACTGCTCACTCTGCAATTTAAATGAAGTTGAAACTTTTACTCACTTTATGGGAATTTGTCCAGTACTTAGAGGGATACGCAGAGAATGCTTTGGATCCACAACACTGAATGAGGACATGATGGTCAGTTTACTGAACTGGGAACGAGACTGGTGTTATCTGGCCTTTGATCTCCAGAATATGCTGAAATATCAGCAGGAGCCGAATTTCCAAAACGGAAGTGTATTATTGTATATAGATATAAAATTTTGAATAAACTACTACTACAATTTACCGATTGGTTAAATGTTTGGATGACAAAGGACTTTTTTGTGATATTACGTGTGCTGGAGGCTCTAATATAAGTAAGTATTAAGGAAAGCTCTTAAACTTAAATTGGGTTGAATATTATAAACGAAATGATCCAAAAGTATTGTTTAATATGCTCGTCGTTTTCTAGAATTGTGCCTAGAGAAGAACGAGTTTATTTACATAATGAGCCACCTCAATGTTCGCGCTCACGTGGGTCATATTTTTTTTTTCGAAAATGATGAACAAGTTGGGGTTAATGTATAGTAGATGGCAGTCGATACCGGGTAATGATTGAAATAATTTTTCGTAGCTCGTTATCCTATGGAAACGATGGAATAATATCACGTTGTTGTGGTTTTAACGCCACGGTGGCCCGATGTAACGATTCCAGATTTTTTTGTGTGGCTATCTTAAGGATAAGGTGTATGCCGGTAAGCCAATTACACTGCAACAGAGAATATACAAGAAGTGTGGGCGCTGGTACCTGCAATTCTAAGAAAAAAAAGTATTAAAAAAATGGCAAATAAAAATTAAATCAGAAAGAAAAAGTTATTCTATAAATAAATTATAAGGTAACTAATGGGTCACCTTGTATTTAATTTTAGATTAAGGAATATTCTTTTTTACATCCGCATTTCTTATATAAAGACATTTTTTTCTATATCTCTGGTCTATGTATAAGAAGAATAACTCGGAAATAAGTAAGTTCTTTGATTTTTGAAGTTTCTTATATTTGTGTTATACTGTATACCTAATTCAAAAGAAATTAATAGTATATTTACAGTTGTTTTTGGTACTTTTTAAGAGTTTTATATTTATACAACGATGTACTGTACATAAAGATAGACTTAAGCTGCTTTTCCTTCTGTGCCCACTATATGTTTTATAATTTAATAAATTGATACATTTTCCAGATTGATTTAATCGATCGTTTGCTTATAAAGCACATTTTTGTGTCAAATATTAAATGTAAATGTGCTTTTTTTTGTATCCTCATAAGACCACACTGCATACCACTTAAACGCTGTTAGGCCAAAGACTTGCATATTGTGCCAAGTATATTATTTTCTTCGAATAACCACAAAAAATTGATGCAAGAATGGTTAGGAAGAGAAATGATCAACATAGGTTCGTGGCATTTTGCGACGACTTAATCCCAGGGATGACACTTTAAACAATAATTGTAATAGATTTAATAAAAATGAAAAATGAGTTAAGATCAAGTATTAGGGAATTCAAGCAAACAAAATTGCGGATTCCAATAATTATTATTGCATTTTTAGGTTTTCTTTATTTATTAAGGGTAGGTTGTTTATAGACAAGAAAGATTTCGTGTTCAATATAAAATCTTATAATACAATTAATCTGTGAATACAAAAATCTTAATCGGGCTTAATTATGTTGTTTTAAAATTCTAAAGTATACACAAAACAATTGAAATACTTCACCAGAGCTAACACTTTATCTGCCGTCCCCGAATTCGCCCCTTTTTGCTTGCTTGAAATGAATTCTGAACAATTCATATCTTAGATCTAACTTAAGTTGGTGTGTATGGGGCATCAACAAATTTCCCAATTTTTATTTTACTTAAGCCAGAAATTGAAAATGGGAAATTTGCGCATAAAATGCTAAGCTTAAATGAGAAACCAGTAAAAACAGTTTCATTTTTTGAGGATATCTAGAAAATGAGTATTTTAACGATATTGAAATTGAATGTAAAAAGTAGTAGAATTGCTTAAGATTACCAGACAACCATAAACCAATAAAATGTGATCCCTGCTAAAACCACAAAAATGAAGAGCCAGTCTTCTTCAACCAGCCAACCAGCAGCAAAAAAGATATAATATAATGTAAGATTCTTACTTACTGGTTTTAGGTGTTATTTCAAAGGATTTCTTCTGCACTCGAACATGTATGGAACATAAAAAGACATGAGATGTGAAACAGAGTATACGGTGTGTCTTCTGCATACGTCTGGTAAAAGATACGACAGTTAGAGCTTCGGTTATAAAGTATCTGACGTGTCACTGAATATTATTTTTTTTTTATTTTATGTTTTTTATTCCTTCTTTTTTCTTGTAGTTTTTTTTGCTATCAAAGAACTGCTCTCCAACAGCAGCACGTTTCGCAAAATGTGAATGTTTATTTAGCTCGTTGGGGCTCTTTACGAGTTCTTGTTTAGGGTGCAACCGAGCGATGGTTATGTGATAGTGGATAACGAGTGGCAATGTACGCATAGTCTTTTCTTTTTAGAACCAGTTCTTGATTCTGCATTTTTTTCAGAAAAAAAAAAAAAAACAAAAATGATTGAATACGAGTATGTTCGGTGCTGTGGTATTGGCATCAGTGCAGAAATGAAAGAAAAGTTGCCCAGCGGTGAATTCTAAGTTTTTTTTTTGCCATGGAATTCCTGTAGCATATTTGCGGCACTCATTTGCTTTTGAATATTACACGTTCCTATAATTTACCATAATTGAGAGAAGTTTTGCGAAAAACGGAAAAAATCAAATAAAAATAAATGGTTAAACGAAAGAGTTGAGGTGCAAACTTGGTGAGATTCAATAGTTCTGTACTGGATGATTACTAGTTTGCAAAAAAAAAAAAAAACAGTTTCTGTATAACATTTGATTTACATTAAACAAAAAATGAATAATAAGTACATATTAGAAAAATACTCGTAGGTACGGATATTAATATTAAATATATATCTGTGGTGTTTGGTACAAACCTGATAAGTCCATAAAAGTATTTGGCGTGCTTACGTCCACTATAAATTGAGTTGACTGATTTTCATCAAATATTCTTTAAAAAATTTAAAATTTTAAGAAAATCGGCTTAACCATTTAGGATCTAGCTCGATGTTAATTGAACGTTAGGATACTATTTATTTTATCATGTTTATGCTAAAAACTTCATATATAATTAAATGCATTCGCCTAGTAACAGTTTTAAGGTGTGGACTAAGCTTGTTGTAAATCATTGGGTAGACCAATGTGTTGAAATTTCAATATCAAGTTATAAACTAACTGAAGTAATACATTTTTGAAGAGAAACTTTTTGATTAACGAAGGGACTGTCAAAAGTAACTATAAAATTTAAATGTTAAATATTTATTTTACTATTTTACGACATATTTAGAATACTCTCTTTTAATATTTTGTTATTACTTTTGTCGAATTAACAGAAGTAGAGTACAAGCCAAAAAATTGTTATAAAAACAGCAGATATGTGTGGAAGAGTTTGATGAAACTCTCATAGGAATAAGGTTTCCCGAGAATTGATCAATTTCTAACCTGATCGGGATTACGGTAAACTAGACATGGGAGCGTAGAATTTGGTCAAAAATGACATATCCTTTATTTGCTATATTCACAATTAACTTTGATAATCTCACGATTTTTATTCCGTGAATAAGCATTCTGCTTTTGTCTAACTCGCAGAGAAGGTATCATTTTGCCAAACTACACTTTTTCGCGCTTTTTTGGTTCGATTATTTTTAATCTGTAATTTGTTGTTTTGCTCACATTTATTTTGACAAATTCCTTAAATAATAGTAATATTGATAGTTAATTGATTTTTGTATAAATGTAGCACTTTAGGTATTCAATTTTTAATTATAAGGATTCCTACATCCTTAAACCTTGTCTGACTCAAATACAGTGCGATTCACATGATTAGACGCACCATTTTTCTCTCAATAAATTGCAGTTTTCTTTTTGTTTTTCTTCATGAACTACAAAAGAATTGCATTCATTTGAAAGGTTATTAAATTCTCTGGGAAAAAAACCTAAATTCAAGATTAGTGAGAGACACTTTACGGTTGTTTTGATCTCTTTCTTCGCATTAGTGCAAAAAAAGCTCAAATAAATCGGTTCACTTGATTAGACGCACCTGTTAAAAGTTAAAAAAAAAAGAGGTTGATCAATTTCTAACATTTTCTATTTACTTTTTTATTGTTATTGAAGATATTTTTTACAGTTTCAATACTTTGTGCAACCTCTACGATTTGAAATTACATCAAAAATTCTACTTTTAAGAGATTCATACAATTTTCTTAATGATCTAATGAAATCTTAGACAAGGCTTCTTTAATTGCGGGAATTATCTCCTTGCAGCTTTCATACTGCTTACCTTTTTCATAAATTTAAAAAAATCAGCCATCCAGAAAGGTTTTCAATGATGTTTAGATCAAGTGAGTATGGTGGCCACTGCAAAAATTCCACATTTTCACTGGGGATAAATGCTTTTACAACGTGCGCGTTGTGAATCGGAGCATTGTCTAGTTGTCAGATCCAGTGGCGTAGATAGCTTTTCGCTATGGGGGGGGGGGGGATAGATCTAGTTCGCTCATTTTTTTTAAGTTTTAATAATCAAAAATACCTATATTGCAAGTAAAAAAACAAATAACAAGACTTCATTGAATTCATTATGTATGCCATAAAAAAATTATATTTTTTAAAGATAATCATGCTTATTTTGACATTCTATTCCTTCGAATGAACTTTCTTAATTTTGAGATTCGAACGAATAACATTCATTTGCGAAAGATAGCATAAAATGAACTTCAAAAAAGATTCATTTTCATTGTCAGCCGTTTAACATTTACTATATTTCCATTTGAATTAGTATGACCGTTTTACATTTTTTTTTGTTTCTAAACATTTTATAGATGTTGGATAAAGAATCAAGAAACAAAATAAATAATACACTTTTTCATTATAAAGTAAAGTTTAACCATAAAGAACTACATATTCATTACATTTTTTGTGTCAACTCAGCTGTTTTGAAACTATTCTTAAAAAAATAAGTTGTTCATGACGCGTTCTAAATTTTTATTTTTTTTTTCGTATACGCTTGGTCACACTAACATATCGAAAACAAAAGAGAAGTGTTTGTGAAATGTCAAAACTAAAAAGTGAAATCTTTGTTAAATTGTAATTGTTTTGTTTATTGTTTAAAAATTTAAATTTCTTTGATAAAACCATAAAATAATAAATAAAAAATAAAAATATGGCATTTGTGTTCTTCATTTGGTGTTGAAGAAGTGCAGAGGAGAAGGATAGTGGATGCTTTCCGTATCAACGCGGGTGAAAAAAAAACCCTTTGCTACCTCCAGGTTTTCTTCCATTATTTTAATTAACTTTTCCTTTTGTTCGCGGTTTGTCCAGTTGGAATGCGACCTTTAAACATATAACAACAAAAAAAAATAATAAAAGTAATTGATTTTCCATGAAATAATTAAAAACTTACATGTTTTGTTGTTTACTCGACAGAAAAATTCAAACGACACAAAAATGACATTTAATTCTATTCTTTCGAATGTCAAAATTGAATTAGCTTTCGCAAATGAATGAACTTTCTATGGATTGGGTGAACTTTCGATTTGTTCGATTAACATTCTAATCGCCGAGTCTCAAAATTTAGTTTCAACGAATTCGACTCACTTTCGAACGAAAGAGAATGTCAAAATAAGCACCAATATATTATACGCATTAATTTGAATATGAACTAGAATAAGTATTGATATGCCTTGCATAAGTATAACCGCACCTGTAAAAATGCGTTTTGTAGAAAATTAAAATGGGAATGACACTTTACTATTTTTTTTTATTGAATGGCATCACTAATCAAGTAAATTGAGAAGAAAAAAAGTTCCGTTAGTTTCTCTTCTGGTGTTTAAAAATTAAAAACAGATAATCCTGTATTGCAAAAGTATAACCGCACAATGCAAACCTCTCTGAAGCTTCATTCAGTTATGTGCTTCGAAATGACAAGAAACAATGCCGCGTGGTAAACATTTAAGCGATACGGAAAAAGTCAAAATTCAAGCTTTTCGGTTAACTGGCCTAAGCTTAAGGGCTATTGGTAGGAAAATTTAAAGATCCGATCGTGTCGTCCGAAATTTCTTACAAGATCCTGAATCTTATGAGACCTTATAAGACCCGGGCATCTGCAGAAGCTGACACGTCGAGATAAGAGGCGTTTAATAAATGCTGCATCCAATTCGGAGCATTCTTTGCAAGACGTTCGTGACGAATTGGGCTTAGGAATTTCGGTTTCAACGGTTTTTCGTGCCTTAAAAAGCAGTAAAGTTATTGTTCGGTGCAAAATGAATCCAGCTCCAAATTTGACAAAAAAAAAACAACAGTCTACAAAAAAAAGTAAGAATTTGCCCAGCAAAACATGAAACGGAATTGGAAAACCATAAGTAACATTCCATTAATTTACACTTAACTCTTGTTATTCCAAATGGCATAATCTAATTAATGTTTTTTTTTTAGATTATTTTAGATTATTTTCAGTGGCGAAAAAAAGTTTAATCTTGATGGGTCAGGTGGTTTTAACGGATATTGGCACGATCTCAGAAAGGAAAAAAGTTTTTTTCCAAGAGGAACTTTAGCGTTGGCAGTTGTAAGGTTTGGGGGGCCTTCTGCGACCGTGGTAAGGTTGCACTGGCCTTCACCTCTGCAAAGATGAACAGTTCAGCTTGCACCCAGGTGCTTCAGGATAATTTGGTACCCTACTTAAGACGATTTCGTCGAGTTCGGCATGTCTCCCAGCATGATAATGCCTCAATTCACGTTAGTCGTCAAAGTTTGGGATGGTACGAATCGAATAACATACATTTTATGGTGTTCCCGGCACGTTCTCCAGATTGTAATCTTTGGGGAATTTTGACCCGCAAAATGTATGCTCATAATATGCAATTATACAGTGTTGCTGAGCTGCGAGAGGCGACTGTGGAAGAATGGAACTGTATAGACGATTCCATATTAAATAACCTTGTCAACAGTATGTCAAAAACAATTTTTAGATTGGTCGAAAATAGGGGCAGCAATGTCCTTTACTAATTTAGCCGAAAAAATTTACTTAAAATAAAAAAAAAAACAGATCAAAATAAAAAAGCGGTTGTACTTTTGCAATACAAAAAAAAATCTGTTTTAATTTTTAACCACCAGAAGAGAAACTAAGGGAACTTTTTTTTCTTCTCAGTTTACTTAATTAGTGATGCCATTCAATAAAAAATAGTAGGGTGTCATTCCCATTTTAATTTTCTACAAAACGCATTTTTACAGGTGCGGTTTTATTTATGCAAGGTACTGTAGTAAGTAAAATAATATTAATTTAAAAAATAAATCACAAGATAAAATCCATTTTTTTTGTTCTTTTTAGATAAAACACTTATAATCTCATCTGCTAGTATAGGTATTTCGCGATGAATAGCTAGAGCAGCCAAACCATTCAAACGACCCTGCAAATAAGTAAACATCCAAAGCTTATCACACTGTTATTAAAATAGACATATTTTTAATAATCTCACTTCGTTGGTCATGCTTCTTTGTATTGTTTTTATTCTCTTTACTGACTAGAGAAAGTTCTTTCGGGAGTTGACGTTGAAACCGGCAGTGTAGCTAATATCTTTAATAAAATATTTATAGCTGGATGGAAGCGCTTTTTCTTGCACGTTTACCTATTATCAATTGATGAGAGACGTAAAAAAAAATTTCAGAGTGCGTTTCTTTAACTTATTTGGTTCATGACTGGTTATGTTGAACAATTATCGATCCCAATGGGGGGGATATATCCCCCTGATCCCCCCCCCTATCTACGCCACTGGTCAGATCTACTGGATAGGTCCAAAAAGGCTCTCTTATGGCTCGAAAAGCTGTTTGCATAATAGCGTTATAAGAAATTTCTGTCATTTTGTGACACACAAAACCAACTCAAAGGCGCGCTAGTACGAAATGGCACCCCACACCCATACTTCTCCTTTCTTGGAATGATTTCGGTTCAAAAAGCATTCGGATGTCATAGAAAAAAAACTTATACCCATCAGGACCATCTAGGTTGAACTTTTTCTTATCAGAAAACACCACATTTCTTCAATTTAAGACACTTCCAACCTGCGTATACCATGTCATGTGAAGACGCGCGAACTCCAACCGCTGTTCTTTTCTTGCAGCGTTAAGTTTTTTTTTTTTTTTGCTTTTTGAATTTCAAGTGTTGAATACTTAAAAAAGCTCGAAGAACAGTTGATTTGATTGCACTTACCCCCGCTAATTGTTTGATTTTCATCGTGGAGTTAGTTAAATTTGAGGCAATTCATATAATTTTTCGGTTCTCGTGTGGTGTAAAGGGTGTTTTTGTCCTTCCTTTGTTGTTTTTTTCGTAGGTGGCAGGATTTGATAAAACATTTCGAACAGCTTTATCATTTCGTGCTATTTTCTTTGCAATTTTGGGCATAAAATACCCTTCCGAGTGGTAGGCCTCAATTTTTTCCATTTCCGCCGAAGTTAACATTTTCTTTTTACCCATTTTCACCTTAAACACTCGGAAAAACTTTAATAACGTACACTCATCAACCAAATTTAATTTGTATTACCCAGCATTAAGAAACTAACTGAATTAATTCGTGCGTCTAATCAAGTGAACCGATTTATTTCAGCTTTTTTAGCACTAATGCGAAGAAAGAGATAAAAACAACCGTTAAGTGTCTCTCACTAATCTTGAATTTAGGTTTGTTTTACAGAGAATTTAATAACCTTTCAAATGAATACAATTCTTTCGTAGTTCATGAAGAAAAACAAAAAGAAAACTGCAATTTATTGAGAGAACAATGGTGCGTCTAATCATGTGAACTGCACTGTATGTGCAGATTTTCTTAGAAAATGTAGAAAATAAAGTTAAACAAAATTATCAGGCAATCGAATGCAGATTTCAACATGTGTCTTTATTAGTAATAGGTTTGGTATGTAGGTTCTTAACTCCCTTTGTTGATGATGCAGAAGACTCACTTCTTCCACATCTATTAGTCACAGTCATGCAAAAAAAAAATCTAATTTATTTTTTAGGATGGGCGTGTCGTGTGAACTTACTCTTATGGTAGAGTATGTAAGTTGGAAATAAGAAACAAAAAAGAGGCTGGGTGCGACCCACACTGATAACTTCCCATTTGTGGTCTTTATTATTTCGGTTCCAAACATTTTAATTGAAAAAAATTTAAAAACGAAATATTCAAATATAAAAGATATGGTTTGGTTATTGATGGAAGGGTACTTACAAAATATATCCGCTCTAAAACTGGATATATGTAAAATATAAACCATTTGTTAGAAATTGTATTATGTATAAAATTAAATAATGGCAAAGTCAATATCATTGCTCGTTCTCAAGATATTCTAGTCGAAAAACAAATATTACCACTTTTTAGTAGATTTTTTTATATTTTTGTTCAAACTTTCAATTTTCAATAATTTCAATAATTGTATTATGTCGATACCTTCCCGTAAGAATGTACTAAGCGAAACTTTTTTCGAAAATGACTTTTTGATGAGGAAATAAGGGTACTATATGTTAAGGGCCTCGTTTTGGCCTTGGTTTCACCAACCTATTATGCAAGAAAAGGAAACTAGAATACAAATAAAAATATTTATCAACTGCCATGTTTTCTCATTAAAATAATTTTGCCCCCTGAAATTTGTATTATCCGCCAAAAAAATTATGCTAACCGACATTAATAAAGATCTCATTGTCGTGAGCAAAAAAAAATTTTGTTAGAAGTCACTTAGTTTAACCAAAATTGTCTCTTAGCACACTATGATTCAACTAGAACTTTCTTCGTTTTTTTCGTTTTCTGAACAATTTTAGAAATGTCGCTTAGTATACATTCTTACGGGAAGGTATCTATGTATAAAACAACATACTTTAGAAGGCACTATCGGTGTTAATTCCCAAGAAATTCGACTTGAAATACAATTTTAACTTGTTTTCACTAGAATTTTTAATAGTTTTTTTATTTAAAAAAAAAAAAACTATTAATTCAATATTTGTCAACATTTTACCAATTGTACAAAATTATACTATGTATAAAATAAACTAAATTAGAAGTCAATATCACTACTAGTTCTCGAGAAATTTGAGTCGAAAAACAATTTTTACCAATTTTCAATAGAATTTTATATAGTTTTTTATTTTTTGTAAAAAAACTGTAAGCTGATTTTTTTTGAAATTTTCACCAGTTGTCAAACACATTATTTTTCGTAAAATAAAATTATTTTGAGTTTCAAATTGTTTTCCGTTCTTAGAATATCTGGGTTATGAAATTTTTTTTTTCAGTTTTTTTTATTTAAAAAAATAACGGTATGTTCATTTTTTTCCAAATTCATACCAAATCTGTATGACCCTATAATGAGTTCATTAAATTTTATTTGAAATCAATAGCGTTATTTTTTCGTGAGATATTTGAAACTAACCAAAATTTTTACTTTTTTTTTAAACCGTTATAGTGAAAAAACTACTAACTGAATTTTAATAAACGCCCTTTCAGCCTCTTTCGAAGTTATTATCTACTAAACAAAACTTATTTGAAGTCGATATCTTTACTCGTTCTTGAGATATCGACGACGAAAAATGGTACAAGAACGTACGGACGTACGAACGTACGAACGTACGTACACACACACACACAGACATCTCTCTAAAAATGATTGATATAGCCTCTAGGGACCTTGAAACGTCGAGAAATGTCAAAAATTCCAATTTGACAAATCGGACCGATTACAATAACTCCCTATGGGAAGTTAAAAAACAGAAAGGCTTATGGTTGAAAATTGCTTGTATTCAAATTATTTCTTATACCCAAATATTAGTTTCACTAAGCATAACTAATTGCATAAAGCCAGCAAATAATAGATTAAGAGCTGTTGAACTATTCTTCCAAGTATTTTTTCCCAAATTTCGTTAAAATGCAGTTTGAACTTATACAAACAAAACAAAATAAACCTTGGCAGATTGACCTTTGCACAAAGATAACCATAAAGAAGTTTCAAAATGCATCGAAATCTAAAAACTACATTAACGGTTGGTTCAAAGATTTTTTTTATGTCTCCGAATTTTTACTTATGGGAAATTATGAAATCGTTAGAAAAAAATATCTCGAGATTTTAATGAAAAAGTATATCCCGCAATTCTGTCTGTAGTATATTCGGCTAAATCACGGAATTGCTGGTTCATAAAATTCTTACTTGCGACATATGTACATATAGGGACTATATGGCAAGTTATGGATTCGTAAAAAATCAAACTCGGGATTTTGACCAGCAGACTTCACATTACGATGATAGGAAAGACGAAAAAAGTTGGTCATGAAACTACAACCACAGCCTAAATGTCTTAAAACTCGATTGACGATTGGTAGCATTTTTAAATTTTTACCCCCACACGTTTTTTTTCTTTTTTTTTTAAGACCGAAAATGAGGTAACCTGCTTTACATTTTTTTTTTTGAAATTTTAGAAAATATTTTTTTCCTCAGAAACTGTTCCACAGATTAAAAAAAATCAAAACATTTTAATAAGTAAAACCTTTTTAATGGTTGTAAAAAATGGTTTGCCATTTCATTATGAATCGACTGACTCCTGAACAACGCATGCGAATCGTGCAGATTTATTTCGAAAAACATTATTCTGTTCATCGTGCACTACGTCCATTTTCTAGACGACACAATAGTCCATCAGATCAATAAATTAATTCGATTAACGATGACTAGTTTTCGCACCAAAATCACTCTAAATGATAAACTTCATCATCTGAGAGGTCGTACAGTGCGTACCAAAGAAGCTACTACGGCTGTAGAGCACAGTATCGAGGAAGATCCGAATGAGTCCATCCGCCATTGTGCACAATAATCATCGACTTTATGGAAAATTTTACGGAAAGATTTTTGCTCCAAGAATAATGGACTACATCCGAGCCAGCCGCGGTGGCCATATGCCAGAAATCATATTCAAATAAGAATTAGAAGGAATTTCCTTTCAAATAAAGTCAATTTTATGGCAATTAATAAAATTTATTTGTGTTATATTTTATTTAATAGTTCTATACATCTAAAAAATATTCCCTTTAGTACCCCCATATAATATTTTTTGTTTTTGATTTGCTCAACAACTTTACAACTGATTTTGATAAATTTTTTTATGCTAAAACTCCTTAAAAGTTTGTATAATATTATGCATTTAGATTTTCAGAATTTTTTCTTACAATTTCAAAAAATTTTCTTTTCGAAAACTCTATATTTGGAAATCCCGATGCTTTAGTTTTTATGAATTTTGACAATTCACTGTTTTTTTTTCTTCTAAATTCAATATCTCAAAAATGGGTTTATATTTTTTTTTTTTGAAATTTTAATTTTACTTTTACAATATTAAAAACATTAAGTTGGCGTACTAAATTTTTGTTCTTAAAAATGTTTTAAAAATTTTATATATAAAAATATATTTTTCTAAGAAACCGCTAGAACGATTTATAATTTCTGTTCTTGCATAAACTACCTAATACTTGCTTGAGAAATCAAAAGGCAATTTGTTTTTGTCTCCAACTACTAAAAGTGTTGTTTTAGTAGTGTTCATCAAATAAAGTTTTTTATCACAATTTTTGCTAAACCTTTTCACCGAAAATCAGAATATGTAGTAACAAAATCTCGCATTATTTAAAAAATACATGGAAAATCTTGCTTTCGAGGATAAAAATCAAGTGAATGTAGAAGACAGGAATTGATACTGATATAGTCTCAATGCCACTCTTCGAAGCGATAAAATCTTCTTACGTAAGAAACAATGGCGCAAAATTTTAAACAGTTCTCGTTTAAGGAATAAAACCGGCTCTACTTAACGCAGTAGTTTAGCTTGGAGACTTGGTCTAACTTTTGCATAATTTTAAACACGTTAGACAACTCTTCTAACTGATGTGGGTTTTACAACAGAACCTAAGCGAATTTGCGTTGAACAACCCTTAATTTGACAGATACATAACTCACACAACTACAAAACCACAAAAAAAAAAAGTAAAAAGAACAGACAACTTCAAACCAAATAATTTTTCGCCGAAAAAAGTACATTTTATATACTACCTCGGTACAGATTTTGATTGTTTCTAAGTTATTTACATTATTTTAGATGAAAATAATGTATAAATCGCAAATTCACAGCATAAAAAAGCAATTTGTTGTTGCAAAGTGCATATTCATTTAGATATACTCGTCTCGGCCGGCGGCGGCGCGCGTGCATACATACATTTGTATTTACAGATTTGTTCATCGTAGAGCACTTTCGTACGATTATTTCGAATTTAATAATATTCAGTTATTCAGTCTATTTACAAAAAACATCTTTAAAAAATTGAATAAAACATCAGTAAACATTTTTTCTTCCATTTGCTTTGGTATGAAATGACCATTGTCAATATGGATAAAGTATACTTTTAAAAGATAAACTAGCTATTTGCTGCTGTTAAAGTAAGACGAGCTCTTTAACGTTAAAGTATAGTTTATGTCCTTTAAAATTAACAAAAAGTCGGTTCTCGTTTTATACTAAATATTTAGAGTCGACTCCCATTCTAAAATTGATTTAGAGTAGGTTTTAAATGTTTGAAATTTTGCGCCAATGAGTTTATTTACATGATTTTACTCAATGCATTAAGCTGGAGTTTTTTATATTATACGCACATCTCAAGGGGTTATGAATACCCTTATAATTTCAAGCACAGTGCGAGCAATTCGGAAAGTAGGATATGATTAGAAAGAAGATACCGATGCACATTGGTTTTGAATGTCTGCACATTGCAATGACTGGGAGTAAAGCATTCCACATTCGTTAAGTGCAGCTAAAAAAAGTATCTCTATACTTGACAGTACGTCTGAATTTGGGCCCAAGGGTAAATTGATGAGCATTCCTAGAATACTTTCCAAGAGGCTTAAGTAAGTTACTGGAGTACCACCCCATAGATAGGAGTAATACTCAAGTTTTTGACGTAAAAAGATTTTATAAATGATACCCAGATCAGAAGGAGACAAACAATTTCTTGGACCGTCTCAGAAAACCCAAATATTTTGCGGCATTTTTTAGCGACATCACACCTTTGTGATCGTTCCACAAGAGGTGGTTCGTGATGCAAATACCAAGAATATCGAGATGTTCAGTTTCATTGATGCAAGTACCACTCAAAGATATAAGACAGCATTAGGTTTTCGAAGCTTTAAATTCTACGCGGTTTCTTATTCCCCATTGTACAATGCTGTTTAGGTCGTGATTTAATGAGCTTATCATATTTTTTCGTTGCAGTTCCACATCCGAAGAGGAGGGATGTGGGCCTGAAAACGAATATGAAAAGCTAAGAGTACTATCGTCAGCGAAACAATTGATTAGAAGTTGTAGACAGGAGATCATTAATAAAAATGAGGAAGAGGGTGGGGGACAAAACGGGGCCATGGGGCACACCATCATTTACATTGTGGGTTTCAGACTTGAATCCATCCAATCCAGCTTGTATTGAACGGTTCGAAAGAAGGATTCGTCGACACCGAAAACACACATTTTCGATAAAAGGGCGAGATGCCAAACGTTATTAAATACCTTTGAAATATGAAGTGCAATAATCTTACCTACTCCGAAACGATGTAAGATTTGTCCGACTGTTCGGTTAGGTAAACCATCAAATCACCGGTGGACCTATTGCTACGAAAGCCATACTGCCGGTCATTGAAAAGCTTTCGTTACACAAGATATTTCTTAACCAGGTAATTAATCAGCGTTTCCATGACTTTTTTCAAGAATTGGGAGAGTCATGACAATATCCGGCAAAGTGAAATTTGCGGCGAACTGCCTTACAAACAGGTTAGCTTTCTCAATAGAGCTAACAAAAGAAGTGTCATTGACAAAAAGCATAGGACCCGAGGAAGAGGAAAAATTCCTCATATTTTTTTTACAAATGACCAAAAATTTGTACTGCCTTTGGGACATTGAAGTATTTTTTGTCGTTCTCGCTCCGATAAAATCCCTTAATGTTCACAATGTACATAGCTCCAGTACCGAAACCGAAAAAGCACTATTTTTGAGATTTTTTTCCATGGAATTTACAATGATTCCTGTGATAATATGATAATGATAATATTCTTCTTCTTTCATATTTCTGGAAAAGAGGCACGATGTTTGACTCACGGGTGTTTCCTTCCCAAAGATATTCTATTATGCAGATTCTTAACTTTGGTTTGGTTTGGCTTCAAATCTTAAAACCTGGGTATGTAAGTGTGATCCACCCGTGATGGTGAACGCACTTTTTGTAATCTGTAGCAACACCAAAGCAAATGTCAAAATTTACAATTTATTATTTCCATTTATTTCTAATTGCAAACGAATAACAGCTGACAGGACAAAATGACATTTGAAATTTGACATCGCAAATTTTACACCATTGTATTTTTCAGAAACAATGAGGTTAGGGTATACTAAAAGTGTAAAAGTCTTGTAAGATTTCAATCTGTATATTTTGTTGTTGGAGTGTAAGAAAATGTTACACTTTTACAAGAATTCAAGACTAGTTACACCGGATCGTAAAAACCTCTATTGACTTCTAAAAATTAAAAAAAAGTCTAAAAATTAATATGACCTGGCAACATTGTTAGAAAAACACTTCGCCAATTGACTACGAATCACTTCACAACACGAAGACACAACTAAGGCTTCTCGAATCACGAACCAAGAGAGAAGCACGAAGCAGCTCTGCGCAAGTCACGTCAGGCAATGACCATTTCACGCGCGCTCACGGAACCAGTCTTACCACTTTTCCAATCAACTCCTATGGAATGTCTGGGCGATTATGTTGCTGCATTGCCTGTTCGCCCGTTCAAGTCTTTGCGTAATTTGGTAGCCTGAATAGTCATGGGCAGTGGCATTATTTGTGGGCTGCTGCTTTAGCTTTGGATACTTCTGGTGCTTTTTGCTGGTGCTGTTGCTGCTGCTGTTGTTGCTGATGGTGTTAGTGGTTGCTTAGGCCGAAATGGGCACCCAAGGTAGGCTATCTTTCTGTTCGTTCCCTATTTGCGCCTATATAACCAAACCTACTCGATACCAACAAGAAGAAAAACTCTTCCATTCAGCCAGAACCAATTATTAATTTCGGATCGGATCAGCGACCGCGTTGAAGCAGGGTGTTATGCCGTCGATATGCTCCTTACTGTTTTGTGGTTCGTGAATCTTTTTCCACACACAGATACATAGATAGTTCGGTCTTTTCGTTCGAATTTAATTAAATGTTAACGCCGGTTGAAATATGGACTTTTAAAGGTGAGTAATTAATTTCCATAACATGGTATCATATACCTGTGTCTCATTGACTCCTCACATAGCTTCTTTATTTATTTTGTTTTTTTTTCTTCTTATCGTGGAAGCATACCTATCCGGCAACGTTACGTTCTTTTTAAATTTTTTTTTTTTGAAGAACAAAAATTTCAATGGGGATAAAATCGAATCGCATTTAATTATTCAAATTAGTAGTGTTTTATTTATTCAAAAACAGGTGAAACCAAATTGAAATTTAATAAAAAAAATCCAGCAATGTGGGCAACAACTTGTTTTTGGGAACAAAAAACAGAACGATTGGTTGTGGGGATTTATGAGTTCATAAATTTATATGTAATATCTTGGAATTAACATTCAATTATTATTATAATTAGGATATTCAACTGGAAGGTGCTATGTTCTATACAGCTTATTCTGTTAAGGTTATATATTGCAAAATGGTTAGTAAGCAACCATACATTTAGAAAATATCAGAATATATTGAACTTCATTACTGGAGTTCTGCATATATCGGAACTTAACTTTGAGTGTGCCAAAAGTAATAAAACGGAACATAAAACATGTTTGATGCAAGGTATCACAATGTACATTAGGGTGGTCCATATATGCATTTTTTTTTAACTTTTGGTGTCCGAATGGTCACAGGTACATTTTGACACGACAGGGTGGGTGATACCAGTTATCTACTACTACATTCTGTTGGTGTTATAGCCACCCAGCCTTGTCAAAGTCTTGAAAAACTCATTTTCGGTAGAATCGGCCTTCAAAAATTGAAAGCTAAAACAGAAGTGTGATAAACAAAATCACTAGCCATTATGTTCAATGGGAGAAAAAGCCAATTTTTGTACAATGGCTTGGTTATGAAATTGGAAACACTATTTTCCTATTGTTAAGGAACTAGCATGATTCTTGCAAATTGCTTTATGCTACGTTCTCACCAAGAAATAATCCTGGGTTTAAGTGGATTTCCCATAAATCTTCATTAAATCTCGAAGATTTACCATACAAATTTATTTCGTAAATCTAGTAGATTAGAAATAAATCTTGTTAAATCTTTATTGGATGAACCTGACCTAATATCCATATCGTGCTAAGCTATCTCGATTATTTTTCATCGTTTAGCACAAATGAAACTTTTTTTCTCTTGTTTCAAATTTATAAAAAAAATTAAAACACCATTAGCATTTTGATAGGCGTTGTCAAATTTAATCTTCTTTTTAAACGTTTAGTGTGATGAAAACACCACATAAATTTCTTGTCTTAAATCTCGTTTTTTTTTATTATTTACCCCACTGTGGACTGGAACATTCCATGTAATGCTGCAGTAAGATAAATTGATGTATAAAGGTATATCCTTTGTGTTCAAAATCAACCCGATGTTCCCAAAGAAGTGTAATGTAAATAGTACTTGTACCTAATTCTGGTGAAATAAGAAGCTCACTGGTTGTAATTCGGTATTGGATGTTTATGTTTTCAACCAAGTACCAAATTGTTGTCTTGTCAAACTTATACCTGGAGTAAAATTCTCCATCGTCTAGCTCTTCAAAAGTATTTGCTTGGGATTTACAACATCACACTTTTCTGTACAAAGCTGAGTCGTCTTCAAACATATCAAAATCTTTTGCTTCCGAAAACATTTTATATCATTTTATTTGCATCATAAAAATACACAAATTAACTCTTTCAAATAAAATTGTCAAACACTTTTTTCGAGGAAAACGCCAGATGTCATAGATTTAGTAAGTTACTAAAGGTAAAAGTAGCCATTTTCTGATTTTAGCTTTAGTAAAAGAGCAAAATCTTCTTTTAAACTTAGTAACTTTAGCATTTTATAAAATCGCTTAAAATTTTGTGCTAATGATATTAAACTTTGTGCTCAGAAATAGTACTGCCAGAACATGCTTGTAAATTGTTATAGCCGATAAATGACCCATGTTCTCGATAAAGTGGTCGAAAATTAGACTTTCTAATTGCACTACATTCGAGACGAGATTCTTGCCCGGAATCAATAAATTTTAAATTCTAATACTAGAAAATAGTATTTGCAACTAAGTTAAATTATATTACTTGAAATGGATGTGTTCAGAGATCATAGTCAAAATTCTGCTTTTCCCAAGCCTTGATATTATTTTGGGCCCTTTCATAGGTTTCAACTCTATACTTATTAATTCCTTAAATGATAAAAGAAAATTTGTTTAAACAATGAAAAAAGTGCTCACTTTTATCATTTATAGAATTTTGGAATACAGACTTTTGGGTTTACAGAATTTTGAATTTCGGAAACTGAATATGGGCACATACATCGGTCTTGAATTGGCGATCTCAAAAATGTGGTCATTCCAAACATGATCGTTGTGGACACACTTATCGAGCATTAAGAGCTCTTCGGCTTCTTCAATACAAGTGCCCTTCAAGGACCATGGCATAGGGGGTAAATTTTGCTTGAATGACATTAGACAGCATTGGGTTTTTAAAGCATTCAACTCCACACGATTTGTATATCCTATTTAAAAATGCTGTAAAGATCGGAGTTAAATGAGAATTTGGGAACGAATATGAAAAGCTAAGGGTAGATACGCCGGAAAAACATTGAAGTGGATGAGAAGTTTCAGACAAGAGATCATTAATATAAAAGAGAAAGAAAGTAAGAGACAAAACGGAACCTTGAGGAACACCAGCATTTATTTTGTGAAAATCGGATTTGAAACCGCCCAAAACCACACGTTTTAAACGATTCAGAAAATTATTTCTAATCCAAAGAATAAGGGTTTTGCAAACTCTATTAAACGCCTTACAAATATCAAGCGCAATAATTTACTTTTCCCAAAACAATATCAAGATGTATATTATCGGTGATATATATTTAATCAGATCACAAGTGGAATGATTGCCGCGAAAGCTGTAAGGGAGAGTGGCGCACATTTGAACACATTTTGCTTTCCAGACTGATAAAACTTAAAATTTTCGAGCAATTAGACTGATATTTTACTCACATGAAACATTGGTATTGAAATATTTATATTGAATTCTAATCTCCAACCAATATAGGTTGCCCCATACATGGGGCACTTTTGAACTTGGAAGGGGCACTTTTGAACAGTGATATAATTTTTTTTTACTGAATAAAATAACTTTTAAATTTTATTTTTATATTATTTTTTTTGATAAGAACTTATCAATGAAACTCAAAATCAATACTTTTGTTATATCATATTCATGTATTTGTAGAAAAAAAAAATAAAAATCCACAAAGATTAATAAGAAAAAAGGTAAGAACTTGGATTTTTAAGTAAAAGCTGGATTTTTAGTGAATAACAATAAGCTTAAGCTAGCTAGTTAAAGATGTGTTCTAGTAATAGCTATTTTAAAATAGCCAACGCTAAGTTTATTTAGTTTTAGCTTGTTTTCCAAGCTTCAATTTGTGTGAATTAAAATAGCTTAAGCTAGAATATTTTAGTTAAAGCTACAAACATTTCAAGATTTGTTCGACCTGTCTTGAAAGCTTCAACTAGGTTTTATTTTCAGTATTCAATAGCTCAAAAATGAGACAGAGAACGTATAGACGCAGAGACTGACGGACGATATGACAAAAACATTTTTTCTTGAAACCAATACTTGCCCTATAGAGCAGATAACAAATTGCTTGATTAATTGCTTGAAGCTGATTAAATTTTCTTTTAAATGTCATAAATATGTATGTTAAAAAAAAAACTAATCGAGGCAGCTTTGAATATGTTCAAAATACTCAATATACTCGTACAATTGTACAAACATTGGTCTTGTTATATATGTATGTATATTTTTGGTAAAATTAACTTTCACTATTCAGAACAACAATAAAAAATTGCACAAAAAATTGGAAAAAAGATTTTTAACAAACGGTTATTGCCTGCTGAAATGTGAAGTGCTTTTTTGATTTATTCAGAGATGAAGAACTTCTACTTTAACGAACTTTGAGAAATTTGAATCATGAATAAGCTATTTAATGTGTGTCATGATAATAACCTTGTTATGCAAATGCACATAATTTAGTACAAGAAGATTTTACATTCATCAGCTAAAGATTGTAAAAATAACTATGTGAAACCTTAAGTTAATAGCAAAATTAAAATTTATAAGATCAAGTGTATCTACGTTAAAGTTAACAAATGCTATTTAGAAATGTATGATGAAATAACATGACATCTTTAACATCATCAACTATAATTTCGTACAAAATTACACCAGGTTCATTTTACACAGCATATAATGTTATGCAAATGCTGTAAATAACTCAAACTTCTGTAAAATTATAAAGAAGAAAACACCTTGTAGATTTAACGAGAGTATAATTAAAAAAAATCAATTAAAAAGGCCATTACGGCTCATAAAGAGCCTAGTGACTAACAACTCTCAACCACTGTATGTTACCAGGGATTAAGGGGACCTACAATTTTCTGCGTATTCCAAACGGCTGATCAGAAGCAATTTTTATGACAAGAGATACTCTTAGAGAATTTGCCAATTCGTCGCAAGAGGCAGTAGACCCCTTAAAATTTGTTCTTTACCATTTACCACTATGCCAAAAGGTTATACAAATTCGAATTGAATAGTGCAAAGTCTTCTACTAGGCTGATTTATTTCAGTAATAAAGGATGGTTAAATTTTAAGGGCCGATGTTGATTTTGAATAAAACACAAATTAATTAGGAAATTATTGTCATTTCTTTTTATTATGATAATATTGGTATAGTTCAATTATGTATGGAACAAAATATCGGCCAAATGGCCGCCGCGACCTCGGCGGCACACCTCCAACCGATGGTCCAAATTTTAGATGACGCAGAGGCATAATTGAGGTTCTATGCTGTTAATGTGCCGAATTATCTCATCCTTTAGCTCTTGAATTGTTGTTGGCTTATCGACTTACACTTTTTCTTTCAAATAACCCCAAAGAAAGAAGTCGAACGGTGTCAAATCACATGATCTTGGCGGCTAATTGACATCGCCCACCACGTGAGATAACACGGCTATTGAATTTGTCGCGCGAAAGAGCCATTGTTTCGTTAACTGTGTGGCAAGTGGCACCGTCCTGTTGAAACCACATATCGTCCACATCCATATCTTCCAATTCGGGCCATAAAAAGTTCGTTATCATCTCACGATAGCGAACACCATTCACAGTAACTGCCTTACCGGCCTCATTTTGGAAAAAATAGGGCCCGATGATGCCGCCAGCCCATAAACGGCACCGAACAGTCACTCTTTGTGGATGCATTTGTTTTTCAACAATCACTCTTGGATTATCATTCGCCCAAATGCGGCAATTCTGCTTATTGACGAAGCCACGGAGGTACCTCATCACTGAAGATGATTTTCTTCGAAAATTGATCATCCATTGTTGCCATTTCTTGCCACCATTCTGACCATATTGACGACGCTTGAAATGGTCAAGAGGCTTTAGTTCTTGAGTCAATTGCACCTTGTAAGCGTGTAAATGTAAGTCTTTATGCATAATATTTATCAACGACGAGCGTGTGAGGTGCAATTGTTGGGTACGACGACGGGTTGAGGTGGACAGCTCTTCAGCCACACTACCGCGAACAGCAGCAATATTTTCTGCAGTACGAGCTGTACGAGCATGCATTGGTGTTTTCACATCTCCTACAGACCCGGTTTGCTCAAATTTTTGCACGATTTTTCCGATTGTACTTACATTTAAACGATTAAATTGACCGAAAAAATTACGAAGTGCACCATATCGATACCTTCCCGCAAGAATGTATTAAGCAAAACGAAAAAATGTTTTTTGTGTATTTTATTGGACGAAACAAATATAAAAACAACAAATCTGTTTCGTCCAATAAAATACACAAAAAAATAACTAAATGAGACGTTTTTTTCGTTTCCTGAACAATTTTTCAAAGGTCGCTTAATACATTCTTGCGGGAAGGTATCGATATGCATTTTGATTTGAACGCCCATTTTCATAATAATATTAAATAACTTTAACGCGTTGATCGATTGTGTATCTTTCCATGGTTCAAATTGAGTTAGTCTGAAATTAAGAAATGTCAAATGAAATGCAGAAAAAAACTTGACGTTTAGGTATGGTTCACATTCAAAATCGGCCCTTAAAATTTAACCACCCTTTACAAACAAAATGTATCAAAAAAAATCTCCTTATTTAATTCGTTTGATTAGTTCCTTTTATCCATTGGAATAAGGAAGTGATCAGTGCGTAAGACTATCGGGGTATGAATCCAGCCTATTCCATGCAAAAAATATATCTCAGGGATGATTAAAAGTCTTTCATCTTAGCCATTTCTTAAGCTGATTCGTCATACTTGGGATCTGAACAAAAGAATGTCGGTATTTTTTTTAACAAGAACAGCTTATAATGAAAAGTACATACTTATAGAAACAACTTTTTAATGTTAACACAAAAGATATTTATCGAAGCCTGTTTAGGGACTTTCTTTATTTCCATCTAGTTTTTGCTTACACAGCTACGAATATAAAACGCTTAGCTTTATTAACTTTCTAGCTAGCAACAAGAAGAAAAAGTTATGTGCCATTACACAAATAACAAATAAAACCAATAACTTTTTGCCAAAGCGCATTGTTAACAAAATTAACTTCAAGCCATTGAAATTCAATTCCATCTCATGTTATTCCCTGCTCCGCGCAACGTTCACCAGCAGACTTCTTGGTTGGTTTCTCGGTTATTGCCAGACAGGTTTTAAATTAATATTTGCATAATCAGACTGCCATGGACTCGGAGCAAGAGAGACAGTTAGACAGTGGAACAGGTATAAAAACAGGAATGGTCATTCACTGCTGAGAATAAGTTAAACTTGGCCATTCAAATACAACATGGATACGGCAGCGGCGGAACTTTATGAGCCCAATTCAAATGAATCATAATGTCATCTAATTAATTATATTTCGGTTAAAAGTTCAGACAGTTTTGGATGTTTTTTTTTTTTTTTGCTAAAAATTTTCACTGCTGACACAAAATATGCGCCAAAATAGCGTCTTCGTCGCTGTGGTCGTTCGGAATAATTTAATGGTTTTCGGTTTCGCGCCAGCTCATCAAATTCCCATGTTTATGACTGAAAACCTTTAGGAGTCTTGTTCCTGGAGTCATCGTCGCCGCGATCGCATTTGCAGAATGGCTTCTTAATTTATTATGATCGAGTGATCCAAAAGAAAAAAAGAATACGTTAACCGCGATCCAGTTGAAATTCGAGACTTTGCATCAGACAAGCTAATTGGATATCGACTCGCTTAGTGTATAGTATTAGGTCAACCTTGCTCTCGCACGATCATCAACGGAATTCATTAATAAATAACTTTAAAAATGATTCCATATCTATACGCAAATGAGATGCGATCCGCGGAACATCATTAAATGTATCAAAAACAAATTTCTGGTCATAAAGTCGAAGAAAGATCTTTATTCGTCGCCACCATCAGACGACAAGACGCATCTCGCAAGAAAAAAAGCAAAACATTCAAACCTGCTAAATTTTGGATCACAATTAATTAAGATTCGTTTTGATTATTAGGAACAGCAAGATTACCAAACATATATCATTCGTACTTTGATTCGCTTACCGTGTTTGTCGTTTCGAATCCGTAAACATAAATAATAGATAGCTGGGTACAAACGAACTGGGGCTGATTCTTCAGGGTTGGATTTATAATTTGCAATTTTTGAATAAATTTTCTTAAATAGATATGAGAAAACGAATTTTTATTTAAATTTTTATTAGTTTCATTCATTGTTTCATGAGCTGTGTGGCATGCGAAATTAAACGGTGTCTTCTATCAATTTCAGGCAAAACAAAAATTGGCGATCTTCGACAGGTTACGCAATCTTTTGAGTAAAAGAGCATCATTTTCGAAAAAATCGCCCAATAACACAACCAGTCCAAAACGGCACCAAATTGCAACTCATTGTGGATGGATAAGTTTTTAGTGAGTCTAGTGCGATAGTTTTATTTGCTTACTTGAAATAGTTTTTGGGAAAAAAGTGGCTAAAATTGTACCTGATATTTTCATAAAATTTAACAATAAGATGGTAAGGAAGACGAATAAATTGGATCTTGTAACTCTGCTTGTCTGTCCATTCGGTTACACCATAACTGGATCGGTCGATTTTCTCTAAACTCGGTAGATAGTGTATTTTAATAATTATTACCCCAAAACTTTTTTAACTCAAAAAATATGGGTATCTACCTGCCATACAAGTTATTTTTATTTTAATAATTTATTAAGTTGTAATTTACGTACAAAAATTTATCAAAATTCTAGCGCCGTTCTCGAGAAAAATACGATTTTCGTTTTCGTTGAGTTTAAAAAAAAAATATTTTTTTTTTAATCAAAATCCTTTTTTTTAAATTTGAATACACAATTCTATTAAAAATTTTTGGGGAGCTTTAGCATACAAAAAATGATCAAAATCCGTCGTCTGTTTTTGAGAAAATAAAATAAAAAAAAATGGTACGATTAACCATTTTTCGGATTTTTTTTTCAAAAATTTTGAATTTTTTTTTAAAAAGCCCACTTTAGGATAAACATTATTTAATTAAATAAAAGGTCACGAAGAAAGAAAATATTTATTTAACGGAGGGCATACCGTAACTACATTTAAAAGCCCACTTTAGGATAAACATTACTTTTTTTTAATTATTTATGTGTTTATTCATAAGATTTCGAAATAAATTCGTATGGAAAGTACCGTATTTGGTACTTAAAAAAATAAAATGCACGACTGGATCGCACGAACTTGCTCTTATGTAAAAGTACTTTGGAATTTAAGATACGAGTACATTTTATAAATATAAAACATGGATTTAATGAAAAAAAAAAAAATGTTCAAATGCATGGAATTGCCTTCTTATTTACGGAAAAGTATGAATTTACAAAAATAAAGTTTATAAATCGTTTTACTAAAGTAATTTTTTATATAACAAATTTCTTTCAATTTCTTCTAGAATAAAATTTGGGGTGCCAATTTTAAGTGCTCAGTAATATAGATTTTATGAAATAATTTCAAAAAATAACCGTTCACACGTTCACGGACTTTTTTTTTTCAAAAAAAAACAAAAAAACATTTTTTTTTTCGAATATTTTTGTACACAATATTATTTTAAACTTAAGGAGCTCCTGGTTAAAATCGTTAGAGCCGTTAATGAGAAAGTCGAAAATCAAAAAAACGGTTCTATGACAGGTACCATTAATAACATTTTGCCCTAAAATTTTTTTTTTGGAAAATGTAGTCCATATCCATAATATCTAACTCAATTTTTTTTTATCAAAATCGTTGGAGCCGTTTTCGAGATAAACAATATTTTGCAATACGGGTGTATGGGGGGTACCGTTAATTTTGGAGCTAAAACAAAACTCTCCTCTAGGGAATCACCGAAGACCCTTAAGTACCGAGTTTGAAGGAAAAAGGTCCAGTGGTTTAGGCTCTAGATGGCGGTACAGACATACAGACATACGGAAATACATACATACATACAGATAGACAGACGGAATTGTCGGAACCACTTTTTTGGTCTTCGCTACAATCGTAATGTCAACTTTGATCAAAATCTCGAGTTCGATTATTTTTTCCGAATGCATAACTGCCTTTATATCAATATCTTGAAAACGTGTGAGTGGTTAGTTTTTTAAATAATTTCCTAAGATCTGTATTTTATTAAATACTTAAAATTGTCATCCAAAATTCGTAAGGTTATTTCCTCTACAAAATTAATAAAAATACTATGAGGTTTTCATGACCTTTCACTCTCATAATAATTCAAATAAGCTAATTTATTCACTAGTCATACTAGTTTTCAATATTTTCAGAACAAAGGTAGATATTAATACCATCATTCTAAGCAAACTGGGCAATAGCAAAAAACACCAACATATGTATATATTTTTTTAAAAGATAACAAGACATTTTTTTGACTTTCTCGTTAACCGCGTGACGGATTTTCATTATTTATTATGTGCAAAACGTTCCCAAAAATTTAAAAAAACATTGCTTATCAAAACTTAAAAAAATTAAATTTTTTTGATCTTTTTTTTGAAAATTCGATATTTAAAAAACGGGTCAGTTATTTTTTTTTTGGAATTTATTTTTTTTTTAATTTTTTCACATTGAAAATTTAAGCTTAAAATATTGATTTAAGTTTCGTTCAATTAAATTATAACAACTTTTATATATTTCGCCCCATGCAGGAGCCTTTGATGTCTACCTATGAAAGTCCGTTGTGATCCTTAACAGACATCAAAGAATTAAAAAAAAAATCCATCGAATAAATTTTTATAAATACATTGGAATTTATGGTGACAGTTTTTGACAATTTCGCTGTCAACATTGATTGCAAATAATATATTATAAGATTAAGATGAAGAGCATCCCAATAAATATATACAATCGTCTTAAAAGGTATTGGTTAGCACTGCCAATCTATAAAAATCCATTTGGTGATATAAAATGTACTTATTTATTGGAATGAGAATCGTGATTCTATTTCAACATGAGAAATTATATTAAAACAGGTGCTAATGTGACGTGAATGTTCGTTTAGAGCGCACCTATATGGAGTGCCATTATAAGAGAAACGTTATGATCTTGTTTGAAAATTGCTAAGTTGCATAAATGAAAGTTTTTCGTGATGCTTACTTATTAGTTTAACTTACATCTAACGAAAAATATAGATACTCGTAAATACAGTGAAATGAATATAAGGACGGGTTTGAAAATAAAATATTTATTTTCATTCCTAATTGAATTACAGTATACAGAGATACTAACTGCAGCAGACAGAATTGGGACCAACTTTTAAGTGTGTTCTCAATAATCGTTATGTCAATTCCTTACTTGCAATATAGGTACCATAGGGAAGGTTTAGCATTTGGGAAAAAATTGAACTCGAGGTTTTGATCAAATTTAACATTTAAGCAATAGAGAACACGATAAAAGTGGGTCCTGCAATTCCGTCTGTCTGTCTGGCGATTTTCTTCCAACTTGGCACTTCCTCCAAATTCAATAGTACCAGCCATTTCAAATTACAATTATTGTCTACACAAATTTTTGAAAAAACAGGAATTTGTAAATAAGTAAATTTTTTTTTTTGAAAATTTAATATCTTGGAAACGGAAAGAAGTTTCGTACATAAAAAAAAATAATTTATTTGTATAACTCCTCTAAGGCATTTAAAAATTTTGTCTGCATAAATTCATAATGTTCCCACAAATCAAACTGCAATTTATTTTTTGAATTCAAAAAATTTCATGACATGCAAGCATATTAGACATTTTTCGCTAATTACGTACATATTTTCATACATGTATGTATGTATTTACAATTGTTAAATTCCAAAGTACGAGTAGGTACTTGTACATAAGAGAAAATACGTTAGGTCTTGCATTTTAGTTTTTTTTTAATCTGGAGTTCGATTTTGGCTACGAATTCAAAACTTGCCCTTTAATGAATATGGACATTAGACTGGGCCAAAAAAATTGACTATTTTTTTTTGAAAGATATATCGAGAATATCATTCAGAATGACAAAAAAAATTTTCGTAAAAGTTTGAGCCCTTAATATCAATTTTAAGAGGGCTATCATCGCTAATTTTGATTTTTAGTCATAATTTCATGTTTTGCGTCAGAACTGACAAAACATTGAAGTAAAAAAAATTCATTTTGACTTACTTTTATATAAAATTAAATTCCCTACAAAAAAGGTCTAAGTGAAAATTTTCGTCAGACAAGCCGTTTTTGAGTAATTAAGCTTAATAAATTGTTATTTTTCTTCGATTTTACTTTTTTAATTTGGAATTTTGTAACTAACGAAAAATAACAATTTATTAAGCTTAATTACTCAAAAACGGCTTGTCTGACGAAAATTTTCAATTAGACCTTTTTTGTAGGGAATTTAATTTTATATAAAAGTAAGTCAAAATGAATTTTTTTTACTTCAATGTTTTGTCAGTTCTGACGCAAAACATGAAATTATGACTAAAAATCAAAATTAGCGATGATAGCCCTCTTAAAATTGATATTAAGGGCTCAAACTTTTACGAAAATTTTTTTTTGTCATTCTGAATGATATTCTCGATATATCTTTCAAAAAAAAAAAATAGTAAATTTTTTTGGCCCAGTCTAATGGACATACATAATATACATCAGAAGTGCGCGGATGTATCGCACGAGCACGGTCTTACTTTTCTATGTTTAATGTGGTCAAGGATTGCAGGTATAATGTACGAGTTAAAAAAATAAAATGCACGACTGGGTCGCACGAACTTGCTCCTATGTAATAGACTAAAAATTTTAAAAAAGAAAGTTACTAAAGACAACTGTTCATAAGGATAAAATGAAATTTTTTAAATTCTTTAGTAGTAAGAGATAAAGACAGAATGCTATGCAGAACAAAAATTATAAGTCGTAGTAGTGGTTTCTTAAAAAAATAAACTTTTATGTACAAAATTTTGAAAACATTTTTAAGAAAAAATTTTGGTACGCCAACCTTAAGTTTTTATTATTGTACGAATAAAAGTTAGATTTCCAAAAAAAATCGTTCTTGAGATATCGAATTCTCCAAAACAAAAAAGACTTTTTTTTTCTAAAAAAAAAAATGTTTGAAATGCAATTTAGGAGCTTCTTTATAAAAAATTTCATTAAAATCCGTTATGCCAATAATGAGAAATCCAAAATTCGAAAAAATCGTTCTATGGTAGGTACAGTCAGTAATATCTAGATTTCAATTTTTTTATTAAATTATAGATCGTAAGAATTAATCGAAAGAAAAAAATTTTAGCAAAATTCTCGGAACCGAAACCATTTTTTAACATTTCTATGGAAGGTACCGTTAGTTTAAGATAAAACAAATTTTTTTTTCTCAAATCTTGTAGATTATGTTAAGAAACTTTTATTTGTCAGTTTGAAAAGAAATGATTTTGGAGAAGATTTAGCATAAAAAAATGGTTTAAATCGGCTGTACCTGTACCGCTTTTGAGCAAATCAAAAACAAAAAATGGACTCAGGGGGGCAACCAAAATTAACAATTTTTTGGAAAATTTTTTTCAACCATTATCTAGTTTTAACTAAATGAAATTTTTCAATTTTTTTTTTAAGAAATTCTGTGGGACAGTTTTTGAGAAAAAAAAATATTTATAAAATTTCAAATAAAACCGTATGTTAGGTACCGTTATTTTTGGTCTTAAAAAAAAAAAAAAAATGTGGGGGGAAAAAATCAAAACCCATATCTAAAATCGGCCGAGACATTTAGGCTGTAGTCGAACCGACAGACAGACAGACAGAATTGCGAGACCCACTTCTTATGACAATTAGGGTCCACTTCATTCTAGTGGACAAATGCACACAGAAATTGCTCAGAATTGTAATTCACTTACCCCTGAATCCCCACGTGCTGTTGCCCTTTAAATAATTTTTTTCCATTTATTTTAAGACCCAAAATAAAGGTATTTGCTATTTAAATTTCTAAATCATTATTGAAAATCCGATAAATGTTTTAATAAACGTGGAACAAGTTTTTTATAAATAAAACTTAAACTAATGATATTTTTGAAACGGTTTTTTTCTTATGTATTTCACAGGTGCTCAAGGGTATGTTAGAAGACCCTTATAATGTTAAACACAGCACGGGCAATGGGTAAATTAGGGAGGGGTAGGAGTATGGTGAGATAAAGGAGATGTCGGTGAACATTGGTTTTGAATGTTTGCAAATTGAAATGGCAAGGGCCGTCTCGGGTAAGTTATTCCATAATCGTGTTGTGGACTAAAAAACCTTTTATTTATCATTAATCAAAGATTTAATTTTTTTCTTATTCAAAAATATAATCTTAAGAAAAAGCTAAGAAAATTCTGAATTTAAAAAAAAAAATATAAAATTTTTGAAAGATTTTTCAGAAAATATTTTGGTACACCAATTTTTAGTTTGTATAAATAAAAATTGATTTTCTTATTTAAATCCAAATAAATATTCAAATTCAATTAAAGTCCGTGATAAGTCTAGAATAGAAGTAATATTGAATTTTCTAATTTTATGACGTTTATAACGAGAAACTCAAAAATAAAAAATCTGTATTGTCTAGAGATGTGAATTATAAGCGACATTGAAATAAGACACGGTATTCTCCGCTTTAGCTCAGCCGCCATCCCTGGAGATAAAATATCTGAGACAACAACCTTCAGTCTCAGAACATCGTGCCACACATCTTTCCTATCCTTCTTTCTCTTCATTAACTTCACGCCCGCGCTGTGTTCAAACATTTAAAGGGTAATCATAATCCCTTGAACGCGTGTAGATTATAAAAAAAAAAAAAAAAAAAAAAACAGTAAAATCCTGCTAACCGTTTTCGAAAAAAATAAGATTTTAGAAAACGATACTTTAACATTTATTTGGTACTGTTATTTTTGGATAAAAGAACACATTTATTTAAATCTTAAGAAAGTGTTAAAAAACTGTTAGTTGTAAACTGTAAATAAATCGAGTATGTGTTTTTCGATACATTGAGTTCTCAAAACAAATATTTTTTTTTTCAAATTCTAGATCTCATTCCACTATAAGATAATAATATTGTAAAATAACTCAATGCATTTGTTGAAAACCAAAACACAAACAATTAGTATGTGGTGCCAACATTAATTCATTGAAAAATGAAACTGGTATAGTAAAATCGATTTTTAGAGCATTCACTTGCAAAAGTATGCAGTTTCACATGTCCAAATGGCTTGTTAGAATGTGATAAAACTATACATTCTGCCTGCATTGATTTATCGTTGCTGTATTGATGGTTGCATTATCTTAAAAGCTATACAATCTAGGAAAAGTTGCACTTACAAACAAAGCATTCATTTACAATGGAAAAGGTGTAAGACAAGGCTGTAACCTTAGCACACTACTTTTTGCTATTTTTATCGATGATTTGGTGGAATAGAGTTAAATAAAAAAGGGATACAAATAATCTCCGGCCGATCTTCAAATGTGTAGGAAACCTCTACCAACCAAGTCAAAATTAAAAAAAAAAAAAAAAAAAAATTCCTGAGACATTAAATGAAAAAAAAAAAAAAATTTTTCTATGAGATCCCAAAATACACGGATTTTCAAGTAACCTTACCAGCCTGTACATCTAGTAAATTCACATACCTACGACATTTAAAATACTTATATTCTTGCGTCAGTATGCATCGATATATGCTTATATTTTGTTTTTTTGTAAAATGAAGTTAAAAATAACTAATAATAAAATTCCAAACATCAAGAAAATAAACAAATACAAAAAAAAAAATATCCAACCATTGTGTTGTAGCCCTTAATCCGGAATTCGAACAAGAAATCGACAAAATCGATTTTTGTCAGCCCACCTAATTCGATTTCGAAGATCTCATCTGTGCGGATATTGAAAATTATCAACCCAATAAGCCTCGTGGCTGATCGGCAAATATGAAACTTCCTTTCTGGAATCAATTGTAGGACAGTGCAGTCTTCTCTTCTTCTTTATAGTCTTGTACCTGCTCACTTCTTAAGCCACAAAAGGAATTTAAAAAAAAATTTAAGCATCTCTCACGCACTGAAACTTCATATTTGGTACAGCGTGGCGTATACGTAATATTCCAGAAATTAAATATTTTTTTTGTTTGGTCCATAAAGACCTAAATTTTACTTTCGTACGCTTTTGAAAAAAAAAGTAAGCAGACAAACTAAAATATAAGTGCCGTTCACCGAGTACACGCGAGAAAAATTCCTCATTTTTCCTTTAATCAGCAAAAAAACAAAAAAAAAGATCAACAGGAATTTATAGAAAATCATCTGAGTCAAAAAAATCGGGCCTCAAAAGCGAAGCAAAGAGGCTGTTTGGGGAATCCTAGAGACGGGGCGAAAGTACCTACGAATCCAGAAACCACAAAAATCTGAGCAAGGGAATCTTAAGGAAAAGTGGTTTTCCCCTGCAAAGTTATACATTAGCAAACTTAAGATTTGTCTGATCTTTTTGAGACGAATTATAAGCTGACAATACAGTTCTCCGTTTTCTTCTACTCTCGCTCTCTAATATTGTGATTTCGGTGAACGGTAATATTTTATAACATAATTGGAGAAGACATCAACTAGTCCGAGTTAGTTTTGTTGTGGTCTTCGTAGCAGGAACGTGCGGTAATCAAATGAAAGTGTGAAAATGCGTCAAAAGGACACCTACGAAAAAAAAAAAAATCAAAAAAATCATAACTTAAAAGGAAATTTATTTTACCAAATAACCGAGAAGAGTGAATTAAAAGTTAAAGTTAAATTATAGAAAAAAAAAAAGAAAAGTACAAAAAAAAAAAAAATTAAAGAGAACATTGTTAGTTTGAGATAGAAACAAAAAAAAAAAGAAGAAAGCAATATTCAAAAATAGGAAAACCAAATACATAGTAATATTTGAAAAGAAAGAGAAAAACGTATGATTTGAGAAAGAAATAGAAAATGTAGATAATATTTAAAAAAAAAAAAAAAAAAAAAAAATGCATTAATAGTTTGATAAAATTTAAAAGCCTTTTGTCTCTTTCGCGTAAATATTTTTTTTTTATAATTTTTGTTCATAAACATTCTTTTCGTGATTAAATTACTTTTAGTAATATATTTTTTTATTTTAATTTTGTGAGTCTTAACCCCTATGTATACCTCGTGATTGCTAATCGAATTATCTGCGGAAAAAAAAAAAAAAATAATAATTCCAATCTACTAGGTCGGCAATCATATTCAGTGTCAGAAGTTCAATTTTATTTACCATAGCTTTAAAGGAGTTATATTTCCCACCGAACCGAAGAAGCTGTGCACAATTCATCGGAGAATCGGTAAGTGTATTATATTTGTTATATTGTAATAAAATTGAACAATAATTTTGACCATAGTTCAGATATCCGATTTTAGTACAGAGCCCTATATACTTATGTACATGAGTGAGACGGACATAAGAACAGATTTTTTTTATATAAAAAGTTCATTGAACTCAACAGCTTAAATCAGCTGTGCGTAAGAAATATTCTTTTTTTTTTGACATTTAAATTTTAATATATTTTCATTTTTTTTTTATATATCCAAAGTGATATACAGTTTTGCTAAATACTATTTTATTTACGAAAAACAAAAAAACTCAAGAAGAGTCGCGTAAATTAAATAATATTAATTTTGAAACGATGAAAGGGGTAGAGACCTATAGTTTTTTTTACTTTTTTTGATACGATTTATTTATTTTGTTGGTCATGTTAAAGTAAGTTATAACTTTAAAAATATTTTCTTCAATTTAACGAAATAAAAAGATACCGATTAGTATATAAAAAAAATAACTGATGTGTCAAAAATTTCATTTTTGTTTTGATTAGGAAGAGTTATGGATTCATACTAAAGAAATACTAAAGGGATGTGAACTTGAGGGGATAAAAGGAGGGATATAATGATTTACTAAATCAACTTTTGGGAAGTTTTATTTTATTTTTGACTTCCCTTTTCCAATTAGGGGCCATTACTGGAAATGAGTAGTCGTAGTGGTCAAGGAGTGTTTTTTTAGGGAGGTTTACTTTTCTAAAGCACTACGGGGAGGGTAAATTACTCAGAGAGCTCGTCCACCTAAGCTCTCCAACATTCGTGCCATTTTTTTTATAAAAACATTTTTAAATAACCAAAGATTCGGGTCTTGCAAGAACTAAAAAGCAATAGTTTCAGTCAAACAACACCTCTGACTATAGGTCTGAAATTAAGTAACGCGGTCCTCTTTCAGTTATCAAGAACTCACCCCACCGGCGAGCTGGATAGTGCGGAGACAAGCAGACCTAGACCGATTGCTAGAAAGTGGACCCCCCCTTTTTTCTCATCTGTCCGAAGGACAAGTGGATCTGTAACTACTCGCCCTAAGGGTAGATGAAGACAGGAAGGGTTAATGCGAGTGGAGTTAGAAGATCTTTTTTTTTTGGGATTTTTTTTTGAAATTATAGATTCATCTTTTTTATTGTTTCTCGATTTGAGTAGTAGGGGTTTGGTATAACCCTTTAGAATTCTTAAATTCCCTTTTTCTCCTCTTGTAGAGGGGGGGATATATTTTTGTTTGTTCTCACGAACAGAAAAGTTTTGAGGTCAGGACGGTGATGAAGACCGAAAAACCCAAGTTTTTTTCTTTTGAATATCTCCTCTCTAGTTACGTATCGAATGTGACATGACACCTTCACATACTCGCACACAGGAATATTATATCTATAATATTTTTAACGTTACAGATGGCGCCCAACGTGGGGCCCGAAATCTTTGGAAAAATTTTAAGAGGTTTTTTTTATTTGTCAGATGAATTATGAATGGATAATTTTTTTGGGATGTATCCCAATATTTTTCTTTTTGTTAAGTCAAACTTTATATTTTCTTTTTGTATGGAAGAAAATTATTAAAATGCAGATAACAACCATCAAAATATGTGACTCAATATCGTCAACGGGTAGGTTTGTGAATTTCCAGACTTACGACTCTGTGATGAATAGGGTTCATATGTTGAAGCATTTAGGTAATACTAAATTGATTATGCATCCGAACTGTGAATGTGTAAATTCTGGTTGCCCGCCGTGCAGATCATAATAGTAAAGCCTTCGGTAAAGATCGATCGCTCTACCGGTCAGTAGACTCTTGTCCGGTATGTAGGATGAAATTTTTCCAAACATATGTCAGTTGCGAGAGCATTGAAATCAGATTAGGATCGAAATCTTTCAGTTGCACTTACCGTGCTATAAAGAAAATATATATAATAAATAGTTCTTCAAGCAAAGTAACTTAGAGTGAGAGTGGTTGCTGATTTTTAAAAAGTTAACCGGTAGGTAAGAGGCAAGTTACCTAACCTACATTCGCGGTAGCTTTTATAATTCACAATCATTTCAAGGTCTATGTATATGATTAGAACACAATTAATGGCCATGTGATGTTCAGTTATTTTGAGGATAATATTTTTTTTTATATACCTATCCTCAAGTTTCAATTTTCATTTTTTTTGATTTAATACCTATCCTTTTTAACCTTAAGTCACATCCCAGATTTTTATGAGACACAACAATATAAATTTTTGCAGTTTAAACTAGAAGAGTTTTAGCTTTAAATAAAAGGTACTGAACACTCAAAAGTGATTAGATAACATTTTTTTTTATTGTTTAGTTGAAAGTTTTTTTTTAATTTATTTTTTTTATACCACTCATTTTGTTTGATTATTGAAAGAATAGTTTCATATTTTTTTTTTGGTTACATTTTCTTTTTTTTTGTGATAAGTTCAGGTACGGGAATTCTGATAGTAATTTTGTTTGGAAGATAATTAAGTAAAATGGGAGGCCGAGGTCGAAAGAAGATCCCGCCGAACAATAAAGGTGATAATACTCGTAATGTACGTCGGAATAGTGCGAGTCAGGAAGGCAGTAGATTAAGTCAGAGTGACGATGACAATACAATTAGGCCTACAGGATCGCGTAATGTCCAGGGATATAGGGGAGTTATGTTAAACAGGCCGATTCTAAATAATGCAACAGAGGGCGCTACCCCGCAGCATGGAAATGGGACACAAGGAGGAGAACAATTCGCGGCTTATGTACAGGAGGTGGTGACAGCTTCGATAGGGTTGAATAAAACCGAAGATCAGCGTTTTCTGAGGGAGGAATTAGCCCGTAGTCAGGCGAAAATATTGGAGCAGGTAGGAGACATGCTGAGAGAAGCGCTCTCAAAAATAACTCCGGCCATTCCTTCAGAGGGCCCTAATACAAGAGAACCACAGGTAGAAACCGCTACACTGAATATTACGAACTTCTTGGAGAGGAATCCTCCAGCGGATCCTCATTCCCATGCGAACCCAATCGGATCTAACGAACCAATTGTACATCCGGTAGATATGACGCAAGGTTCTAATGTCGAAAACTTTTTGGCCCAAATTGGTCAAATGAATCTTAACGATTCTCGTCCAATGACTAACTCTACACCACCAGTTCCTTCTATTGCTAATACTCTCACTAGGTACCCACACTACCACAAATGGGGAGTTAAGTTTGATAGCAAGAATATGACGGTGGACGATTTCTTGTTCCGTTTGGAGCGACTAAAGAACAGTTATAATGTGACGTGGGAAGATATAGTACTTAACTTCCATCACTTCGTAAGTGGGCAAGCTGAGAATTGGTTGTGGATGTTTCTCAAGAACAATCCGTGTTCATCCTGGAGAATCCTCCGATCAGCGCTCATTGAACAATATAGAAGCTTGGAATCGGACACTGAACTATCTAGAAAAATGATAGATCGGAAACAATTGGTAAATGAGTCTTTTAACACCTTTTACGATGATTTGTTACAAATCAACTCTAGGATGCGTGTACCAAAACCAGCTAAAGAACTTATAGAAATAATAAAGCAAAACGTGCGGAGAAGGATGGGAGAGCTTCTAGTCACGTTCAACACCAACAGTGTACCAGAGATGGTATATGTTTGCCGAACGATTGAGAAGTTTCTCAATGGCCAAGAACAACCTCGAATTAGAGCTCCTCAGACTTTTCCAAATCCCACAACACGACGAAACGTGAATGAACTTGACATTTCTGTAGATGATACAACCCTTGCAAGTCCAGCTTCAGTTGAAGCATTTCAAAGAAATGTGGAAGCTCCCAAATGCTGGAATTGTAAAGGGGTTGGACACACATTTCGAGAATGTACGGATGAGCAAAGACGCTTATTTTGCTACAAATGTGGCCAAGAAAATGTTGTCACACCTAAGTGTCGCCGATGCTCGGGAAACCGATTAGTGAACAATCTTTCGACCGGGGAAAATTGTTCGACACGCCCAAGCCCGGAACTATAATCGAAACGAATCAAAAACCAACAATTATACAAATACTAGAACGACCTGCCATACGCATAAACCAAACAACAACACCTAAAAACGAACAAGTAATAAAGCCGAAATTTCCTACCAAAACTTTACATGAACGTTTAAAAGCCTATCAAGAAGCCCGAGAGAGGATTCTTACTTTTCGAGGTCCATCGAAAAGGATCCTGAAAGTACGGCGAAAAATGAACGATAAAAAGAAGTATGTTAAAACAGTAGCAGCGGCTAATTTAAATTGCCAAACAAATGATCCTCGACCGTTTGTATCGGTGGAAATTTTTGGTAAATCCTTATTAGGCTTACTAGACTCAGGTGCTACAATTAGTTGTCTTGGTTTAGGGGCATTGGAATTTCTCCAAGCAAAAGGGATAAAACCGAAAAATTGCGTATCTTCACTTTCCACAGCAGATGGAAAACGACAACAAGTCGTAGGCATTGTGACTGCGCCGGTATTGTATAAGGGTGAAGTCAAAGACCTTAACCTTTGTATCGTCCCGTCATTGTCACAAGCCTTATACTTAGGCGTCGATTTTTGGAGATTATTCCACATTGCGCCCCATGTCATCTCACAGATAGACTTAGCACCGAACATTGACACAAAAGAAGTGATTTCAAATCAATGTGAATTAACCGCTTCAGAATCTAAAATTTTACAAGACGTTATAAAAAGTTTTCCTTCTTCGACTTTGAAAGGACTGGGGAAAACTAAGTTGATTGAACATGTAATTGACACTGGTGACGCGACACCAGTTAAGCAGAGGCACTATCCCGTGTCTCCAGCGATACAAGCCCTAATGTACGCGGAATTGGATCGCATGCTTTCTTTAGGTGTCATTGAGGAAAGTTCCAGTGCATGGAGTTCACCAGTTGTGCTGGTTCGCAAACCTGGAAAGAACCGTCTATGCCTGGACTTTCGCAAGGTAAACCTAGTGACAAAGAAGAATGCGAGCCCAATTGCGCATATTGAGGGATTGTTAGCACGCCTTTCGGAGACGCGCTTTATTTCAAGCGTGGATCTGAAAGATGCGTACTGGCAGATACCGCTGGAGGCGGGATCTAGGGAAAAAACCGCCTTCACCGTCCCAGGTCGCCCACTATACCAATTCAAGGTAATGCCTTTCGGATTATGTAATGCGGCGCAAAGTCTAACATATTTGATGAACTTAGTTATTTCTCAGGAGTTGAGAGATCAGGTTTTTGTATACTTGGACGATCTTTTAGTTATTTCCAGCTCATTTGAAGAGCACATTCGAATTTTGACTACGATAAGCAAGAGACTGGATGACGCAGGGCTAACTATAAATATTGAGAAGTCGAAATTCTGTTTTAAAGAGTTGCATTACTTAGGATATAAGGTAGGGCAAGATGGTCTTGAGGCAGATCCCGCAAAAGTAGCAGCGATAATTGATTTCCCGGTACCAAAATCTCCACGCCAAGTAAGGCGATTTTTAGGCATGGCTGGTTGGTATCGGAGATTTAGAGATTTCTCTACAATTGCCGCTCCCTTAACCGATACTTTGAAAAAGGGCAGGAAATTCATTTTCGGTGAAGAAGCAGAAAAAGCTTTTCAATCTATCAAAGATGCTCTAACGAAGGCCCCAGTTCTCATAAACCCCGACTTCTCTAAGGAATTCGTAATTTTGTGCGACGCCTCTGCGTCCGGTATCGGATGCGTTCTCTGTCAATGCGATGAAAGTGGAGCTGAACGTCCAATATATTATTTCTCTCAAAAACTTAATGCCGCACAGAGAAACTATTCCGTTACTGAACGCGAGTGCCTAGCAGCCTTTAGAGGAATTCAAAAATTCCGTCCCTATGTTGAAGGGTATCGCTTTAGAGTAATTACGGATCACTCAAGCTTAAAGTGGCTTATGAGCCTGAAGGATCCAACAGGAAGACTAGCTAGATGGAGTATGAAGCTCCAAGGATACGACTTTGCGGTTGAACATCGGAAAGGTACGTTAAACGTAGTTCCCGATGCTCTATCCAGAGTTCACGAGGTAGATGCTTTTGTTCATGGGGAAATTTTAACCAGTTCAACACAAGTCGACCCGTCCGAAGTACTTCATATTGATCTAAATGATCCACAGTTTAAATCAGAGGAATATCTTCAGCTCATCAGTCACATTAAGGAAAATCAGGATAGGCTTCCCGATTTACAAATTTCCGATGGATATATCTATAAGAAAGTTAAGCATTCAGTCGGAAATCCACTCGAAGATGACTTGACCTGGAAATTATGGATACCGACTGCCATGACAGGATTTTTAATTGCCTTAGCACATAGTCCTCCAAGAGCGTCACACGGAGGGATAGTAAAAACGCTTTACCGTCTCCGCCAACGATGCTATTGGCCAAATATGTTTGCTCAGGTCAAAAATTTCGTAACAAGCTGTGAAACATGCAAGATGAGCAAAGCCCCAAACATGACCTTGAGAGCGGTAATGGGAAAATGTTTCAGCGTAGAGAGGCCATTTCAGCATCTCTACGTTGACTTTCTAGGTCCCTATCCGCGATCAAAAAGTGGGAACTCATATATTATCATAGTAGTAGACCAACTTACTAAATGGGTATTAATAAAGCCATTGAGAAAAGCGAATGCCTCAGTAGCAGTGAAATTCTTACAAGAAGAAGTTTTCTTAACCTATGGAGTACCTGAGAGTATTCTTTCGGATAATGGGACTCAGTTCGCAGGTAGAGAATTCGCAAAATTGATTGAAACATACGGCGTAAAACATTATCGTACAGCAATATACTCTCCGCAAGCAAACGCTAGTGAAAGGGTTAACCGCTCCATATTAGCAGCCATAAGATCCTACATAGACCCACAGCAGAGAAATTGGGATATTTATTTATCGTCGATCAGTAGTGCTCTACGTACTACAATACATTCGACTCTCACAATGTCACCCTATGAAGCTCTTTTTGGGCAAAGAATGATCGAGCATGGGGCCGATTATAAGCTCTTGAAGGATCTAGGTGGCCTTAATCAGTCAGAGATAGATTGGTTACCAAAGGTTGCTAAAATGAACATCGTACATTCATACCTGAAAACTGCATTAGAGCGAGCTCACGACAATTATGAAAAAGTATACAATCTTAGGAGTAGGAATGTATCTTTTAATGTAGGAGAAAATTTGTTCAAAAGAAATATTGTTTTGAGCGACGCAAAAAAGCATTTCAACGCAAAACTAAGTCCGAAATTTACGAAAGTGCGAGTAACTAAGGTAGTAGGAAATAATTTATACGAAGTAGTTGATGCTAAGGGATATAAGACCGTGTCCCATTCAAAAGACCTAAAACGATAGGAAAAATCTAAGAAATATATAAAACAAATTTTGCCCGGCCAACTCAGCTGTGCATGAGACAGCTTGGTTTAGGTTTCATTTCTTATCTCTTTTTTTTCGGAGGACCTACAAAAAAGATATAAGCTTTGTAGGAAACCTCTACCAACCAAGTCAAAATTAAAAAAAAAAAAAAAAAATTCCTGAGACATTAAATGAAAAAAAAAAAAAAAATTTTCTATGAGATCCCAAAATACACGGATTTTCAAGTAACCTTACCAGCCTGTACATCTAGTAAATTCACATACCTACGACATTTAAAATACTTATATTCTTGCGTCAGTATGCATCGATATATGCTTATATTTTGTTTTTTTGTAAAATGAAGTTAAAAATAACTAATAATAAAATTCCAAACATCAAGAAAATAAACAAATACAAAAAAAAAAAATATCCAACCATTGTGTTGTAGCCCTTAATCCGGAATTCGAACAAGAAATCGACAAAATCGATTTTTGTCAGCCCACCTAATTCGATTTCGAAGATCTCATCTGTGCGGATATTGAAAATTATCAACCCAATAAGCCTCGTGGCTGATCGGCAAATATGAAACTTCCTTTCTGGAATCAATTGTAGGACAGTGCAGTCTTCTCTTCTTCTTTATAGTCTTGTACCTGCTCACTTCTTAAGCCACAAAAGGAATTTAAAAAAAAATTTAAGCATCTCTCACGCACTGAAACTTCATATTTGGTACAGCGTGGCGTATACGTAATATTCCAGAAATTAAATATTTTTTTTGTTTGGTCCATAAAGACCTAAATTTTACTTTCGTACGCTTTTGAAAAAAAAAGTAAGCAGACAAACTAAAATATAAGTGCCGTTCACCGAGTACACGCGAGAAAAATTCCTCATTTTTCCTTTAATCAGCAAAAAAACAAAAAAAAAGATCAACAGGAATTTATAGAAAATCATCTGAGTCAAAAAAATCGGGCCTCAAAAGCGAAGCAAAGAGGCTGTTTGGGGAATCCTAGAGACGGGGCGAAAGTACCTACGAATCCAGAAACCACAAAAATCTGAGCAAGGGAATCTTAAGGAAAAGTGGTTTTCCCCTGCAAAGTTATACATTAGCAAACTTAAGATTTGTCTGATCTTTTTGAGACGAATTATAAGCTGACAATACAGTTCTCCGTTTTCTTCTACTCTCGCTCTCTAATATTGTGATTTCGGTGAACGGTAATATTTTATAACATAATTGGAGAAGACATCAACTAGTCCGAGTTAGTTTTGTTGTGGTCTTCGTAGCAGGAACGTGCGGTAATCAAATGAAAGTGTGAAAATGCGTCAAAAGGACACCTACGAAAAAAAAAAAAATCAAAAAAATCATAACTTAAAAGGAAATTTATTTTACCAAATAACCGAGAAGAGTGAATTAAAAGTTAAAGTTAAATTATAGAAAAAAAAAAAGAAAAGTACAAAAAAAAAAAAAATTAAAGAGAACATTGTTAGTTTGAGATAGAAACAAAAAAAAAAAGAAGAAAGCAATATTCAAAAATAGGAAAACCAAATACATAGTAATATTTGAAAAGAAAGAGAAAAACGTATGATTTGAGAAAGAAATAGAAAATGTAGATAATATTTAAAAAAAAAAAAAAAAAAAAAAAATGCATTAATAGTTTGATAAAATTTAAAAGCCTTTTGTCTCTTTCGCGTAAATATTTTTTTTTTATAATTTTTGTTCATAAACATTCTTTTCGTGATTAAATTACTTTTAGTAATATATTTTTTTATTTTAATTTTGTGAGTCTTAACCCCTATGTATACCTCGTGATTGCTAATCGAATTATCTGCGGAAAAAAAAAAAAAAAATAATAATTCCAATCTACTAGGTCGGCAATCATATTCAGTGTCAGAAGTTCAATTTTATTTACCATAGCTTTAAAGGAGTTATATTTCCCACCGAACCGAAGAAGCTGTGCACAATTCATCGGAGAATCGGTAAGTGTATTATATTTGTTATATTGTAATAAAATTGAACAATAATTTTGACCATAGTTCAGATATCCGATTTTAGTACAGAGCCCTATATACTTATGTACATGAGTGAGACGGACATAAGAACAGATTTTTTTTATATAAAAAGTTCATTGAACTCAACAGCTTAAATCAGCTGTGCGTAAGAAATATTCTTTTTTTTTTGACATTTAAATTTTAATATATTTTCATTTTTTTTTTATATATCCAAAGTGATATACAGTTTTGCTAAATACTATTTTATTTACGAAAAACAAAAAAACTCAAGAAGAGTCGCGTAAATTAAATAATATTAATTTTGAAACGATGAAAGGGGTAGAGACCTATAGTTTTTTTTACTTTTTTTGATACGATTTATTTATTTTGTTGGTCATGTTAAAGTAAGTTATAACTTTAAAAATATTTTCTTCAATTTAACGAAATAAAAAGATACCGATTAGTATATAAAAAAAATAACTGATGTGTCAAAAATTTCATTTTTGTTTTGATTAGGAAGAGTTATGGATTCATACTAAAGAAATACTAAAGGGATGTGAACTTGAGGGGATAAAAGGAGGGATATAATGATTTACTAAATCAACTTTTGGGAAGTTTTATTTTATTTTTGACTTCCCTTTTCCAATTAGGGGCCATTACTGGAAATGAGTAGTCGTAGTGGTCAAGGAGTGTTTTTTTAGGGAGGTTTACTTTTCTAAAGCACTACGGGGAGGGTAAATTACTCAGAGAGCTCGTCCACCTAAGCTCTCCAACATTCGTGCCATTTTTTTTATAAAAACATTTTTAAATAACCAAAGATTCGGGTCTTGCAAGAACTAAAAAGCAATAGTTTCAGTCAAACAACACCTCTGACTATAGGTCTGAAATTAAGTAACGCGGTCCTCTTTCAGTTATCAAGAACTCACCCCACCGGCGAGCTGGATAGTGCGGAGACAAGCAGACCTAGACCGATTGCTAGAAAGTGGACCCCCCCTTTTTTCTCATCTGTCCGAAGGACAAGTGGATCTGTAACTACTCGCCCTAAGGGTAGATGAAGACAGGAAGGGTTAATGCGAGTGGAGTTAGAAGATCTTTTTTTTTTGGGATTTTGTTTTGAAATTATAGATTCATCTTTTTTATTGTTTCTCGATTTGAGTAGTAGGGGTTTGGTATAACCCTTTAGAATTCTTAAATTCCCTTTTTCTCCTCTTGTAGAGGGGGGGATATATTTTTGTTTGTTCTCACGAACAGAAAAGTTTTGAGGTCAGGACGGTGATGAAGACCGAAAAACCCAAGTTTTTTTCTTTTGAATATCTCCTCTCTAGTTACGTATCGAATGTGACATGACACCTTCACATACTCGCACACAGGAATATTATATCTATAATATTTTTAACGTTACAAATGATGATCAATAAGGTGAAAGGATAATATAAAGTATGGAGTCTGGAAGCCAATAGTGAAAAAGCAAAAGTCCTGGTGTTTAATAATGGCTCCGGAAGAACGGCGAACGTTGAGCATTGGCGGGAAGATTCTAGAAATGGTAGGTAGGGACTTTACATTCAACTTGAAACTGGAAAAAACATCTTAAGATCAAATTAAATAAGTCTTAATCTACAATATGGTTAAACTGGCAAAGAATATCTAACAACAGACATATTGCGGCTAACTTACAGAATAGAGTTTTTTAGTTTAAATTAGAACTTTTTATAAACGGGTATACCATCATTGTTTTCGTCGACTCTTATAAGCTGAATGCAGACTTCATAGTAAGGATTTTACATATCTCAGAGGGCAAGGCTACTGAGAAGGATTTTAGGGTATGAGATTGGTCAAAAACGATAGTAGTGAAGTGAAATATTGGAACCTTTTAGATGTGGAATGTGGCCTAACTTTAAATAAGTGTATGAATGCTGCTCAATACAAGATATGTCCTTACGGAGTAATAACAGTCACTGATGAAAACGAAAAATATGGGTATATTGAGTTTTAGTCTAAGTGTGTCTTTATATTACTCATAGCAGTCAAATCTAAGCACTTAATTGAAAATAAGATGAAAGGTTATTAAACTCAATTGTATGCCTCACCGTTAGGAGGAGAGAGAAGATGTAAATAATTTCATTGGAGTTTACCCGACGCTGAAGGAGGCAAGACGGGTTCATTTCGGAAAAAATGCTTTGGAAGCTTAAGAGGCCACTAGCTACCTTAATGGTTTGAAGTGGACGCTGAAAAAAGGATGCCATGTGATTCAAGCAACTATTAGTTTATGCAAGAACAAAAATTATAAGTCGTTGTAGTGCTTAAAAAATAAAATTTTATATACAAAATTTTTAAAACATTTTTAAGAAAAAATTTTGGTACGCCAATTTAAAGTTTTTATTATTGTTCGAATAAATATTAAATTTAAAAAAAAAAAATATTGAGCCGTTTAAGAGATATTGAATTTTAAAAAAATAGATTTTTTTTTTCAAAGATTCAAAAATTTTTTTTTTTAGTTTTGAAATTCAATAGTTTTTAAACTTCTTAGAAGCTTCTCTATAAAAAAAATTCATTAAAATCTGTTATGCCGATAATGAGAAATTCAAAATTCGAAAAAAAAGTTGTATGGTAGGTACAGACAGTAATGTCTTTATTTCAATTTCAAAATTTAGCAAAATTCTCGGAACCGTTTTCGGGAAAAAAACAATTTTTGAAAAACATTTTTTAACATTTGTATGGAAGGTACCGTTAGTTTTAGGTAAAACAAAAAGTTTTTTTCTCAAATCTTTTCTAGAATATGCTAAGAAACTTTTATTAATCAAGTTTGAAAAAAATCGAGCATAGGGTTTTTGAAATATTGAATTTCTAAAAAAAATTTTTTTTTTTAAATCCAAAAAATAAAAACTTGAAAATTTGAATATGTAATAATATTCAAACTTTAGAGGAGCTTAAGCATACAAAAAATGATTTACCTAAATCGGTTGTATCGTTTTCGAGAAAATCAAAAACAAAAAAATGAATCCAGGGTCCAGGGGGGGCTACCAGAAATAACCATTTTTTGGAATTTTTTTTTAACCAGTTAGTTACTGGTAGTTTTAACTAAATGAAATTTTAGAATTTTTTTTTTAATTCTGTGGGACAGTTTTTGAGAAAAAAAATATAAAATTTCGGAAAAAAAAATCATATGGCAGGTACCGTTATTTTTGGTCTTAAAAAAAAAAGAAAAAACCTGTGGGGGGAAAAATTAAAAATGATATCTACCAAGTTTAAAGAAAATCGACCGAGTCGTTAAGGCTGTAGTCGAAAAGACAGACAGACAGACTGACAGACTATAGACAGACAGAATTGTGAGACATACATTTTTGGTCTTCGCTATCATCGTAATGTCAACTTTAATCAAAATCTCGAGTTCGATTTCTTTTACGATTGCATAACTTACCTTATATTACCTATAAGTCGCAAGTAAAAAAAAAATAAAATGCACGACTGGATCACACGAACTTGCTCTTATTTAAAAGTACTTTGGAATTGAAAATACATTTTATAAATTTAAAAAATGAGTTTATTGAGATAAAAATGTTCAAATGTATAAAATTGTCGTCTGATTTCGAAAAAAGTATGAATTTATGCAAATAAAGCTCAAAAATCGTTTTATTATTAAAGTAATTTTTTGAATCCGAAATGTATTTAAAATTTTTCAAGAACAAAATTTGGGATGCCAATTTTAAGTATTTAGTAGCAAAGATTTTAGGAAATGATTTCTATAAATAATCGTTCACACTTTTTGAAGATACGTATTTTCAAAAAAAAAATGTTTTATTTTTTAAACCCAAAAAATATTTTATATACAATATTATTTTAAGCTTAACTTTACAAAAGCTGATTTTCAGACCGTTCAGCGCTATAACATAACTTTTAAAGATATAAAGACACAAGACCAATAATTTGTGTGTGATATCCATATTTAAGCCTTAAGATTGAGAACTTTCGTGCGGATTAAAACATATACACTAAGTTGAATCGAGTGGTTCATAAAACGTTGATGTTATTATCTTATAGCAGACTCTTTTTGCCATTCCGAGGTCCTACGAGTTTTGGCATTCAAGATCAATGCTATGCGACCGACATCGGTAACATAAATTGTTCCCTAGCACAATAATTGTGTGATAAATATACAAGTAATTTGTTTCCATTGTATGTATGTATGCTCGTACATAAGAGCACTTGTAGTGGGATCAAGATCAGATGCAGCAATGACATTTCAAAGCTATTATTCATTGTGTTGTAACCTGTGTAAGTATACCTACTTCTCCGTGCCCAGAACATGGATTTGTATCTTGTTTAGCTTTTTGTCGTCAGCTATTCATTAACATTCAGCTCAGTACGGCCGGCGCGGCGGCGATAGATAAAATGCCACATGCGCGCGGTCAAATTAATTTCGGAGATGAATTGATCTTGATGAGGAAATTTCAATCCCACAATCGTATATGTAACAATCCATGTTTGTTTCTCTCGTGTTTCACGCTGATAGTATTACGTCATAACATGGGGGTGGAAATCTGATAGATGTATAGGTAGAAGATAGCTTATTGTACAGTATGATGCACATACATAATGCTAAGTAAAAGCAGGCTTTTCAACCAATTTAAATGTTATGTATGATGTATGTACATTGTACATGATACAAATATTATGTATTACGGAACAGGTATTGCATAGGGAAAGTGTTGGGAAAAGTAACTTTTGAACTTAACTGTTTGGAGTCAAAGTCAGTGTCAGCAATTGAAATAAATTCACCCTATGTAGTTGGACGATGTAATGTTTTAAATATTTTACTGACATGAGAGACACATCTAAACTATGATTCACTTTGCTTTAAAATAAAGGTTGGTTAAATTTTAAGGGCCGATGTTGACATTTGACATTTCTCAATTTCAGACTAACTCAATTTGAACCATGGAAAGATACACAATCGAGCAACGCGTTAAAGTTATTCAGGCTTATTATGAAAATGGGCGTTCAAATCAAAATGCATATCGTGCACTTCGTGATTTTTTCGGTCAATTTAATCGTCCAAATGTGCATACAATCGGAAAAATTATGCAAAAGTTTGAGCAAACCGGGTCTGTAGGAGATGTGAAAACACCAGTGCATGCTCGTACAGCTCGTACTGCAGAAAATATTGCTGCTGTTCGCGATAGTGTGGCTGAAGAGCCGTCCACCTCAACTCGCCGTTGTGCCCAACAATTGCACCTCTCACGCTCGTCGTTGATGAGCATTATGCATAAAGACTTGCATTTACACGCTTACAAGGTGGAATTGACTCAAGAACTAAAGCCTCTTGACCATTTCAAGCGTCGTCAATGGTCAGAATGGTGGCAAGAAATGGCAACAGTGGATGATCAATTTTCGAAGAAAATCATCTTCAGTGATGAGGCACATTTTCACCTCAGTGGATTCGTCAATAAGCAATAAGATTGATTGTCAAAAAACAAATGCACCCACAAAGAGTGACTGTTTGGTGCGATTTATGGGCTGGCGGCATCATCGGGCCGTATTTTTTCCAAAATGAGGCCGGTCAGGTAGTTACTGTGAATGGCCCGAATTGGAAGATATGGATGTGGACGATATGTGGTTTCAACAGGACGGTGCCACTTGCCACACAGCTAACGAAACAATGGCTCTTTTGCGCGACAAATTGAATGGCCGTGTTATCTCACGTGGTGGCGAGATCATGGATTTGACACCGTTGGACTTCTTAATTTGGGGTTATTTGAAAGAAAAGGGGTACATCGATAAGCCAGCACCAATTCAAGAGCCAAAGAATTAGATAATTCAGCACATTAACGGCATAGAACCTCAATTATGCCTCAGCGTCATCGAAAATTTGGACCATCGGATGGAGGTGTGCCGCCGAGGTGGCGGCGGCCATTTGACCGATATTTTGTTCGATACATAATTGAACCATACCAATATTATCATAATAAAAAGAAATGACAATAATTTCCTAAATAATTTGTGTTTTATTCAAAATCAACATCGGATCCATTTTCGAGAAAAATATGATTTTTGAAAACCATTTTTAACATTTGTATGGAGGGTATACCATTATTTTTTGGTAAAATATTTTTTTTTCTCACATCTTGTAGATTATATTAAGAAACTTTGTTTTAAAAAAATCGAGCATGGGCTTTCCAAAATATTGAGTTTTGAAAAAAAAATTGTTTTTTTTTTAAATCCAAAAAAAAAAAAAATGTTTGATAATTTGAATAAACAATAATATTGAAACTGCTGGAGGGGGGAGCTTTAGCATAACAAAAATGATCAAAATCGGTTGTACTGTTTTTGAGAAAATCAAAAACAAAAAAAAATGGTTCCATGGGGGTACCAAAAATAACCATTTTTTTGGAAAAAATTTTCAATTATTTCCTAGCTTTAACTTAATTAGATTTTTTGAATTTTTTTCTTAAAAAACTGTGGAACAGTTTTTGAGAAAAAAAATATTAATAAAATTTCGAAAAAAGTTTGTATGACAGGTACAGATGATATCAAACGTGGTTTTTAAGTGCTACAATCCGTTCTGCGACACTATAATATAAAAAGTATCAGTTTTGGCTTCCGACCCGGCGGATCGGCTATATCACCTAATCTTCAACGTACGGCAAACATTTTCATCGACTTCAATGCCACTTATGCATTCATAATCAAGAGCTCTACGCGATAACAGTCGAACTCGTGATCCCTGGAATTCTGACACATCTAAGGTAAGTGAAATTGAAAAACACGGGGTGCAAAATACATGTAGGAAATAGCTTCTGCGAAATATTCAAAACAATTACAGGGTTTTGGCAAGTGATTTTTTTTCAGTGCAAGTTATGCACAGGACTGGCGGGCGTTAACATGGAGTTCACAATTTTCATAAAATCTGTCACTATTGGGTTAGGCAGATGACATCGACAAAATCGCCCATTTCCAAGATTCTGTGATTCTCGTAAAGGCCTTCTCTGCGATTGAAGATAAGACTAAAAATGTTTGGTCTTGGAGTAAACAGGATAATGTCACTATACTGCTAAGAGTATACTTCGAAGAAGTTAAGGAGTTCATCTAAATCCACAAATGACACCTTTGTGAAGATCCGACGAAGATACCTTAGAAAATCGCTGTTAGGTCGGTTTTGGCGAAACATACGGGTTTAAAACTTCTAACGAGAAAGACGAAGTGTACGCACAGCAATACCCTTATGAAGTCTTGTTCTGCAGCACAAATGGCAAACAGGTACTGCACACTGTCGAAAGAATAGTTTTTTGACGGATATTAGGTCAGGCTAGTAAAGAGGACGAATGGAGTAACTCTATCAACGCGGTTCAAAAAGGCAAAAGTCAAAAGCTGTTGATAACATTGACTTGACCACAAAGGGTGATTAAACGAAAATGTTGAATTCAAGAGAGTCTTCGATCACCAGTCTCCAGTTTAAAGGCGATAAAGAATATCGAATCAAGCCATTGCAAATGCCAAAGCGTTTGGGCTATAAAACTAGAATAACCTTGGTCGGGATTATGGAAAATGGAAAGTCCAGAGTCTCAAGCATAAACCCTTCATGGATCTAGACTCTATTATGTAGACTAGACTTTATCTATGAACATGTAAATTTAGTTCGAACTGGCCTTTCAAACTAATAGATTACCCAAAAGACTTGTATGTATAAACTCTATAAATAAACAAATTTCTCCATATTTTGCATGTTTTTTGTTTTATGTAGGTATTGTAACCTGAAAGACAATCAATGCTGCCACTGCCATATAGTTCGAAATGTATTGAAATCAGAGCTGTAAAGATTGCATTACTTTGGTACTGCAGTCAATTAAGTCGCAGTTAATTGACTTATTGATTCGAATGTAAGTTAATACTGTGCTAGGTACTTTAACTTTATAACAAACCAGTTAACAGTCAGTGCAAATATTCTGACTGTGCAGTTAAAAAAAGCAGTCAATTGACTGTAAGTTAATTGACTGCAGTACTTTTCGACTACTTTTCAGTCATTTGACTAAAATTGTTTAGACTCCTACATTATTTTCAAAATATAAATTTGAAATGACTGATGAATCCTACACTTTGTCTTGAATAAACGTCTCGTATTGTAAAAGCCGATAGTTTGAGAATGCAGTGCTTTTTTTATTTTTACTTTGTTAGCCGTTACCTGTTATGATTATGAGACGCTACAAAATATGTTAGTAGGTACATGATGGATACTGGATGATTCTTCAAACAATGGAATAAAATGTTACAAATTTCGGCACGACATTTTTGGAAGCCAAAAGACGTAAAAGTTGTTCTAGTTGATCATTAGAACGTCTCTTTGTATTGTTGAAAGCGGCCAGTCAAAAAAATAAAAAATGACGATTTTAAGGACATGTTTTGAAAAAGGATGTTCAGGGAATTGAGTTTTTTTTTAAGGAGACTGAATAAATCTTTATTTTCTTTGTATTTTCTCTGGGGTACACATTGAAATATAGTAATTAAATTTAATTAGTCTTCATAAACATACAAATTCATGGTTAATACATACAACTTAGCATTTTATTATAAGAATATAATATATTATAATTAAATATTTTTTTTTTCTATTTAGAATCAATTTAAAAGAAATTATATTCTTTTTACAAATTTTAAAAATATTTCGCAATGAAGTTCGAAGTTCAACATAACTAAAAATTTCTCAGATTTCTGAATAAAATATCATTTGTTCATTTATTAGCCAGGGGACTGAGGTTTTTAATGGTATTGCGGAAAAAAGATATTGAGGTTTTACTTAAAAAAACAAAAAATATAATATATAATATACAGTTTTATTAAACCTATACTATACTGCTAACAAATATGCCTACTCACATACAAATTTGTTTTGTAAAACCTCACCAGAGTACTAATAAACTAAACTGACAATCCACGACTCCTTGCACAAATGTCTTTTTCACAATACTAACATAAGAAACAGAATCGAGTTGCACCACGATTTTATTGTAAGGAGACTTGGTACTTCAAATTGCCAGTACTGGAAACTCGATCGATATCCTAGTTTTTGATATTTTCACCCTAATAATATTGTTAGGCCAGGTAAAAAATTGAACGGACTAAATAATTGAACGGATTTTAAAATATTTCTTGGCCGCTGAAAATTCCATCGTTTGTAGAATCACCCATACAAGAGGACGACGAATACACATGCGCTTGCTTTTATTTGAAGAAAGACTAGGTCTCAACTATATAAAAACAAACTTTTGGGAGAAAAATATCGAACAATGAATTTTAAAAGAACTAAAAAATCACTATTCCAAGACTTATTAAAAAAATAAAGTATGCCAACTGTCAACTTATATCTATTGCTGTATTGTATTTTAATTATATTTCTTTTCAAAATAGTTCATCTTTCATACAATTATTATGTTTTATGTGGTTCTTGTCTTATATTTATTTTTAACGAATGAATAACTTGACTTATCGTTTCTATAATCTAAATAAAGTAAAAATGGTATTGAAATTCGAAAGACTAAAAAATAATTAGAAGACTTACAGTTAATTGACTGCAGTTAAAAGACTTTTTGAATATCTGCCAAACCGTAAAAGTACCGAGGACTTTGTAATGACTAAAATACTGGAACCAGTCAAAAAGTACTGCAGTCAATTAACTTACAGTCAATTGACTGCTTTCTTTAACTGCACAGTCAGACTATTAAAAATGTGTGCTGACTGTAGTATTATAGTTAAAGTCTTCTAGTAAGTTAAAAGACTTTTGCAAGCAGTATTTTTATTCAATTGACTAAAGTACCCAAAAGACTGCAGTCTTTACAGCTCTGATTGAAATGGGTCGCCAAGATATCAGGTTCTCCTTTATACTCTCATCGTTCTTTAAATTTTATATTTTTTGTTTCAAGACATTTTTAATCATTTAACAAAATCATTGAACTTTGACACATTTAATTTTGTGTCATCTTCGCAAATTCCCAGAAAACAGACACTCCTAATTAATAAACAGAACTCGTCTGGCATTCCAACATGAATATATAATAATAATTAAATGTTATCTGTGTTAATAATCTTGTTAAAGCACCATTTATGAATCTTAAAATTGATATGACTAATATATCTAACATCATAAAATAATAAAACATAAAATTTTAATTATCGCAGGTAGAAGATCGATGACGTTCGTTTTTTTTTAAAGCACATCAAATTTCGAGAGTACATTTTTATGACCCTCAAAATTAATTGAGTCTCAGTTTCAAAAGCCCTAATTCATTACGAAACGTATTCAAGCGAGTCGTATGATTGCAGGCTTATTTATTGTTGAAATGTGTATGTACACCAGTGAACTCTGTACTAATAGGTTCTTTAAACAATTTTATTTATTTTCGTGTCTTCTGCGGGTGTGACTGTAAAGAATTGCCACTATTAGAAGCTTCGATGTATTAGGTTTATTATATTGGAGTTGGCACAGCGGCGTGACAAATATCTCAATTGTAACGATTGAAAAAATTAATAATTTAATTCTCAAATAAATTATGTCATGCATGTTAAAGTGTAGCAAAACAAATTTTCTTAAGCAAACATGTATGTACATTCATTTAGCTACATACATATATACATATAACCATACATTTTGGTTTACTTTCTTTGTTTTACAAAAAAGAAACATGTTTACTCGACTATATTTGCAGTACCGTATGAAAAATTAATTATTTTCTTCTTAAATGAAATAAAAATAATCTTTTTCTAAGCTTCGATAGGGCATAGGGAAAGTCGAAAATAAAAAAAAAAATTTCACAGATACAGTAGCATTTTTTATTAAAATTTTGTTGACCAAAATGTAGTCCATGCTAACACACCTAATTTTTACTTGCGACTTATAGGTACTATAAGGCAAGTTATGCATTCGTAAAAAAATCGAACTCGAGATTTTCATTAAAGTTGACATTACGATAATAACCAAGACTAAAAAAGTGGGTCTCGCAATTCTGTCTGTCTGTTCGCCTGCAGCCTAAGCGGCTCGGCCGATTTTCTTCAAACTTGGTAGATATGGGTTTTAATTTTCCCCCACGGCAGTTTTGTTTTTGGATTTTTAAGAAAATTAAAAAATTTTTTGTTTTGAAAACTCAATATTTCGAAAACCCCAGTTTCTTAAAACAATCTACAAGATATGAGAAAAAAAAATATTTGGCCTAAAAATAACGGTACCCAAATATTTAAATATTAAAAAATGGTTTTCGAAAATCGTATTTTTCTCGAAAACGATTCCGAGAATTTCGCTTAAACTTTTTTTCTTTCAATTCATTTTTCATATCTATAATTTAGTAAAAAATAAAATGCACGACTGGGTCGCACGAACTTGCTCCTATGTAATAGACTAGGAATTTTAAAAACGGATGTTATTAAAGAAAACTGTTCATAAGGATAAAATGAAGTTTTTAAATTCTCTTAGTAGTAAGAGATAAAAACAGAATGCTATGCAAATATAAATTTATACAGGGACAAAAATTATAAGTCGTTGTAGTGGTTCCTTAAAAAAATAAGCTTTTAAGTACAAAATTTTTAAAACATTTTTAAGAAAAAATTTTGGTACGCCAACCTTAAGTTTTTATTATTGTACGAATAAAAGTCTAATTTCCAAAAAAAATACTAAGCCGTTCTTGAGATATCGAATTTTTCAAAAAAAAAAAATTACTTTTTTTTCTAAAAATTGAAAAAATATTTTTTCTTAAGTTTTTAAATGCAATATTTTTTAAACTTTTTAGGAGCTTCTTTATAAAAAAAATCGTTAAAATCCGTTATGCGGATAATAAGTAATTCCTACTTCGAAAAAAATCGTTTTATGGTAGGTACAGTCAGTAATATCTAGATTTCAAATTTTTTTTTATAAAATTATAGATCGTTAAGATTAATCAAGAGAAAAAAAATTTTAGCAAAATTCTCGGAACCGTTTTCGAGAAAAATACGATTTTCGAAAACCATTTTTTAAAATTTGTATGGAAGGTACCATTAGTTTTATATAAAACAAAATTTTTTTTCTCAAATCTTGTAGATTATGTAAAAAAACTTTTATTTGTCAAGTTTGAAAAAAATCGAGCATGGGGTTTTCGGAATATTGATTTTCCAAAAAAAAAATTTGAATTTTTTTTTTAAATCCAACAAATAAAAAATTGAAAATTTGAATATGTAATAATATTTAAACTTTGGAGGAGCTTTAGCATAAAAAAATGATTTAAATCGGCTGTACCGTTTTCGAGAAAATCAAAAACAAAAAAAAAATGGACCCAGGGGGGCTACCAAAAATAACAATTTTTTGGAAAATTTTTTTCAACCATTAGCTAGTTTTAAGCAAATGAAATTTTTCAAATTTTTCTTAAAAAATTCTGTTGGACAGTTTTTGAAAAAAAAAAAAATATTTATAAATTTTCGAAAAAAAATCGTATGGCAGGTACCGTTATTTTTAAAAAAAAACAGAAAAAAACGGCCGGGAGGAAAAATTAAAACCCATATCTACCAAGTTTGAAGAAAATCGGCCGAGCCGTTTAGGCTGTAGTCGAACCGACAGACAGACAGACAGACAGAATTGCGAGTCTTCGCTATCATCGTAATGTCAACTTTGATCAAAATCTCGAGTTCGATTTTTTTTACGAATGCATAACTTGCCTTATAGTACCTATAAGTCGCAAGTAAAAATTTGAAAAGAAGATATTACTGTCTTTACCTGCCATGGAACGATTTTTTAAAATTGTGAATTTTTCACTTTCGGCATGTTTTAAGTCCCCAGCAAATCCTTTTGAAGATGATGGAGAATTTTACTCCAGACAACAGTTCAGTTCTTGGTTGAAAACCTGAAAATCCAAGACCGAATTACATGCCGTGCGTGGGACTCCAATTTCATCAGAACTAGAAGTACTAGTTTCATTCGCTTCTTTGGGAGAAATAAATTGTGGTTGTCACTTTGACTTCTGACAAATCAAATTATTAGGTCCTTTCCTCAGATTAGTTTTGTTTGCTTTGTATTTTTTTCACGAACTGTCATTGTTTGGACGTGTTCAAATGAACCATTTTTGATGAAAAGCAATTAGTAATTTACTAGAAGAAGAGTTAGTAAATTACTAAAAGTTTAACAAATTGCTAACGAGTAAATTTCTACACCCTTAATAATGGGTTGCTTAAAATTTTGCCTCATTAATTTTTTAAATTCTTAGTCTATTACATAGGAGCAAGTTCGTGCGACCCAGTCGTGCATTTTATTTAAAAAATAAATTCAAAAAATTTTATTTAGGTAAAGCCAGGTAATGGTTGAAAAAAAAAATTCCAAAAAATAGTTATTTTTGGTAGCTCCCTCTTGGAACCATTTTTTTGTTTTTGATTTTCTCGAAAACGGTACAACCGATTTAAATAATTTTTTTTATGCTAAGGCTCCTCTAAAGTTTGAATGTTATTATATGTATATTCAAATTTTCAATTTTTTATTTTTTGGATTTAAGAAAAAAATTCAAAAATTTTTTTTAGAAACTCAATATTTTGAAAAACCCACGCTCGAATTTTTTCAAACTTGATAAATTAAAGTTTCTTAATATAATATACAATATATTAAAAAAAAATATTTTACCTAAAAATAACAGTACCCCCCAAACAAATGTTAAAAAATAGTTTTCGAAAATCGTATTTTTCTCGAAAATGGTTCCGAGAATTTTGATAAAATTTTGTTTCTTTCGATTAATTGTTACGATCTATAATTTAATAAGGAAAATTTTGAAAACAAGATGTTACTGATTGTACCTACCATAGAACGATAACATTCTGTTTCTACCTCTTACTACTAAAAGAATTTAAAAAGTTAATTTTATCCTTATGAAAAGTTTTCTCTAAGAACATTTGTTTTTAAAATTCATAGTCTATTACATAGAAGCCAGTTCGTGCGACCCAGTCTTGCATTTTATTGGTATTCGCTATCATCGTCATGTCAACTTTGATCAAAATCTTGAATTCGATTTTTTTTACGAATGCATAACTTGCCTTATAGTACCTATAAGTCGCAAATAAAAATGAGGAAGGGAGTCGGAGAAAAAACAGTACCCTGGCGAACACCAGCATTTATTTTGTAAAAAAACAGACTAAGATACCGTCCAATAAAACACGTATTGAACGTATAGAAGGTAATTTCTAATCCAAAGAATCAGGATCTTGTAGATACTAATTGCACGATTTTTCGATAAGAGAGCCTTGTGCCAAACTCTATCAAATGCGCTGAAAATATCAAGCGTAATAATCTTACTTTCTTCCACTCTTCGAAGAGATATTCTTAAATCTATGTACTCGTAGTTCGAAGTTATTAACACAGCTTTTGTATGTCGGGAACAGTTTCCTATGTAATTGCAAATTTACGTTACATAAAAGGACTCAGGTTTGCAAAGTTTTATTTTATTACTCACAATTTAAAAGGTTATGAGAACTTGGCTAGTGACCCCTCCAAATTTTAATCAGTAATAATAATAACAAAATATTCCCCTTATAATTCTTAGTTGTGTTGATATTATTCTACTTAAGAAATTTAATATTAAAATTCTTCATCTTAGGAATTATAGCGTGCTTTTCGATATCACTACTTTTCACGGCTGACTAGTTACACACATGGTTTTTTAACATATGAGAACTGAGCTCTCTTTGTTCAAATTTATGTTTTTTGTTATGATAAGATTTTTAACACATGAAAAAAAATTGTTGTATTTGTACACATACGAGTATCTAAAGAAGAATTTAAATATTTTTACAACCACCCCTACCTGTACATTTATAAAAGAAAAGTAGAAGTATTCTATGGGTTTTGAATCATACTCATTTTTTATTTACATGAAATTGCTTTTTATCTAATGATTCTTATCAAAAAAGCAAACACCGAAAATGCATCAACCATAATATCATCATCATCACCTTTCAACGCAAGTTGAATGAAATTGATATCTACTTTTATTCTATTTACTCGTCAAATTTGATAAGTTTGTATAGGGTTTTTGTGATCTATTTCTCTGAATTTTTTTAAAATCGTGAATGAGGTCTCAGAGAATATTTAAAATAGATATTATTTATGTAGGATACACAGGAAAGTATTAGACTCATAGGGATAAGTTTTCTATTTAAAAAATGAAACCCACATCATATAATTAAACACTAAAAATTGGTATACTGATTTCTTATTTTTTTTTTATTTTTAAAGAAATTCCGTTTTAAAAAAAATATTTTTTTAATAATTAATTAATAACTTTTACAATTTTTAAAAATTATGTTTGCATATTATTTATTTTTATTTTGATATATATTATTATACTAATATACATAGGTCCGGAATAGAATTGCTTATCTACTATGGTGACCATAGAATTGAAAATGAAAAGGCGATTGCTTAATGCTCAAAAAGGTCTCGCATAAAGCGGAATAGAGCGCAGTTCAACTGAAGAACCAGTTCTGTTGATTAAGTTTTAAATATTTATCAATACTTATATTTAAAGGACATGCGATATCCTCCAAGGGTATCTTTTGTCATGTGAAAGTGACGCTTATCTTAGTCGTTCAGATTTCGCAAAAAATGTAATGTCTCTTCCATTCCTGTAATTTTGTAACTTACAACTCGCACACACCCACTTCATGATTGATTTATTTTAACTCTAACTGCAAATGGGCATAATTTTATTGCGATTCTTAAGGTATACATATACTGATTTTCCAAGACAACTTATGTGCAAAGCTTAAAAATTTGCGAGCATTATCTGCGTGCAGCGCGTGAATTGTTGGATAAATCATAAACATAAATGATAACAAGTTGAAAATTGTAATAGAGTGATTTAGTCTACGTCAAACGGAAGCGGCTTGGTTAGATATTGTACGTGTTAATTATGGCTATGGTCTGGATTTTAATTTGTCGCTTCTTCAATTAGGGGCAAGCCAGAGAGGCAACTTGTGTTAGTCTAGTTGTTTTCAGCTAGTGCAATGCACGTACATATTATTCTCTCATCAATTTAAAGGGGTTTCTAATGATAGAAGTCGTAGAAAGCATTGTGAATCAGTGATGGGAATATTTCGTATCATTTCAAATTAAATAAGCGCGTGGTTTTAATTAAAGCTTGGTCTCCCGATCCACAAATCATCTTCGGTATTAATTTTGTTTGTCTAGTAAACCGTATCTAATACATTTTCTATTGTGATGTACCTACTTATTTTTTGTATGTTAATTGAGAATTATTTCTGAGAGATGTCAGTTCTTAATTGTTGCTGCAAAAAATACAATAAATAATTTTTATAGTCAAATTGACTCAGAGTTATTCGCGCTAAGATATTAGTTGATACTACTGAATAATTTGCTATCTTTTTAGGAGCTTACTAAGTTCTTCTTTATTTTAAATAATTTTCGACTTGCATGATACTAAGATTATTTTTTTAATTTTTATTTCGTTATTTTAACGGTTCTTATGATTTGAATTCGCCTTGCCTTTAACTGGTTCTATCTTTACCAAACTGCTACTGAATAAATTTTTTCTTGGTGCAACCTTGAATGTTCCTACCTCAAAAATTGATTTGAGAAATACAGTTGTGCAACTGCGTTTTACTCTAAAACCAAATTTGCTGGAATGAGGTTGTTCTTTTATTTTGCGGGTGAGAAAACAAGGTTTGATACACCAGCGACTATTGCTGACTTCTGTTTTTTTTTTTAATGATTTGAAGATGGGCTAGAGAGCTCCACCTTTGAAACTAATAGGCGATTGGGCCCATTCCGCTAGACAATTATGGTATTTGCTACCCCTTCGGGTAGGGGGAAAGAATATACCCGAGGTAGGAATGCCTGTCGTAAGAGGCGACTAAAATCCAAACTCCGTATACTGAGAAAGACGTATACAAAATATGGAATGAGTAAAACAAATAGATATAGTACCCCAGGTGGCAATTCAGATTTCCTGAAAAATCCACCCTCTTCGGAGGTCGGCTCTACGGATTCTGGGGAGAGCCAATTATTCCAAAACTTGATAAATCCTTTTTCAAGAAAACCAATGGTAGCTCGATCACCACCATCAACATCGAGTGCTTCCGGGAAAAAGAGTCCGCCCAAAGCGCCAGAGCGTGAAAAAGAAGACTCGGAGAAAATAGAATGTCTTGAAAAAGACAATAACGAACTTCGTCAAAGACTCGACGAAACTTTGAAACTCTATCAAGAGCTGAAAGAAGAAATACATTTTCTACGAAATAACAGCGATGCCGTAAAGAAAGCACAGAAAGAAATTGAGCTTCTTCGGAAAGAAAATGAAGAGTTGAAAAAAACTCAAAGACAAAACGATTCGAAAACAACTCCACAGCAGCTGGGTGTTTGCGAATATAAAACAGACGAAGAAGAGCTAGAAAGAGAAACGTCTTCAAAAAGACCTAGCAAAAAACGTAAAGCATTCTCCTCGCCAGAGGGAACCTCGTCTTCCGAAATAATAAAAGTAAATGTACCAAAAGATACGAATAAGAAAGAAAAAACTACTAAAATAAGACCACCGCCACCGATTAATGTCATCGGGATTGCGGAATACAATAAGCTTAAAATAATCCTTGAGGCGTTAACCCCAGCGAATTTTAAAGTTATCTCGCTTAATAACAACAAGTGGAAAGTTTGTGTAAAAGACTCCGATAGCTATCGTCTGCTTTCGCGAAGACTTAACGAAGCAAATGTAGAATGGTATACCTACGAAAACAAATCAGAAAGACCTTTACGAGTCGTTGCAAGAGGCTTACATTCCTCATGTCAAAAAAACGATGTAATCCGTGATCTTAAAGAAAAAAATTACAAGATCTTAAATGCTGAGAACATCGTAAAAAAAGAAAAACAACAAAAAGATAGAGAAACTGTCGTGGTAAAGCGTGGTCTCCCACTATTTATACTCACGTTCGATAAGACAGAAAAACTAGAGGAAATCTACAGAATTAAAACAATACTGAACCTCGTTGTTAAGATCGAACCTCTGAAAAGCCGTACAAAGCAAGTGCCTCAGTGTAAACGCTGTCAAGGTTTCAACCACACGCAAAGCTATTGTAAAAAAGAACCTAGGTGTGTAAAATGCGCGGGAAAACATTTAACTGCTGACTGCACTGGAAATAGCAAAAGTCCAGCGAAGTGCATAAACTGCAATGGAAGTCACCCGGCAAGCTATAGAGGCTGTGAAGTAGTTAAAGAGCTACAAAAACGCCGAGAAAAAATTCATATGGAAAGAAAACCAAAGAAACAAATAAAAAGCCCAATATCTAAGACTCCTAAAAGAATAAATACACTAAGAGTCGGCATCGGCAAAGAAAATCAAACCCCATCAACGTCAAAGACATCTCCAAAGAAACGTACTGTTAAGTCATACGCCGAAATGGCAGCTGCACAGACATCTCCAAAGAAACGTAGTGTAAACACAAATGCCAGAATGGCGGCTGCACCCGTAATAAATCAACCTGACTCTGACGCACTATCTCAATGCTTGGCTTTAATTTTGTCAAAATTTGAAGATCAGGTCAAAATCAATAGAACTATTTCTGATAGGTTAGCAAAAATCAAAGATTTTATTCGACCCAAACGTTTTAAAAAAAATCATGATGGAAGACCTTAAAATTATTACGTGGAATGCCAACGGATTAAGGCAAAGACTTGAAGAACTAGAAATGGTCATACGGGAACAAGATATCGACATTTGTCTAATATCAGAAACCCACGTTAAAAAAGAATCAAATTTCAATATAAACGGTTATCTAGATTACCATGCAATTCATCCGTCGAACAAAGCAAGAGGCGGAGCATCATTATACATAAAAGAATGTATCAAACACTCGATAGGCCTTAAGCTTGAACTTGAACCGATGCAGCTTATAAGTGTGCAGGTTAAAACTAAACATGATACATTGAATTTCACATCTATATACTGCCCTCCACGGTACAGAATTGATAAAAATGATTTTTCAAACTTGCTAAAATCACTTAGACCATCTTTAATAATCGGTGGCGATTTTAATGCAAAACACACGTTTTGGGGTTCTAGATGCATTTCTCAAAAGGGCCGAGCGTTATATGAAGCCGGTATGGAGAATAATTGTGATTTTCATTCTAGTGGGAAACCAACTTATTGGCCGACAGATACCTCGAAAATACCTGACCTGATTGATTTCTTTATAGTCAGGGGAATACCGTCAAATCGAATAAAAATAACGGAATGCTTTGATCTTTTCTCTGACCACTCTCCCGTTATTCTCACTATGAGCGAAAGTATTGTTAAAATTGAAACACCACCTAGGTTAACAAACGGTAAAACTAACTGGGAAGGTTTTAAGAAAGATATTGAAGATAATGTTGAATTAAGGGTATCACTACAAACACCTCTTGAGCTTGAAGAAGCGGTAGATAATTTTGTGCATATTGTTCAAAAAGCCGCATGGAACAATACTCCTTACCAAAGACAAATGTCAGGCTATAGAGAAGCTAAATATCCCCAAGAGATAAAAGAGGTACTTAAAGACAAGCGAAAAGCGCGCAAAAAATGGCAACAAACTCGTGCTCCCCAACACAAAGCTAATTTAAATCACCTCAGTAATTTGCTTAAAAAGATGATATCAGATTTTAAAAACCGCGAAGCTGGAAATTACCTTGAAAACTTGACGGCAGGTAACGAATCTAATTATTCTCTATGGAAAGCGATAAAAGCTACGAAAAAACCAAAGCTTCCAGCACCCCCGATTATGAAAGACCAAAATGAATGGGCAAGAAGCGATAAAGAGAAAGCAAACGTTTTCGCTGATTACCTAGAGGAAACATTTAAGCCGTTCAATGGGCAAGCATTGAATGATGATATAAGTGTGAATATAAATTCAAATGAAAGCTCCATCACAAGAAATGTTACGCTTGCCGAATTAAGCAAAGAAATTAAGAAACTGAAGTCAAAAAAAGCACCAGGATACGACTTAATTACTGCGGAAATTCTTAAAATGCTCCCACGGAAAGGTTTAGTAAACCTCCTTTACATAATGAACGCCACTCTAAGGTTAGAATATGTTCCAAATCAATGGAAAGTCGCAGAAGTAATAATGGTCTTAAAACCTGGCAAACCATCACATGAAAAGAAATCGTACAGGCCCATTTCACTTCTTCCTGTAGTGTCGAAGGTCTTTGAGAGAATATTTCTTCAGCGTCTTCAGCCCATAATAGAAGAAAAGGGTCTTATACCTGAACACCAGTTCGGTTTTAGAAGTAAGCACTCGACGATTGATCAAGTGCATAGAATCACCGATGTCATCGAGAAAGCCTTTGAAGAAAATAAAATTTGTTCAGCGGTCTTTTTAGATGTGTCTCAAGCTTTTGACAAAGTGTGGCACGAAGGCCTCAAATACAAATTGAGACAAGTCCTATCTGAAGGACTATACAACATTCTTAGAGAATATCTAGAGAAAAGAATTTTCCGCGTTAGGCACGGAAATGATTATTCAGATTTTAAAGAAATAGTGGCTGGGGTACCACAAGGTAGTGTTCTAGGTCCCATTTTATACCTTTTATTTACACGCGACATACCCCAAACAGACAATACAATTGTAGCTACTTTTGCAGACGATACCGCAATACTTGCAGTAGGCAAAACGGCTAACGAATCGACATGTAAATTGCAAAATGCTCTTAACAATGTCAATGAATGGACAAACAAATGGCGAATAGCGCTTAACGAATTTAAGTCAGTCCACGTGGACTTTACTTATAAGAAAATTAATAGATTACCAGTCTTTATTAATACAACTCAAGTTCCATTTGCAAATGAGGCGAAATATCTCGGGATGACTCTTGACGCGAAATTAAAATGGAAGTCACATGTTAAAAATAAATGTGATCAATTAAATATTAAACTAAGGGAAATGTACTGGTTACTCGGACGACATTCTAAACTTAGTATCGAAAACAAATTATTAGTTTACAAACAGGTACTTAAGCCTGTCTGGACATATGGTATTCAACTCTGGGGTTGTACCCACGATACAAATCTAAATAGTCTACAAACTTTTGAAAACAAATTATTAAGGTCCTTTGTAAATGCGCCGTGGTATATTAGAAACGAAGATCTTCACAGGGATCTTGGAATCCCCACGGTTCGCGAAGAAATAAAAACTTTTTCGCAAAGGCATAGAAAGCGTTTAGTTGAACATACCAATAGAACAATCTTAGAAATTCTTGACGAAACAAATTTAGTACGACGTTTGAGAAGGACCAAACCTTCCGATCTAGTACGGTGAAATTATTGTACTGTATTATGTATATTTAAATCCTCGCTTAAAATAGAAAGAAGCTATTCAACTAGCTTATAATTAAACCAGTAGGAACTTTCACCGGAAAGTTGCCTACAACACGTTACTTAACTTCGAGAAAGATAAATTGCTAGATAAGTTCCATATGAACTTAGTTGCAATCGGGAGGAGGAGGTGGTTTTAGTGCGGTCGGCCTGATTAACGGTCTGCTTGCATAGAGTCTTACCTTCCGTAAGGCTTTATGGGGGCAGAGTTGTTGGTCGGGAGAGTCCCACATATCTATGAGCGCGCGTTTTTCGGTCCTCATAGAATCTTTTGAAGATTTCAACACCTACCCACGGGGAAAAAAAAAAAAAAAAAAAAATGTTTTGTTCGTTGATTCCGATGAAACCGTGGTTATCCTGTCGTGAAACCAATCGACGAATGATAGTTTTTACCTTGTTCACTAGTTGAAAAGTTTTCGCCACAGGCCTCTACTTTCTTATGGAGATTATCGTCCATGAAGCAGTCTCTTTAAATTTTATCCGAACATTAAAATTTTAAAAAATCTTTAAAAAAACATGAAACTAAAAGTACATAAAACATATAGAACAAATATATTAAATCGTTGTAGTGGTTTTCAAAAAAAAAAAAAATGTATATATAAAATTTATAAGGCATTTTTAGGAAATAATGTCGGTAAGTTTTGATAGTAGTATCCCCTGGCATCAGGAGAATATTTTAAGTTCCTTCCAATCCTGCTAATACGCATTGAGAGTTGTAAGTCACTACGCTTGAACTTTTACAAAACCATTAAGGCCTCTTATATATATTTTTTTTCTAAGTTTTGATATGTATTGTTGTTAAGAATTTTAAGAATCTTCTGTATACAAAATTTTAATAAAACCTTTATTAAAGAATTGAGAGAGTTAAGAATAAGAAAAAATGGTGCTAAGATTTTTGAAAACGATTTATAAAATTTTAAAAGCCCATTTCCCTTCCTTCGGTTAACCCTGCTGGGAATCTTATTTTTTTTCTCTGATGGTAACGTAGTTTTAGCAAATATTGATTCAAATTTAATGAAATAAAATATTTGATCAAATCGATTTCAGCAAAAATAATTTGACATCTAATAGTCTCATGTCTTTTGGACTTACATCTTAGCGGCTTAATTGCATAGTCTGTCTGTTTCTATATATTAAATTTTGAATATATTGCAACAAAAAAAAAACTCAGCTGGATGTGTACTGAGCTCAGAAATAATAATAAAGATGTAAATTTACATTTCTTGTGAAGGGTATAAACACACAAAAAGAACTACAAACATACTAGCTATTTCATTCATTGCAGCTTGCATTTGCTTTAAAGAAGCTTATTTTAGTTGTTTGCGAAAGAAAATTGTGACAACAATACAATTTGTAAATATTGAATGCAAATAAAGCCTAGAATAATTCCAAAGTAAATATTTACTTTCTGTTTATCAACCATTTGAAAGCTTCATTTAATTTGCATTTTCTCTATAGAGGGCAAGTATACTAGCACTTAGCCTGTCTGCTACATCAATTTACAGCTTAAATTGTTGAAGTGATTTTCTTATTCAAACTATTGTAACCACTGAATGGTTTAGAGGAATGAGATTCTCAATAGAAGAGAAATTTAATTATTAAAAACGGTACCTATTACATAACTAATAAGGAAACAGTCAATATAAATTTAAAATATTTATATTTATCGAAATTGACTATTCCGTTTTTGATAAAAAATATTTTTTTTTGGAAAATCCACCAGAAAATCTCAATTAGAAAAATGTAATTTAACCATTAATAAGTTGGTGAACAAATATTAAATAATTATTGATACACCTTTGAAATAAAGTTTAAGCCTGCCAAACTTGTAGACCATTTTCATTGGGTATAAAGTTGTAGAGATTAGGCAAACGAATAAAACACCAGAGCAAAGTAAATGAATTTAAGTTGTATTGATTCTATCTGACTGTCATGAGTTTCATATGAGGCTTACTTGTACATATCAATCGTATAAGCAAAGAGTAACATCTCTTGGCAAATGTTTTATACATCCAAGCACGGATGTTCTGCATTTGAAAAAAAAAATCGAACTCGAGATTTTGATCAAAGTTGACATTACGAAGATAGCGAACACAAAAAATAAAATAAAAAAGCCTAAGCCACTGGAACTATTTTCTTCAACCTCGGTAGTTAAGGGTCTTCCCCTAGAGGGGAAATTAAAATTTTTTTTAGCTCTAAAACTAACGGTACACCCGTATGGCAAAATCTTATTTCTCTCGAAAATGGCTCTAACGATTTTGATAAAAATAAAATGCACGACTGGGTCACACGAACGAAACTAATGTTATTAGAGAAAACTGTTCATAAGGATAAAATTATCATCGTTTTTTAAATTCTTTTAGTAGTAAGAGACAAAAACAGAATGCTATGCAAATATGAATTTATGCAAGAACAAAAATTTTAAGTCGTTGTAGTGGTTTCTTAATAAAATAAGGTTTTATATATAAAATTTTTAAAGTATTTGAAAAAAAAAATTGCTACGTTACTTTAGGTTTTTATTATTGTAATGAAAAATAAATTTCCAGAAAAATATTGACCCATTTTTGAGATATCGAATTTTCCAAAAAAAAATGATTTTTTTTTTTTCAAAAATTCAAAAAATATTTTTTTTAAAGTTTTGAAATGCAATGTTTCTTAAAGCTTTTAGAAGCATCTCTATAAAAAATTCATTAAAATCCGTTATGTCGATAATGAGAAATTCAAAATTTTAAGAAATCGTTCTATCGTTTTCAAAATTTTTTATATTAAATTATAGATCTTAAAAATTAATCGAAAGACTAAAAATTTAAGCAAAACCGTTTTCGAGAAAAATACGATTTTCGAAAACTATTTTTTAACATTTGTATGGAGGGTACCCTTATTTTAAGGTAAAATAATTTGGTTTTCTCATATCTTGTAGATTATTTTAAGAAACTTTTTTCATCAAATTTTAAAATAATGGAGCATGGGGTTTTCAAAATATTAAGTTTTCAAAAAAAAATTTGTTGAAAATTTGAATACACAATAATATTGAAACTGCTGGGGAGCCTTAACATAAAAATAATGATCAAAATCGGTGGTAGAGTTCTTGAGAAAATCAAAAAAAAAAAAATGGTTCCAAGGGGGGTACCAAAAATAATAATATTTTGGAAATTTTTTTTCATTCATTAGCTAGGTTTAACTAAATGAAATTTTATGAATTTAAAAAAAAAAAATCTGTGGGACAGTTTTTGAGAAAAAAAAATATTTATAAAATTTCGAAAGAAAATCGTATGGCAGGTACCGTTATTTTTGGTCTTAAAAAATCAAATCAAAAACCATCCGGGGGGGAAAAAATAAAACCCATATCTACCAAGCTTAAAGAAAATCGGCCGAGCCGTTTAGCTGTAGTCGAACAGACAGACAGAATTGCGAAACCCACTTTTTTGGTCTTCGCTATTATCGTAATGTTAACTTTGATCAAAATCTTGAGTTTGATTTTTTTTACGAATGCATAACTTGCCTTATAGTACTTATGTATAAGACGCAAGTAAAAATTAAGTTAGATATAATGGATATGGACTACATATTGGTAAAAAAAAATTTTGGGCAAAATGTTATTAATGGTACCTGTCATAGAACCGTTTTTTTGATTTTCAACTTTCTCATTAACGGCTGTAACGATTTTAACAAAAAAATTTCACCAGGAGCCCGCTTAAGTTTAAAAGAATATTGTATACAAAAATATTCGAAAAAAATATTTTTTTTTGTTTTTTGAAAAAAAAAGTCCATTTTATTTTTTGAAAATCAATACATATCTTGAAACGTGTGCACTTAAAATTGGCATCCTAAATTTTGTTCTAGAAAAATTTGAAAGAAATTTGTTATATAAAAAATTACTTTAATAAAACGATTTTTAAACCTTATTTGCATAAATTCATACTTTTCCGGAAATCAGACGGCAATTCCATACATTTGAACATTTTTATCTCATTAAATCCATGTTGTATATTTATAAAATGTATTTTAAATTCCAAAGTATACTTTTACATAAGAGGAAGTTCGTGCGATCCAGTCGTGCATTTTATTTAATATAGTATTAGTAGGATTTTATCTGATCCAGATGAGTAATGATCATTTAATGATGATACAAAATCTTAAACAGTTCTATGTTCCAGAGGAATATTATTATAATAGGCGTCTAGAGTTTAAAATAATCTTCAACAATATTAAAAAGCGTGTCAATAAAATAATTACGAACATTTTTTGCAAACAAATTACTTTCAATGAACAATTGCGTAACCATCTGATTGTTTCTTTATACGAATGTACTAAAATGGCAATGGAAAATCATGTTGTGCAACTTAAAAAACGAATCTCTGTATTTGACGGTACGCCCAAACTTAGGCTCGATGGTGAATTGATGAGCATTCCTAGCGAAACGGGTATGACGGAGTAACACAAGGAAAGACATGAAACATTTCGACGCTGTTCAAGAAATGGGAATGATTCAATGATAGCTCTGTTCCCCATCAGCTTAAAAGCTCTGTCCAATAAATGAAGAGAAGTTTGGGCTCCACCTGCCCAAATATGTGAGGTGTGCACGAGTTTTGCACGTATAACCGCCTTATAAATTGTATAGCCAGATCGGAGGGGGGGCGAAAAATTTCTTACGCCGAAAGAAATCCTAAGCATCTAGCGCAGAGTTTCTAGTGGACTCAAAAGAATGTGGTCATTCAAACGAAGATTGTCGTTGACACACATACTAAGTACTGACAGCTTTTCGGCACGCAAGTGCCATTCAAGGAAAATAGCATAGCATGTTTCAATCACATTAGACAGCATTGAGTTTCCGAAGCGCTAAACTCTATGTAATTTGTATACCTTATTTAAAATTGCTGTAAAGATCTGAGTTTAATGTGCTTATCATTCGATATCGTTGCAATTCCACTTCCGAAGTAGGTTGACGTGAATTTGAGAACAAGTAAGAAAATCTCAGGGTAGAGTCTATGACACAACAATGAACTGAATTTGAAGCTTTAGACAAAAGATTATTTATTAAAATGGGGAAGAGAATCGGAGACAAAAAGGAGTCTTAGAGAACTTCAGCATTTATTTTGTAAAGCTCAGGCTTAAAAACCGTCCAATAAAACATATTTAACAATCCAATCGGAATAAAGGAATTGTTGATACTAAACACACAATAAGAAACCCTGGTGCCAAACTCTATCAAATGCCTTAGAAATATCAAGCACAATAATCTTACTTTCTCAAAAACAATCTAAAGATCTTTTCCACTTTTCTGTAAGATATGCTATCAGATTACTAGTCATTGCCGGTCATTAAGAAGTTTTCGATCTTGGAGATACTATTCTTGAAGTGATGAATGATCAGCGTTTCCATGATCTTGAAGAGATCTAAGTGCGATTGGTCGATAGGAGTAAAAGGAGGAAGGGTCATCTTCTTTAGTAACATTCTGGACAAACGCTGTTTTCCATTTTCTACCGTTTTTGATTACTCTCGAGATTTTGATTAAAGTTGACATTACGATCATAGCGAAGACCAAAAAAGTGGGTCTCGCAATTATTTCTGTCTGTCTGTATGTCGGTTCGACTCAGTGGCGTAGCGTAGGGGGGGCGGGGGGGGCGGTCCTCCCCGGGCGGCAGGCCTAGGGGGGCGGCAAAATGTCGCCGGTGATGCGGGTAGAGTAGAAATCATAATGTTTCATGACAGATCGTTTGACAAGTCAACAAACAACAATGATGTAAATTTGAAATTTGCCATCCTATCTGTGGTTCGTCGTTGACAGCTTTCGTGAATTCGTAGACGGTGAGTAGGGCCGTAAGAGTGCATTCCGTATTGTCGCGCTGATCGCGAAACTAAAACAAAACGTTCCGAAACTCTCGCGAAACTGAAAGGGTGTGTTCCGAAACATATGATATGCATATGCGAGATATGATAAGATAACTAGGATTCGACGGAAACGCTATTCTAGTCTCAGCCAGCTCAATGTTTTTGCTCCCTCCCGCATCACAGAAAGTTATTTCGATTGTGTTGTTTATAGTTTAAATACTGTTGAATCTTCTAAAACTAAGCACTTAGTACTTCACTCAACCTTTGAACTAGTTTTTGAAAATGAAAAGAGTTAAAGGAAGCGGCGCGGAATACCGCAGGAAAAAGGCTAAGAAAGAAGCAGACGCGAAGACGCGAAATATTTCAGTTCTAGTTCTGGTTCAAAAGCTACGTTAAAGTCTTCGGCGGCATCCAGCAGCAGAAGAAGTGATTCCAATGTAAGTAAGATTCCTCCATCTACACTGGCTGAACACAATAGAATGCTGCAACTGGAGCTGCAGCTGCAACTGGAAGAGCTGTCAAAATGTGTCGTACGTACTTTTTTTTATGCGCCCACAATGAGGCTGTACAACTTTTATGTTTTGTTGTCATTTGTTGGGTCAGGTGTTGAATCTTTGGCAAATTGTAAATATTTTAAGTAATTGAAACTATAAAATGGACACTGAAATTGAAGATTTTCGTCCATTATTTTAATTAAAATTTAACCACGAAATCACAATAAAACAAAACAACACTTAAAAGCACTGACAGATATATAAAATTTGAAATGTCAAAATTGCTGTATGAAAAAGTTAAAAGTTCGCCAACTCTTGCAGCACCGTCTGCAGCACCGACTGCAGTTGCGTTGTGTTGTGTTCGTTACATTGAATTTACGTGTATTGAATATTTTGACAGCTATTCCAGTTGCAGTTCCAGTTGCAGCTCCGTCTCCATTGTGTTCAGCCAGACAATCGTGAGTGGCCTAGAATTGTTCTCCGGCCAATATTCATGGGAATGCATAGCTTATTTTACGGGCAGAAGAAGAAGACGTGTTTGCCGTCGAAGTTGGAAGTCGTTCTGGTCCCGCCACAGAGCAGGGTCAAGACGAAGTCGACTCACCAGAAGTATCTCAAGCATCTAGTCACAAGTCTGCAGAAAAAGTGAACCTCGTGAGGCTGTAAAGACGCTTAAAAATAAGTTTGTGGAAGTTCTTGAGGTACTGGAAGAATTGACGGATCGGTAGCCAGTCTTCTTCTGACAGTCATGCAGTCATTCAACTTCCTCACTTTTCTTGGCTTTTGAGCTGCAGAGCTACCTGAAGAAGATGACGCACAGATTTACCTACAGCAATGTGGACTGAGTGTGGATAAGTGTGCTCAGAAACTCTGCGTTTTAAAAGCTCTCCTGGTGGAGAGCAGAGACCGTTTCGTCCAAGCCGCAATCGACTTTTCTAAGACTTTGGAAAAAACTCGGAATCGATCTCAAAACGAGTACAATTCGCAGGAAAAAACGCATGCATGAAGATGAATCCGCAGATGCAGCTTTGTCTCACGAGCCTCATTCGCAAGGCTCGTAAAATCCGTTTATGAAACCGCTAATTCTATTTTACTTTCAATAAAAGATACTTCATTGCCTGTGAAATGATGTCTCGAAATTTAATTTTAATTTAGTATTGAATGGGGGCGGCAAAATGGGTCTCCCGCCCCGGGCGCCGAAATGGCACGCTACGCCACTGGTTCGACTACAACCTAAACGGCTCAGCGGATTTTCTTCAAACTTTTAACATATGGGTTTTGATTTTTGGCCCGACACGTTTTTTTCTTTTTTTTTTTAAGACCAAAACTAACGGTCCCTGCCATACGATTTTTTTTCGAAATTTTATAAACATTTTTTTTTCTTAAAAACTGTCCCACAGAATATGTAAAAAAAATTAAAAAGTTTCATTTAGTTAAAACTAGGGTTGAAAAAAATTTTTCAAAAAATTGTTATTTTTCGGTAGCCCCCCTGGGTCCATTTTTTTGTTTTTGATTTTCTCGAAAACGGTACAGCCGATTTAAATCATTTTTTTAATGCTAAAGCTCCTCCAAAGTTTGAATATCATTACATATTCAAATTTCCAATTTTTTTTTTTGGAAACTCAATATTTCGAAAACCCTAAGATCTATTTTTTCAAATTTGACAAATAACAGTTTTTTTAACATAATCTACAAGATTTGAGAAAAAAATTTTGTTTTATCTAAAACTAACGGTACCTTCCATATAAATTTTAAGAAATGGTTTTCGAAAATCGTATTTTTCTCGAAAACGGTTCCGAGAATTTTGCTAAAATTTTTTTTCTTTTGACTAATTTTTACGATCTATAATTTAATAAAAAAAAATTGAAATCTAGATATTACTGACTGTACCTACCATAGAACGATTTTTTCGAATTTTGAATTTACCATTATCGGCATAACGGATTTCAAGGAAATTTTTTATGTAGAATCTTCTAAAAAGTTTAAAAAACATTGCATTTCAAAACTTAAAAAAAATATATTTTTTCAATTTTTAGAAAAAATTTTTTTTTTGGAAAATTCGATATCTCAAGAACGGCTTGATATTTTTTTTGGAAATTACACTCTTATTCGTACAATGATAAAAACTTAAGATTGGCGTACCAAAATTTTTTCTTAAAAATGTTTTAAAAATTTTGTACATAAAAGCTAATTTTTTTAAGGAACCACTACAACGACTTGTAATGTTTGTTCTTGCATAAATTCATAGTTACATAACATTCCGTTTTTATATCTTACTACTAAAAGAATCTTAAAAAATAATTTTATTCTTATGAACAGTTTTCTTTAATAACATTCGTTTTTAAAATTCCTAGTCTATTACATAGGAGCAAGTTCGTGCGACCCAGTCGTGCATTTCATTTTTTAATACATCTCTTTTTTCATCGTAATGTCAACTTCGATGAAAATCTTCAGTTTGACTTTTTCCAAATGCAAAACTAGGCCTATAGTACCTATATCGTAAGTAAAAATTAATATTGAATTAAAAAAAAATTAATATTTTTTGGTGTTTTAAAAAACAAGTTTATGTTTTTTTTTTTAAATTTAATTTTTATTTACACCATTATAAAATAATTAAATTGGCATACCAAATAATCTTCTTGAAAATATTTTAAAGTTTTATATTTATAATCTTATTTAAAAAACAACCACTCCAGCGAGATGTTTATTTTTGCATGAGTTTATTATTCACTTAAGAAATAACATTGCATACTTTTTAGCTCAAACTATCAAATGAATTGATTAACCATTTGAAAAATGATTTCAATTTTTAAATATTTTTCTCTTATTATAAGAAAAATCAAAGTCTCTTATAATTAAATGCTTGCGATCTTATTTGGTTTGATGGCTACGATTAACTTGTAGTTAAATAAATCTTTCGATTACAAATACAAATATTTCTCTCGCTCTCCTGCTTAGAAAATACCGATAAACTTAAATGGTGGAAACCCTTGAAGGTGTTGAATGCCGAAAATTCGGATTTAGGCTTCCTACATCATAAAAGGTAATCTAAAGATGACAAAGCAAGAATGTCTTCTCCAATAAAATCTCGAATTCCCATAAAAATCATGACTAACTTTACTGGACTTTTACACGGAATAGAAACATTTGAGCTTACTTCTTTGTGGGTGATTTATGTAAAGAATGAGTATGCAAATCACGTATGCAAATTATAAATAACTATACGCGTTTTAGTTCTTAGACTTCACAGTTTTTTTTTTTTTTTGAAACCCCTTTGAATTTTAATATTTGGTGTGCTTACCAAAATGTATCTACATTCGCTTGTACATACTTATACCCACTTTGTCTACCCACAATTTATATACCTGTATCTGTATCTAAAATTTTATCTTTTGTGACAACAAAAGAACAAGAAAAAAGTAACACTTCTCTTTCAATACCTAAACATACTTAAGTGCCAACCGCCAAGCACCCTCTCCGTAGTCCGTTCGCGCAAGCGTCTTCGCTGAAGACTCTTCGGTCGTCTCTCAATTTCTAGCCAGCATTTTTCATTTCTTCACAGTTGACTGAACCAGTCCCACGATCACCGGCCGTCTTCGTTGTCTCCGCTTCGTCTTCTCCCATTGCCAGCCAGATCATGTGGTTCTTAAATATAGTAGTATCTCTGTGATTGGAACCAGCGTTGCCGCCAAAAAAAAATTTTTCGTGCCACACTCTTTGAAAAAACGTGCCATTTGTGACATTTTCGTGCCATGTGAAAAAAAACTCAAGTTATTCTTTAAAAATAAATTTTAATTAAATACTATTACAAGCAAATAACAAAAAAAAATCACTTCCTTTATTCGTGTATAGGTATTTTACAGAAACAGGAGGAGTTTTTGGCAAGTTCATAATAATAATAAGTATTAAATCTTTGTTATAATAAGTTAAATAAATAAATTAGCAGGAGGTTTGAAATTTTGACAATTATTAGGCTTAATAATTTCATTACATGACATTATAGCATTAATTGTTTTGTATGACAGTCTGTTTTTGTTGTTTGTTTTAATATTATTTAGCCTTAAAAACACTCGCTCTGATGATACACTTCCGTGAGGCAAACTAAGAAGAATCAACATAAATTCTGAAATATTAATGAACATTCCTTCGTCAATATTGTTTTTTAATTTGTACAACTTAACTTAGAACGTTTTTGAATCTTCAAGAAAAATTCTTTCGGCTAGTCCAATCTCAAAAAAATTTCTTATTTCGCCAAAAAGAACATCTTTCTCGCACTCTAATAGATAAGAAAATTCTGATACCAAAATATTGAAGTGTGGCAAAATACTTTGTATGTTTTGATTATTTTTTAAAAAGGTTGGGTCAATTATTATCTTAAACGCATTTAGGTAAAATAATAATAAAAAAAAACGTGCCATATTGAAACTTTTCGTGCCACCGTGCCACGAGAAAATTACCGTGTCAAAATGGCACGATCGTGCCACATCGGCAACGCTGATTGGAACCCGTACAACCCGAACTCCTCAGCCACGACTTCACTCTAAGGAAGGGTCTTAAGATTTTAACAAGAAAACGTTTTCAAAGCCTTTGATTTTTCTTGAACTATCACATACCTACATGTCACTGAGCTGCGCTTTGTCGTCGCCCAAAGGGAGAGAGTGCAATGCTATTATAACTTCTGTAGAATATTAAATGTGGTGTGTGTGGGACTGGGAGCACTGATGAGAACTGAGAACTGAAAACCATCGAAACAACCGACACGACCAACAACGACGATGATGAATACGCGACGAGTCGATGCAGGCGGATAGTTAAATGTCGTGGCCTAAAAAGAAAATAAGTATTTTCATGAGATAGGTGCCCGCACCATCGTAAAACAAAACTACCTATCTAAAGTTTTGTTTATTTATTTCGATCTTTTTTCTAAATCAAACAGAGAAGAGAAGTACAAATAATAGATTTTTTTTAATTTGGTGAAAACTCAAGAAAAAATACCAAATCCCTATCAGTTACAGGTTGCACGTACTTGCTTTATATTGAGTAAAAAATAAAAAAACAAAAACAAAATTCGCGTTGGGGATAGCCTACCGATGTGATTGGGTGATCCTGAGATAACAATTCCAAGATATACCCTTTCAGGAGGGTTATGAAAGTATTGACAATACAATCCCATGTAAGGAAAGGTTTAAGAGTATTCGGAACATATATTTCTGATATTTGTCCCCAATTTTAAGACGTTAGCTTTCAAGATCAGATAGTTAGGCCTCAAATATGAATACGAAAAAAATAATGCGAATTATAAGGGACATACAAATAAGACACGACATTTCTCCGCATTAGTTCAGCCGCCATCCCTGGAGATACAGATCTGAGACAACCACCTTCAGTCCTTAACTTTACGCCCGCGCTGTGTTGAAACGTTTAAAGGGTAATCATAATCCCTTGAGCGCGTGTAGATTATAAAAAAAAATATTACATATAAACTATCCCTCTATATAAGGGTTATTGTCTTCGGCTGTCAACTCCCCAAGGATCTGCCTTCAAAAAAAAAAAAAAAACATGTTTTCCAGGGTTCTACCTCTTGTTAAACCTCTAGAATAGGAAGTGACAGATTTTTTAAGAATATATCTTTTCATGAAAAGTGTTTATCATCTTAGTGGTTGAGACTCGGTAGAAAATTAAAGGTCCCCTTATTCCTGCCGACACAAGGCCCTGGTTCTCTACAAACTGCACATAGCACGCACATAAGATTCATTCGAGTCAACATATTCACATTTAAATCTCCTTGTTCCAGTGAGACAACATACCGGTCAAAGTACTATACGTTGTTATGTAGCAACAACCCAAAATGTGCTTCAAGAGACCCCATTGCGTCCACAAAAAGACCGTTGATAAAAATGATCACCATTTTATGGTCAGAATCGAAAGTACGTTGAACGTGGACACCTGCCACTTACACCTTAATTTCACGGCGGTTTTTCCCACAGTAACGGAGTTACTCGTAAATTAAGCGTTGTCCACCGCCCTGAGTACACCACTTGCTAAGGAGCGATGCCTATCTAACGGCTCTTGTATACAAGAAAAACTTGAACTCCAATTGTATCAGCAATGGTGGGCAACCACAGACACCACTATACTCCCAAGGGAAGGGAGGCCTTCCTTATAGATAGTCTGATGCAGAGAGCTCAAGTGCATTGCGTCGCATAAGCCACCCTACCCAAGAAGCACCATGTCCCATAGTACCAGAATAAAGCTTCCGGTAATGCTCACTTTTTGATGAGCTGCTCAAAGTCCGAGGCCTAGCAACCTCGGATATGCACACCAGACTATCAATCACGCCAGAAGGCAATTGAGGGCCTTGCATCAAAAGGGATGCAAGTCCACATTTAAATTTTTGTGAGAAATCAAAAAAAAACTCTGAAAAATAAATTATTTAACGAATGTTAAAAAATGATATGGTGTTAAAAAATTTGCTTATTTTCACATTTTTTTAATCAAGTTTTAGGTTAAATAAACAATACTAGTAATTACTGCGATTTTTTAAATTTTTGATCTGCCCCTCATTTGCACCAAAATGTGGACCTGCCCCACTTTTGATGCAAGGTCCTCAATTATAGCCGGATGTGCATTGTGCACAACCATACGTCCAACACAAACCTACCCGCACCTCAAAGGACATTTTTAGCGTTCCATGTTAGTGTTCCATTTTTTTTCAAATTTTTTTTTAAATTAAATCAAATTTTACAAAAGAATTTTACTTAACCAATTTAAATTGTCTACAAATTAAAATTAAATTAAAAAAAAAAATATTATTTGCCAGTTTTTTAAATACAGCAGAATTCGACCTCATTTATGACGAGGTTTCGATTATAATGACGAAGCTAAAACCTAGAGTATTATTTTTTTTTTTATTAAAAAAACTTTATTTAAAAAAAAAATAATAACACTGTAGGTTTTAACTTTCGTTTTAACAAAGTTAAAACCTACAATTTGGTGGTTTGCCATTCAACAATAAATTAATAAAATCTTTCGGTTGTAATTTTGATTGTTTTGTCAACTAGGCAGACGGCATAAAAGCCATGCTTTTTGATTTTGCGTAAAAATTTTGTAATATTTTGTATCAATACCAAATAAAATCTAAATCTAATCTAAAAATCTTTCGGTTGTAACGACTAACATAGGTTATTATTTATATAACGACTTTATTTTGGTGGTTTTTCTCATAAATTGCCGATGAAATGGCCAAAAAAAATGAATAATTCTAGTTTTACTTGAACAGATAGGTACGATTCAGTTATGGTTGAATGCATTGACTTGATGTTTGTGTTATACAAGTTAAATGAGTTAAATGTATAAAATGAATAATATATTTCAACAGTAAAAATATATAATACATAGTTAATTTTCTTCTATCTAGGTAGCAGTATGTACATGAACTGAAAACGTACATACATACATATTATGTACGTATAAAATATTAAAAAAAGTTGTTCGGATATGACGACATTCGCTTATAACGACGTTAAATTTGTCTCCCGTAAGTTTTTGTTATAACTGAATTCTACTGTTTTGAGTTTTCAAAAAAAAAAAGACATTTTATTTTATTTTTATACCTGGCCAAATTTGTTTCTTTTTTCCCAATTTATTTTAATAATAAATAGAAATAATGTCAAATTGAAAAAAATTTACGCAGTGGAAAATTATAATACAGAATTTACAAGCAATTACATATTTTTCAATTTTTTTGAAAACAAAAAAAAGTGTAACTTAAAATAATTTTGGGAATTGTACAAACGAAAAAAGACGATTATCCATATAATTGCATTTCCAGATTTTACAATCGATATACTGGTTGGGCCAACTTTTTGGAATTAAAAAAATATTTATAAATACAAAAACAAGGATTTAATTAGACAAAAATGTTCTAATGTATAAAATTTCCCTAGATTTTCTATAAGAGTATGAATTTATGCAAGCAAAGTTTAAAAAATCGTGTTATTATGTAATTAATGTTTTATGTAAGAAAATTCTTTAAAAAACTTAATAATATACATTTTAGGAAATACAGTTTGAAAAAAAAACTAATCGTTCACTCTTTTTTAAATATTAATTATTAGGCTTCGGATTCTCATGCACTTAAAATCTGAAAATATGCGCTTAAAATATGCGCTCAAAAATGCAAAATATGCATTTAAAATATGCACTTAAAACCAATTCAACTTAATTTCAATTCATCTTTTATAATAAGTAAGGTGCTGTTGTACATGAAACGTGTTAAGCATTATGCGAAACAGATTAAACCAGCAACAGCACCAGCGCAGTCAAAAGCAAACAGCACGATGGCCAGCAAATACTTTTCAAACACATAAAACCAGCATCGTGTTGTAATTTTTTGACATTTATACGTCTTATTGTTGTTGCATTTTGTGTTATTCTAACCAGCAACAGCAAATTTTGGATTTTGACCAATCAGCGCTGTTGACGTTGCTGGTGCTGGCCTATTTTGTGTTGAACGATTAAAAAACATTGGCGCAAAATTTTAAATAACCTATTTATTAAGGTACTAGTATGATACTACTTAACAATTTGCTAACTTTAAAGTAGTTTACTAACTCATTCTTAGTTTTAAGCATTTTCTAACTAGTACCGTACTAAAAGAATTTTCTTAATAAATTGCTTCTGAACACACCTAAAACAATGGCCCTGAGTAATAGATCCGAATCTAGCCTAAGTTCGATTTTAACCAAACATTCGTAGAAATAAAACAAATTTCAAGTATAAATACTTAAAAGCGGCTTTCCTGTAACTAAGTTAAATTTAAAATGATAGAATCACAATAGAACTTTACGAATCTGGTTAATAGAAATCTGTTTGTGTATCAGTTCACAATAACGAAATTATGAAAATGAGTCACAATTATTGGTATATATAAGACTGTTATTAAATTTGATCTGTAACTACGAAATTTTAAAAGCAACTTTTCTACATCTAACAAAAAGTGACTTTAAAACCGATTCATAGGATGTCTATTACTAAGGGCCAATGACATTTCGTGTAAAAAAGTATAAGTACACGAACATTTTTTGATGTTCGATACTAAAAAAATAAAGTATGTATTCGATGAGTTTAACTTTAATAAAACGGTAGAGAAAGTATGATGCTATATTCGACTAAAATTCGTCGTTTTAACCTAGTATCATACTAAAACAGTTTTAGCATCGTACTAATTCAATTAAAATTTTGCGCCATTGGTTCTAAAACAATTGCTTCCGCTGTTGCTGGTGACGTTGCTGGTGCTGGTTCAATCTGTTTCGCGCTTTAAGCTTTACCACATTATACCAACACACTTTCATTTTTGATAGATGATCGTTTAAATTTCGATCTCATTTATACAGTTTCAAACACACAGACTTAATTTTTTTTTTCATTTCAATGTTTTGCGGGCACAATCTACTCAAGTTCATAGATGCAGTTTTGTTTATATAATGCTTTATATTGTGGTGTTTGAATATGGTTCAAGATTGTGAAATGAATAAAAGAAATAGGTAATAGTCTTAAGGTTTGTTTGCACTGACATAAAATTTATACTTTTTTACTGTCTAGTTTAGTTTTTGAACAATATAGGTAGGTAAGTACTCTAAAAATATAAATTTAATTTAAAAAATATGCATTTATAGTAAAATATGCACAAAAAAATGTAAAATATGCATTTATACTAAAATATGCAAAAATATGCACTAACGGTTGAATGCCATTTTAAAGGAAATTTCTTGATTCGTATACATAATTAGTTGCCTTGCTTCCAAGGTGTTCCTAAAAAAATATGCATTTGCATGGAAATCCGAACCCTATTAATTATTATCTAAAAAAAATGTTCACAAATCCAAAAAATATTTCTTCGAAAATAGAAGAAGTTTGGTCAGAATCATTAGAGCTGTTAATGAAAAATCAAAAACACGAAAGATACCGTTAGTGACATTTTTTCTTATTTTTTTTTTGACGAAAATGTGGTCTATGTCTATAATAGCACACCTTATTTTTACTAGCGACTTATAGACAAGTTATGTATTTGTAAAAAATTGAACTCGAGATTTTGATCAAAGTTGACAATACGACGATAGCGAAGACAAAAAAGTGGGTCTGCAATGTCTGTCTGTTCGACTACAGCCTAAACGGTTCGGCCGATTTTCTTCAAACTTGGTAGATAATGGTTGAAAATTTTTTTTCAAGAAATTGTTATTTTTGGTACCACCCTTGAAACCATTTTTTTGTTTTTGATTTTCTCGGTACAACCTATTTTGATCATTTTTTTTTATGTCAAGGTTCTCTAGCAGTTTCAATATTATTGTGTATTTAAATTTTCAAAACATTTTTTTTGGATTTTTGAAAAAAAAAATCAATTTTTTTTTTGAAAACTCAATATTTCCAAAACTTTGTAAATACAATTTTCTTAATATAGTCTACAAGATACGAAAAAAATAAGTTATTTTATCCAGAAAAAAGGGTACCCTCCATACAAATAATAAAAAATGATTTTCGAAAATAGTATTTTTCTTGAAAACGGTTCCAAAAATTTTGAAAAATTGTTTTTTCTTATTATTAATTTTTACGATCTATAATACAATAAGAAAAAATTAAACAAGATATTACTGACTGTTCCTACCATAGAACGATTTTTTCGAATTTTGAATTTCTCATTATCGGCATAACGGATTTTAATGTTAACTAAAACGTTTAAGAAACTGCATTTCAAAACTTTAAGAAAAATATTTTTTTTTTGAATTTTGAAAAAAAAATCTATTTTTTTTTGGAAAATTCAATATCTCAAAAACGGCCCATTATTTTTTTTTTGTAAATTTAATTTTTATTCGAACAATAATAAAAACTTTAAATTGGCGAACCAAAATTTTTTCTTAAAAATGTTTTAAAATTTTTTGTATATATGTAAAAGCTTATTTTTTTTTAAAGAAACCACTACAACGACTTATAATTTTTGTTCTTGTATAAATTCATATTTGCATAGCATCCTATTTTTACCTCCAACTGCTAAAGAAGTTGTGTTAGTCATTTAAATAAAATGCACGACTGGGTCGCACGAACTTGCTCCTAAGTAATAGACTTGAAATTTTAAAAACGAAAGTTATTAAAGAAAACTAATCATAAGGATAAAATGAATTTTTTAAATTCTTTTAGTAGTAAGAGATAAAAACAGAATGCTATGCAAATATGAATCTATGCAAGAACAAAAATTATAAGTCGTTGTAGTGGTTCCTTAAAAAATAAGCTTTTATGTACAAATTTTTTAAAACATTTTTAAGAAAAAATTTTGGTACGCCAACTTTAAATTTTTATTATTGTACGAATAAGAGTTAAATTTCCAAGAAAAATATTAAGTCGTTTTTAAGATATCGAATTTTCAAAAAAAAAACGACTTTTTTTTCTAAAAATTGGGAAAATATTTTTTTTTAGGTTTTGAAATGCAATGTTTTTTAGACTTTTTAGGAGCTTATATAAAAAAATCCGTTATGCCGATAATGAGAAATTCAAAATTCGAAAAAATCGTTCTATGGTAGGCACAGTCTGTAATATCTAGATTTCAATTTTTTTTATTAAATTATAGATCGTTAAAAATAATCAAAAAAAAAAATTTAGCAAAATTCTCGGAACCGTTTTCGAGAAAAATACGATTTTCGAAAACCATTTTTTAACATTTGTATGGAAGGTACCATTAGTTTTAGATAAAACAATTTTTTTTTTCTCAACTATTGTAGATTATGTTAGGAAACTTTTATTTGTCAAGTTTGAAAAAATTGACCACGAGGTTTTCGAAATATTGAGTTTCCAAAAAATGAGAAATTGAAAATTTGAATATGTAATAATATTTAAACTTTACACGACTGGTGACCCAGTCGTGTATTTTATTATTGATCAAAATCGTTAGAACCGGATTTAATGGAAACATTTTTTTTAGGCAGTTTCTTGATTCCTTAAACATAAGAACGGTCAAGGATAATATGAGAAAGTGCTTGACACAATTTTAGACGTCGGCGTATCCGACGAAGCTGGTGATAATAATAACACATTATTTTTATCAGAAAATTTGGATATATGGGCATATTATGACAATTTCATGGAAAACATTATTTTTATTTTTAAGGGTCATACCAGGTTATGTTTGCGATAAATTGGTTTGTAAAATTGAGCTCTATCTTATTCTTTTTTTTAATTATCAGGAAGCAGCTGTCTTATTCACTGGTGAGGATGATAACATCAACAAGCTTCAAAGAACATTTCTGTGGTGCTTGGTACAAACATGATAAGTCTATAAAATAATTTGCGTTATTACGTTCACTTTACATAAGGCTAAGACTGAAACGGATTTACTGATTTTCTTCAAATTTGGAAAACTTTTGAAAATATTCTTTGAAAAATTATGTTCCAAATTTTAAGAAAATCGGTTTACCCGTTTAGGTTCGAGCTCGATATAAAGTGTATGTAAGGATGCAAATTATTTTATGGAGTTATCATGTTTCTACCAAACACCACAGATTTTTATTCATCATCATTATTCACCAAGTTAAAAATTGTGGCAGACATTTTAACAGACAGTGCCTAGTAGAATTTTCTAAAATTACCCAATTCGGCGGTGAAGTAAGATTCATTTTCCTTATGTTCACCATTAAGAAATTTATGAATCCGTTACCCAAACGTGCTGCATGTAAGTATTTGGTGTTCGTTGAGAAAAGAACGATTTTTTGAAGCTTCAGAAGATATTTTAGAGCTATCAGAACACCAAGCTATTTCTTTCACTTTTAACCTGAAATTTCTTTCCTAAAATTCTTATTTTCGCAATCATGCTGACAAGTAAACTCGCAAAAATTTCGATCTTATTAATCCTACTAAAACTCTTAATGTGACTTCAGGGCATTTGTGAAGAGCATGTTTTTAACGCGGGTAATTATAGGTACGTATCCTTTTGGCGTGTCACGTCCAAGAGAAATCTTTTTATATTTTCGTTCGGAGGCTAGGGAATTAATGTTAATAAACTGCTATTACCAAGTTGTCGGGTCAGGTTGTTAGTTTTGTGTATAATTAAATAAGAAACCGTCCAAAAGAAATTTATATTTGAGTTTATATTTTTTCGACTTACATATATGTATATACTTGAAAATTGATTTCCAAATGCTAGCTTGTAATTAAATGATATTTTATATCAAACACAAATGGCATTTAGCTTCAAGTCAACATAATCATTTCTTCATCGATTAGTAGGTATTCAAAAGCTGGTATTTCGGAAACATAAAATAGTATCAGGCCTAAGTAAAACAATATTATAAAATTAAGTCAAACACAAATTTTAGGCATACAATTTAGCTCGTCTTTATTTAAATAAAATTTCTTTTAAAAAAAAGTACAAATGTATTACATATTGCCTTAGCTTTTGTATTAAATTATTTATTTTTTTTATTTATAGTAAATTTTAAAATATATATAAAAATACATTTTATATATCTCAATTTTTATTTTTTTATAATCTAAAATTGCTTCTTAGTCTTTTATATAAAAATATAATGTTTCTTAACTATATATTGTTTTTTGTTGCAGTTTTGCTTATATTAAATACTAGCATTAAATATTATAACGTTCCTATCAAAAACAGACACAAAATATTATATTTATTTTATGAATATTTGAAATTCCCTTCTTCATTATTTGTCACTGCACAACATTTATATATTCGAAATAAAAAATATAATTGTGAATGAGAATTTTTTGTTTCTTGAAGAAGAAATTTAAAATTTTAAATTAAAAAATAAAATCTATCACTAAATTCTACAAAAATATTTTTGTTTTCTTGTAGTAGATATAATAATTAAATGATCACAACTCTTATTCAATAATTTACTTATTTTTCAAAAATTACAAAAAGAAAGTTAAATGTTCTTATTTTTCAACTTCTTTACTTTTTTTCGTTCGAAAAGTTTTTATTATATTTTTTATCGTTTTATTTATATTTATTTAATGGAGAGACAATTAAGTTTACTCCATCCAAGTGTTCGTTTAAAATTTGTTTTTTTTTTTTCTATTTAATCAATATTATTATTATGTATATTTTTTGTTTATTTTTAAGTATAATTTTTATTTTCATGACATGATTCAATTTAATCGAATAACTTTTGTCTCGATATTTTGAAAGATGCAACGCTTCTCTGAGTGCTGAACAGTGTTTTTGGAAATTGAATCTTTAAAATTTTAGGTCTGGAAACGCTTTCCTGTAAATTCAAAGGAAAAAACAAAGATTCGTAAGTAAGGTACAAGCAACTAGGTAATAAATATTGCAAGGAAAACAAATTTAACAAAAGAAAGATATAAATGAGGTAGACTCACTTTTTCTCAAGTGCGTTTGCAGAAGTGGCAGCAGCTGTTGCAGGATTCTTTTGTTATAAGTGCTATACACTAAAAATGGATGTTTTTGCGATATTAAAATGAAGGAAAGTATGAAAACATGCGTTAGTATTTTTCTTAACGGGAAAATAACGGACAGTTTTAAATTTAAACCTAATTGAAGGTGATTCATCCTGTTTTATGGTCTTCGTTTAGATACATAACATTGTTTCGTTTTTCCTAGAAAATTTTCGTATGCCGCTTTCTCATAGCGGTAAACATTTTTTTTTCAAATAAATTTATAACACTTCTTGGTAGGATAATTGATTGATTGGTTTCAAAATGGCACCCAATTAAATTCTGTTTGATTCCTTCATTCCTTAATGTCACCTTTTTCAGAAACAATTATCAAAGCAAATGGAGGATTTAAATTGTCGAATTTCCGCCAAAAAATGTTTTTATAATTTGCTGAAGGCACCACAAGTTTAACTTGAAGATCATTTAAACATTATTTAAGATATCAAACTCTATTTACTTTTTAAAGAATTATTTAAAAAAAGGAAGAGTTGTGTCAAACAAAAAACTTTAAAAAGTGGCGCCCAACAAAATATGTCAGGATTAAAATTAGGAACAATTTTGAAGTTTGATAGAGCTATTTGTGCCTACTTATTCTATAAGCCAAAAGCTAAATGATCCAAAAAGAATAGTTTCAAACATAGACACACAAATGTATTTATGTACATATGTACAAATATTAAGAATGGCGCCCAACAAAAAGGTGTTTTTTTTTCTGTTGGTGTGAAAGTTTGGTAAGAACCAGCCGGCAAACTTTTTGAAATGGAATTTATTAAAAGCCATGATCATTGACAATAAAAATAGTATGTCTTATCAATACGTTATCACTTCTTATCGGTTTATACAACACTGGCTAGAGTATAATGTACTACCAAATAATTTGTATCATTTGGCGTGAAAAATTATATAAAAACCTTGCAAATAACTTATCTGGCAGTCCATCAAAATAGAAAAAAAAAAATGTTCACAGTTCTAGTCTTACAATCGTATCACAAATTTTGTATTTGATCAGATATCACCAATAAATTTCTAGTATACGTGAACCCAAAGTTCTTCAACATTCAACATCAAAATCCATGTTGCAACTTTCAAAATTTATAAATTTCGTTGAAATACATAATATAAGTCATGATATTAATTTGTATGTGTATGATATGGCAGGCAAAAGTTTTTGTTTTCATATTTATAAAATTAATTTTATATATAGGTATATTCCAAGAATAAAAAAAAATATTTATAAAAATTTATTTTAATGAATACATTATTATAAAATATTCAAAAAAAAAAAAAAAAACTAGAAACATTAAATCCGTTTTTGCATAGAATCTATTTGTTTGTTATAAATTTTTTAATATGTCTTTTGTTCTGTTTTTTATTGTATTTTGTTTTGTTTGTCTTTTAATTGCTTTTACTTTTGTTTTTTGATTGATATGTTTTCGTTTTATGATAAATAATTGCACTATTCATGAATATTATGAAACATTTTACCTACTTACTTAATTTCATTATGAAACCTATAGGCAGGCAAGTTAGGAGGCAAAATAAAAACAAAAAATTATTTTGGAATGATATAATAGTTATAATAATGTTTTCCCTTTAAATAAATTCATTTAGAATAAATACAATTTATTTAATAAATTCGAAGAAACTCTAGGCTACAGTCGTGCAATTAAATATATGACCACCAAGTATTATTTTTTTTTGTTTAGCTACCTGTTTCGAAATGCCACAAAAGAAGATGAAATTAAAAAATAAAGAAGAGAAAAAGGCTGAAGACAGGTAGCTGCTGAGTGGAGGGAGATGTATCGATGCTTTATCTTGTCGATTTATTCCGAGATGGCTTAAAATCCAGTAGAACCAGTTTTTCCCTCATGTTCTTTTTATCCTTTTTTGAAAAAGATACATACATACACATACATGTACAAGAAAAACACTTAAACATTCAAAGAATTTAAAGGAATTTCATGCGATGGAACAAGATGCACATCTTTTGTGCCGAAAAAACCCTCAAAAAGGGTCGGTCTGGGAGATGTGCATGTGTGAATGTGTGAGAAAAGGTAAGCTGCTCTTGGTTGTTTGTTATTCTATAAAAATCGGCCATGTTGGTTTTGAGAGCCTTTGTTAAAGAAAGAGCGAGAGAGTGGATGTTTATAAAAGGCACGCTCATTTACCTTTACAGAGTTCGCAAGTAAAAAAAAACCCGATTGCGAGCGTAATTCAGGAGAATCTGAATTCAAATTGCTGAATTGAATTGTCGATTCTGCGCTACTTTATTACTCTCACTCTCTCTCTATAAAATAATCATATGAATGGTATAAAATATATAAGTTTGTGTTAGTTAATCATGCTCTCTCTCCCTCTCTCTCGCCCTCTGTTTGCATGATGAATGTATTGAAATTTTCTTTTTATGCTACTTTTTGACTTTATGATGAACAAAAAAAAAATATTATTTTAATGAATATGAAAATTAGAATATTAAAGAATCCTTTTTTCTTTCTTGATAAACGAGTATTATTTATATTTGTTTACACTTGTGGATCCTTTCCTTCAAATTTACTCGATAAGTCCGATAGAATCTCTCTATAAATCAATGGATCGATGTTCTTCCCAAGTTGATACAGCAGGAACCAATCTCCGATGTTACATTTCTTAGCTATCGACTCGACTTCGTCGTGCTGGGAAAGGCGAGATCTTGCACGGAACAACAACAATCGTAATTTTGGCATCGCTATTACAGCAATACGGTACACTAGGGAAATCCCAGACAGAATACTCAAAACGATGAACCAGAACCATAGGAAAACATAGATTTTCTCGTTGACAATGTTAAGTGGTAGCACACAAAGTCCATCGAACTTCTGCACCGATCCGGATGGACCATATTTGTGGAATGTACATTTGGTGACTTTGGGGAAGACTCTGGCCATCGGGTCGACACGTTGGTCGGGATCCATTTCGGTGAATTTGAGAACATCGCTGCCGTATGTTGAGAATTCACCATCGAGGAAGTAATCGACGAAGAATATCTGGACAATAACGTTGATAAAGTTGAGGGCTTCGCATGTGAAGAACCGATAGGCGTAGAAGTTGTGATTGTTCAAATTGTCGGTGAAATATTCGACTAGGATCTTCTTGCGGTCGTTTTTGCATTCTTCGTTGACAATTGGTGAATTGAGATCCATAACGAGCATCTTAAGACGTCCGCCTTCCCATGCCTTCCATAGATAACGTGGCACATAGAACAGAATGGCCTGGAAGAAGAGCACAAAGCACACCCACTGGTAGTATTTGTGGTATTTGACTTCGTCTTCGCCTTCGACATGGCTTCCCACGCCCGGTTGAACCACATCACGACCAGTTATGCCCGTAAGACGCTCCGGTACCGTGAATGTTGAATAGATCCAACAGTACGTATCCATAACATTGAGGGGTATTTCATCGACAATGCAATCGATGGGGTCACCGATGTACTGCCGGGAGGTAACCAGCAACGAAAAAGCGACTAGGATGATCACAGTTGCTTTGTAGTGCATGCGAAAGACATTGTTATCGATGCAGACTTGGTCGATTTTCAGGAGCCCCTTAACGGAGCCGAATACATCAAACATCGCGACGGCTGATATTTACTTCTTTGGGTCCAAAATAAAAACAAACAAAGTCTCGTGCAATAAACAAAACCAAGAAGTTACTTTTTTTTCTTTGAATTCCGAAAGATACTTATTTTTTTTTACACGTTTTTGTATCTTTTACACTCACAAAATATCTTTTGTTTTGTTTGGTGTCAAATCAAAATCATTTTATTTCAGGCTGTATGCTTAGCACAACGGAAATCACTTTATCAGCATTTTAATGCAAGATAATCTTTATTAATTCACTCAAATTATATTTAATTTAAAAACTAATGCACTTTATTGTTGTTGTTGTTGTTCTATTTACGGTCACAAATTTTTGAGCGCTTATCTTATGGCCGCAGCGCACAGTCCGAGTACAAAACCTTAACTGGCAAACTATTACATTCGCTATCAACGGCTGAAAGGTTGAAATGGTATTGAGATACTTAACCACGGAATACAGAATACCGAAATCCGAAGCCAAACGATATGAATTTCTCAATCTAGCTTTGTAAATGTTTAAGGTTTTGTAGAGCTCTCTTTGTTTGGTATAGACCTACTAATACTTGCGTCATAAGTTATATCGTTGATCTGTTTGGTTAGTGTGTTTTGTTCAGCACGAGGGGAAATTTACGATATTGCCGAAGTTTTAAGTGATCTCCCTACTTATTTTATACCAATTACAGTGATTGGTCTAAATCAGAGAAGGCGCCTTTGTTGTAGGAGAACAGAGAGACAAAGAGAGAGAGAGGGCTAAAAAGAATACTCTCGAGTTAATTTTTCTTTTCCATGCCTTAACACAATAGGTACGAGTACAATATGCTTTATCTTTGTTTAGTTTTTTTTAGGGTTTATACGAATGTAACCTAATTTTAAAGAGTTGCATTAAAAATGCAAAGCTGTACAAAAACAAAAAATAAACCAAGTGTTTCAATGCATTCAGGTAAACAAGATTGATAAACAAACGTAGGAATGACTTTAGAAATTAGAAACCTGATAGCTTATTGATAAGACTTAGGGCCAGTCTGTTCACAAGTTCACATGATTATTCAGTCCTATCGATCACTAATCAGTCGTTTTGTTAGAGTTAGGCTATCGCAAATTTGTTTTTTTTTTTTAATTCTTAGATTTGGCCCTGCCGGTAACACAGAATAATACTTATTATCATATTAGGATCTGCGTTATATGTAGTTAAAATACATTCAAAAGAGTCAATCTATTCAGTTTAAGGTTAAAAACGATGGTGCAAAATTTTAGATATGAGCAAAAAAAAGCCCCATGCGAAACATTTAGTAGATCTGTCAGAATAGTTAAAAAAAAAACAAGAATGTTATTTGTTCGTATATTATGGTCAAAGTAAATTGTCATCGGTGGTAATTTTTGTTCGATGAATTAAACCATAAGGGCATTCACGGTCTGGTGCAACAGGTCTAGCAAAATTTTATAGTTTTATTTTTGTTACTAGATCATGAATGGAGTTTTCGTATTCTGTAGCGACACTGTAGTAAATGTCAAAGTTTGACAATGGAAAAACACTTCGCGAAAAATTCGCAACTACTCATTGAACACAGCCATCAAAATTCATATATCAATGCATGTATATATTAGAATAAATTCACGAAAAATACCATTGATACTCAAATAAAGGTTAAAAAACTATCGGCAGTAGGATTCTACTTAAGCTTTTATCGATAGTATTCCTAATGCCAATGTTGTATTTTATATTCGTGTAAATATCTACTATGTATATATTAATATAACACAGAGTTAACGTGATCGTTTAGTTGCAAGACATTGTTTATCTTTTTCATATTTGTAAGCCTATTAAATAACCCTAATAACTAATAAGGTATTTCGCAACGTAAGCTGAACAAATCTAAATTTGACAAATGAAGAAATCAAGCACATCTTGAAAACCACAAAATAAAATAAAAATGAAATTCAAAACAAATAATTTCTCTTTGAAAAAAATATAATTGATAAAACATGTAGGTACTTCTGGAAAAAATATCGATAAAAATTCATTTATCATTTTTGAGAAAGTTAAAAAATCAAAAGTAAGATTTTATAAGACGTACCATAACTAAAAAAAAATCTTGAAAATTTTTTCATTTAGTTTTATTTTAGTTTTTTAGTCATCCATCGAAAAATGGTTAGTAGAGCCATAAATGTCTAAATATAGGTAGGTACTATATGACAAGTTATGTATGTATTCGTCAAAAAATCAAACTCGCGATTTTGATCAGACTTAAGATAAAGATGAATGGGAAGACGAAAAATGTGGGTCTCGCAATTCTGTGTGTCTGTTCAACTACAACTTAAAAGGATAGGCTGATTTTCTTTAAAATTTGCAGATAGCATTTTAAAATTATTCCTCCCACACTTTTTACTTGCGATATAGATAGTATAGGGCAAGTTCTGCATTTGTAAAAAAAATCGAACTCGAAATTTTGATCAAAGTTGACATTACGATGATAGCCAAGACGAATAAAGTGCGTCCGAAAATTTCCTCTATCTGTCTGTATGTCTGTATGTTTGTACCTCGATCTACCACCTAAGTCACTGGAGCCATTTTCTTCAAACTCGGTACTTAACGGTCTTCGGTGAAGAAATAATTAGGTGTGATACTATGGACATGGACTACATTTTGGTCAAAAAAGACTTTGGGCAAAACGTTATTAACGGTACCTGTCATAAAACCGATTTTTCGATTTTCGAATTTCTCATCAAACGGCTCTAACGATCTTAACCAAAATTTTTATGCAGGAGCTCGTTTGTATTTGAAAAAATATAATCTAAAATTTTTTTTCGAAAAAATAGTTTTTGAATTTAAAAAAAAATAATACAAATTTTTTTTTTGAAAATTCAATATCTTGAAAACGGATACACGATTGTATTTTTAAATTACGTCTTAAAATGTATTTGATTAAATACTAACAATTTGCGTATCAATTTTTTTATACAAATTTTAAGGAAAATTTAGTACACTAGTAAGCCACTGGACCTATTTTCTTCAACCTCGGTAGTTAAGGGTATTTGCTATTTGGTGATTCCCTAGAGGGGAAATTGAATTTTTTTTTAGCTCTAAAACACCCCCATACACCCGTAATGAATAATCCTATTTATCTCAAAAATGGCTCTAACGATTTTTATAAAAAAAATAATTAGGTGTGATATTATGGACATGAACTACATTTTGGTCAAAACAAATTTTGGGGCAAAATGTTATTAACGGTACCGGTCATAGAACCTTTTTTTTTGATTTTGGACTTTCGATTTTGACCAAAAATTTTCGCTAGGAGCCCCCTTAAGTTTAAGATAATATTGTTTATAAAAATATTCGAAAAAATTCCAAGTTTTTGTTTTGAAAAATCGAAAAATGTTAACAAATCGTTTTCAAAAACGGCCACATTGAATGTTGATACCATTTTGTTTCTTACCCTTAATTTTTACGATACATAATTTTATAAAAGAAAAACCTTAAAGCAAAGACATTATATAGAAACATTTTTAACTTTTTTGCTATTGGCATACCGTATTTTAATGAAATTTTGTTTTTTGAATTTTCTAAAAATTTTAAATCAACATAAATATTTTTTTGAATTAAAAAAAAATACTAATTTTTTTTTTTAATTTAGATTTTTATTTGTGCAATGATAAAACTTTAAAATCTGCAAAATTAAAAATGTTTCAATAATTGTATGTAAGTGCCTCACAGACCACTTTTTCGGGAAACTGAGTTAAAGATACAGTTATACTAATTTGAATATTCTCTATAATTTGGTGCTATCCCCGTTGCTCTATATTTATTATTAACGAAGTTACAGAAAGCACTAAACCACAAATTTTTGGGTTATTTTGATGCTTATTTGCCGTATATCCAAAATTGGTACTAGGTGGGGCAATTTTTGTATACAAGTTTGAAAAACAAACGCTTAGTGCTTAAATGCCCCATTGCATTTTTAATTTTTTTTTGCTAAAATGCATAAAACAAAAAAAGTATAAACAAAACTAAATTAAAAAAAAAGTGTGAAAAAATACCAAAACTTACTCTTTCCAATGTTGAAGTATTTTTGAAACCAATTCCGAATAAAATTGAATGTATTTTTCTAGGAGATTTTATAGACCAAAGTTCATGTTTAGCATTTTTCATAATTAAGTGTTAAAAGTTAATAAAATGTTCAAAAGTTTCTTATAGACTTAAGAATAATCCAATGTGGTATAGAGGAAGGCATAGCCACTAAATTACGAGTAATATTACTTTTTATTTTATGTTGTTATCGCACTCAAAGTAAAATTATCAAAATTGATAATGCTAGAAAATTTGAATTTTTTTTACCATTTTTGCTTTCGTGATTTTCTAATGTCCAAAAGAAATTTTCAATTTGGTTTTCATCGATTTCGCATTCGTCTGAGAGAGGGTTCTATACCATTTCTGACTTTTTTCATACTTTTATTTTTTTTTAAAATAATCGTTACAGTTTTTGACTTCTTGTCTTCAAATTATAACAAAGATATTTTCAAAAAATGTATATAAAAATTCAAACATCATATTTCTCAAGCAGAAAGTAAAGAAATTATTTTTCAAACCTTAAAATTCGTTTTCTGTGGAATAATTTTTTTGGATATGGGCTATTTAAGTACTCAGGCGGCGATTTGTTATTTTGCTTAATTCTATTTTTTTAACGTCGTACTAGTTTAGGACATGTTTTAGCAAAATAAACAACATGTTTTTTTACATAAAATTTGTAAATGCTATTTGTTATTGTACACAAGATCAAGTAAATGCGATGTTGTTCTTAATTCTATTTCTTTATATCAAAAATGAGTCAGTGATGAAATTTAATGTTTATTTTCAAAGTAAAAAATGCTGAAAATTAGCATCCCAACATTTTTTCTGTAAAATGTCTTAACAATTGCTTATAATATTTTTTTTAAATAATATAAATGTCATAGAATCATAACAAATATTTCAAAATGAAATAAAATCCACTTCTCAGTCGCTCCTCTTCTCAAGAAGCTTTAAATTTATATTCATTAAATTCAAAAAAATATTAAAAACAATCAAGAATCCATACAAAAATATATTTCGTGCAAGAGTGTTTTTTGATGGTTCGCAAATGTGAGTTTTTGAAGTGAGTGAGTAGAATATTAAGGATGTTAAATAAATTATTTAAAGGTATTTTACAATACTGAATCGAACAAAATTCAAACTGGTATGATTTGCTTACAAAATTTCAGAAATGGGAAGTGCGTATTCAGTAATCATATTTACTGAATTTATTTATTTATTTATTTCGTCATTCAAGTTATATAACTTTATAAAGACTGTATACATAATTTAAACTAAGGAATAAATAACATATTTAAAAAGTATTAAAATAATAGTATTTATAATGAATTCAATATATCTCTTTTAATATTTAGGATAAATATTATTGAAATCAACGACAAGATCAAAGTCATTTAAAGCAATACAAGAACTAGTAATTAGATTATGTTTTGCATTACTTGTACTATGATAAGGAACATATACGAAATTTCCATCTCTAGATCGTAAAAAACGACAAGGTGCATACATATCGTCAGCTGGATGCTAGATATCTTGTTCAAAAGGCTATTTTTTACGAAATTGAGTTAGGTATGCAGTCCTCATTATTTTGGGACGCTCTTTCATTTGGAGCAAACCATTTTGTTCAATCTCTTTTAGTTTTCAATTTACAGAGAACTGTTTTGTTCAATAAGACACTTTTTTAACGATTTTTCAATTCATTTTTGTTCAATAAACTGCTTTTCATCTTTTTTGTATTATATTGAATAATTGTTAGTATATTAAAAAAATGCATACTTTCTATCTTGTACAATATCCAAAAAGTCGATAATTACAAGATCTCTAAAAGAAAACATTACAATATTGAGCATGTTTCGTTGACCTCCTTAATGTGAACAACGTTCCACTTTCAGTCATAGAGTAACTGAAGTTCAAATGTGAAGTTAACTCATTGTTTTTGAAAATTTACCTTATTGCGAAGCATTTCTTAATGCTCACATTAAGAAGGTCAACAAAACACGCCTATTATGTGTTTTTCTTGTTTTTTTTGTAAGCTCTTTATTAAATCAGCTTTAAAAAATAAAACTATTTTTTGTTCTATATAACATAATCAACTTTATGTTTTCTCCTTTTTTTGTTTTTTTTTTCTATGTTGTTCAATATTGATTTTTTTGTTCAATATCCAATAATTTTACCAAATTGTTGTCACTCCAAATAACTTTGTTCAATATCCAAAATGACTTCCTCGTTGATTTTAATTTATAACTAATTCAAAACAAAAGAAAAACAATTTCTGTAACTTGATTTATAAACAAGATTGTCAAGGCTTTCAGAAAAAAAATAATACCAATCAAATATTTTCTTATATAAACAAAAACTTTCAATTTAAACTTTAAAAATCGATTTTCCAAAAACAAGAACAAGATAGCATTCAGCCGACGATATAGTATATTGAAAGTAGCATTGAACAGTTAATATTTGAGTTGAGGATATCAAAAGCGAAAGGAGCAGAATATAGTTTCCTTCTGAGTGCTAGGGGGTTAAATCAATAAAGGCACATCTGATCTCATAAGACGGAAGATTTGCATTTCTAAATGTTTTCCGCAAAGCAAACTTGGTAAACCTTTGCCGAATTTTTTCAATACGAAAGATGTTTGTTTGAGTATATGGACTCCAAATAATGCAACAATACTCAAGCAGAGGTCTAACAATGGATAAATACAGAGTCTTAAGGGTGAATCTTCAAAACACTTTGAATTTCTTATTGTGAAACCCAACATTGAATTTGCTTTGGAGATAACTTGGTCAATATGAAGTGAAAAATTCATTTTAGAATCAAAAGTAACTCCAAGGTCTTTTTGACTCATTAATCTATTAAGGTATTGACCATAAATTTTGTAATCAAAACAAATAGTATTGAGTATTCTTTCATAAGTTACAACACTACATTTATTATTATTGAAATATAATCCATTTAGATTACACCACTGAACTATATTATTAAGATAATTTTGAACTTGACATGCATCTAGTGGAGATTTAATGCAGCTAAAAATCTTGAGGTCATCGGCATACAATAAATACTTTGAATATGAAATATAACTAATCAAATCATTTATGAAAAGAATGAAAAGGAGCGGTCCAAGATGGCTGCCCTGAGGTACACCGGAAAAATTTTCGATTTCATTTGACTAAATTAGTTGTTATCGATCGTCCGCTCATAAACCCATGTTGGTTTTTAATCAAATTATAAATTTTGTTTTCACTATTGCTTCAAATACTTTAGGTATCAGCTAGAGTTTAGCAATGGGTCTATTATTTTCAACAGCAGATTTCGATCCAGACTTATGCAGAGGAGTTACCAAGGAATGTTTCCAAGTATCCAAAAATACAGCTTGTCTTAAAAACAAATTGAATACATAACAGAGTGTGGCAGAAAAATGTAATTTACAGTTTTTTAAAAGAAGCGGTGGTATATTATCTGGTGCAACAGAAAAACTGTTATCAGGAGATGACAGTGCTTCCAATACACCATCAATAGATAAATACAGACAACCAGCCTCTATACTTGAATTATAGCTATTAACTATTTGATCATAATTGAGTAGTACAATGATGAGCTTTTTGTAAACATCAAGGGCAATCCTTGAGGCCAGTTCCGATTCCATTAGTTTAAGCCTTCCACTTAGTATCATTTTTCGAACACAAAAATAATTACTAAGCTTTATCTTAATTTATTATAAATAAAACATAGCTATTATTTTGTTTTTACCCTACTAACTTTTGAAAATTATTATTTAATCCTTAAGCCATATACTGAATATAACTTTTCAAACACAAGAAGCATTCGTAAAATCGGCTATGGGATTTCTGAGATTTTTCCCAGAACATACAAACATTCAAGCAAATAACCAATTTTTCCTTTTTATTCCTGCGTCAAAAAGTTAACAAGTGAATCCAAAATGTTGTTGTATCAACAATTTGACAGCAAAACTGTTCCGGCAACAGAGCCATCTGTTGAATGTACGCAAATGCAACGCGGGGCAAAGGAAATCAATGAAGAACATTCGGTCTTTTAAGATTTTGAATACAAAGACTATTTTTTCATTTCTATTTATTAATTATGTAGATTACTTAAGCTAGTTAAGCTCAGTTCTGCGGTGCTGTGTTATTATTTACTCTGAATTTAATAAAAGTGAGTTAGTTCTTAAAATCAATTAAACTTGAGTTAACTAAGAAGCATTTTCTCAGTAGAGGATTAGCATTAAATTTTAATGGTCAAAAATCTTTAGAAATCGAAGAGCCATGCTATTAAAAAACACTTCTGCTTTCGCATTTCGTTTTCGACAGATTTTAAGCATCTGTCAGAAGAACATATAATTTGGTCAGTTAGTTCAGAGTTACCTCAACAAATTTGGATCTGAATTGACATAAAAACATGTTTGAGGAGTTAACTTGGGTTTAATAACGAAACTAAGAAGTTGCCGCACTGAAAAACTAAACTAGATCTTACAACTATGTATCTGATGTTTTTAAGATGGAAACTAAGTAAATATGTATTTTGAAAATATAGCCATTTTAACATATTTTATCCAAAAACATAAAACAAAATTTATTTACAATTACATTTGACCATTAGACCACGAAGTCAAGTCAATTGACCTATGTATATGGATTTCCTCTTTTGAGCGGACCTATCAGATTTTTAAATAAAAGAAACTGTTGAGTCACTTAGCTTTCAAGATTACACATTGGTTGTATTTTATTGCCTTAATTTGAAACGTCAGATATCTACCTAAAGAATCTACCTCCGATCTTTGCACGTGATTAAAGTGAGCTAATAAATCTGAGCAGTAAATGTGTTGATGGTTCTTTAATTTGTGTGTTTTAAATTGGCTTGTTGAAATATAATTAGAAATATTCATGAGGTAGGTCGTTATTAAGATGAGTTATAAATGTGCACTGGATTTTGAACCCATAAAACTCAATTTAAAAAAAAAGATGCCAAATGTATTTTAAGAGCAATAAGAGACATAAAAATAAATTATTTCCTATTGCCTTTGTCATGGTTGCGTCCGGCAGGTCAAGCGATTCAATATTGCTGGAAATATTATTTGTTGTCTACTATGAATTTTTGTTTGGATGTGGAAGTTCGCGTACCTGCGTTTCAGTTGGACCAAGCCTCCAAATAAACTGTTTAAATGAATAATTTTGTTTTTGTTATGTTTAAACCAACTCAAAAACTTAAAATAATTTTAACCAGTGTTGAATTTTCTTTATTTATTAATGAGTTGATTTAAACCCTTTTAATTGAATGATAATTATTCAGTGGTTATAGCTGCGGAGTGCCGAAATCATAAATTAAAAACTTAGTATATTTGAAGAATAAGGAAGAATTTATTAATTTAAATGATTTGAGTTTACTGAATTGAGGCAGAAATAAACAAAACAAATTTAAAATAATAAAACATTCACAAATGACTAGAACGACCTCGATCTTGCCGTTCAAGGCTATAATGTAGACAAAGCATTGAAGGCATTAAGTGTAAGGTTAATAGTTTTACCAAATAACTACGGATAAGGGTTACAAAAGCGAATATACTTACAAAATAAATTCTTTATTAAAAAAATTGTAATATTTAAGAATGCTGGTCAGTAATAATAACGTAACCCTATGTTCGTTATGTGTATTTTTCGCCAAAAAAAAAACAAACGCAATCACTTAGGACATCACAAATACTAAGTGCAATCGAAATTTTTAGGGCCACTTTCAAGTAAAACTGAAGAAGGAAAAGCTTAAATTTCTCCTATAGGTAATCGCATTCAAATTATCTGCATCATATTCGAAGCGAATTTATCCATTCGGTTAGGCTCTTGCTCATTGAATACCTATCGGACGCACAGATGAACTGAAGCATGCATTCGCAGACACCGACGCACAAGCCGACGACGATCGAAATATAATGAAAACCACTTTGTTGGACTTCTGGATCGTAGTATTGTTTATTTTGATTAAAATCTAGTTTAAATATAATTATTTGTTGAAGTGAAGTAAGATATCAACAAATCAAAAGGCCTTTCAATGATATTGAGTCAAACAAATTGCTCGTACCGAATGTCCTTTTTCGCTAGTCCTCAATTTACACTAGACCGTGACTTTTCTTAGTTGCATTGGTGGACCTTGTGAAAGTGGAAGCAATCCTTGATTGGAGGTTTTTCTAAAATCCAACTGGTCCAGAACTTAGTAAGCATTTAAGCAATCATTAGAACTTGTTGTTTGACACTGGTGATTTATTTTTAAAAATTAGAGGCTTTGACGGTTCATAGAGAGCTAAACCTAGTGGCTTACAACTCTCTATTTTTGTGTGCGTGTTTGAATAATTCAGCTGATTCATAATAGCTAATAAGCAGCACTTTTCATAATAAGTATATACATACATATTTTCAATTCCTCACAAAAGGTAGTACAGCCCTGAAAAACTTGTTTGCAGCGGATAAGAATCGAACCCAAAACCTTCTGCATGACAGTCCAACGCACTAACTATTAATTTGATATTTTAACTTGCGACATAATACGCACTTTATGGCAAGTTATGCATTCGTAAACCAAATTTAACTTGAGATTTTGAAAGGCGCAAAAATGGGTCTGCCTATCGGTTAGGCCGATTTTTTTTAAACTTGGTATATAGCATCTTAAATTCTCAAAACAGGTTTTTTCTTTTTTATTTTAAGACAGATCTTTCTCAAGATCTGTACCACATATTAAAAAAAAAGATAAAAAAATGTCATTTAGTTAAAGCTAAGTAATGCTTGGAAAAAAATTTCCCCTAGAAACATTTTTTTTTTGTTTTTGATTTTCTCAAAAACGGGAAAAACGATTTTGATCATTTTTGTATGCTTAAGCTCCTCAAAAGTTTGGATAGTAATGTGTACAATTTTTTTTTTGGATTTAAAAAAAATAATTTTATTTTCAAAACTCAAAAAAACCCCATGCTCGATTTTTATAAAATTAGACAGTTAAAAGTTTTTCAACACAATCTACAAAATGTGAGAAATCAAAATTTACTTTATCTAAACATAACGATACCCACCACGCAAATGTTAGAAAATGGTTTTCGAAAATCGCATTTTTCTCGAAAAACAAAAAAAAAAAAAACAATTAAAATTAAGGTATTACGAACTGTACCTAGCAAAAAAACATTTTTTTCTAGTTTCGACTTTCTCATTATCAGTATTATTTTAATCAAAGCTTTTAAACAGAAGTTTCTAAAAAGTTTCAAAAACATTGCATTTCAAAACTTAAAATAAAATATTTTTTTTTGCATTTTTGAAAAAATAAAATTTTTTTTGAAAGTTTCATATTTAAAAACGAGTTATTAATTATTTTTTGAAATTTTATACATATGTACATATTTAAAACCTCAAAATATTTTCTTAAAAAATTTATTAGACTAAGAGCCCACAGCAATTTTTGGGTGTGATTGATAATAAAAAATAATTAGCATAATTAGATAGGCCTTTTATAGTTATTTACAAATGTGAAAGTCTTGCATACTCTAGTGGGAGCAATAGTTCATAATAGTGCATCAATAATGCAGTTAGTTTTGAAATGTTGTATTTAAAATACTATTTTTAAATTAAAGAAGCAATAATTCGAATGTTAAACTGCTTGAAACCTGAGATGCAGCTCTTTATGTGTTTTTTATTTACCACAGCGGAATTGTAAAGTGACATCACTTCTCCCTAATAATACTCAAGTGAAACATGGCAAATATTCTACTATGTACTTAAGATTATGTTGATAGCATTTGTATATGTGGACAATGAATCAGTCGATTCATTATGTGCATTGAATTATACAGAACTTAATGACTTTCATATTTTATCGTTTGACAATTTAAATAATTGTAAAAATCTACACTCCAAACAACGTGCTTTGTTTAAAATCTCAAACTTAATGTTTCGCAACATGAATGTTGATAATAGAAAATATAGTTTCTTTATCAACTACCTACACTTACACTTAAACAGGCTTACAGTACTTAACGTAATAAATATAAATACAAACCATTATCTTTACAAATGATAATTGTACAATTTTCAATGAAGAATAAAAAAATATAGATTAAAAAATGTTGAGTTGTTTATTAAGTTAAATATAAAACAATATATAATCTGAAAAAACTAGCAAACGGCTATTCCAGCACTAAACATTTTGGTTTAATCAAAGTTCAGTCCCTTGAACAATTCACCTCGAAATCCAAAAACATACGAGTAGGAAAGATGAATTGTCGTTGAAATATTGTATCTACATAGTTTCTAAGACAAATACACTAAAAATAATTTTTTTTAACACGGTTTTCGTGACTTTTTTTTTGGTATAAATATGTAATATGTCCTTAAGACCTGAAGCCCACTTAATAACTAATTAATACAGACAGATAACCCGATGGAATTGCGTAACCCACTTTTTTCGTGTCCTCTATCATCGTAATGTAAAATTTCATTAAAATCTCGAGTTAATTTTTTTACGAATCCAAAACTCGCCCTAAAGTAATTTTATGTTTGTATAATGTGTGTACAGTAAATAAAAATTATAAAGTATCTATAAATTTAAGTTTCCTATAAATTTTATCTAAAACAATAAACACGAGATCTTCATTGAAATTAAATTTGCATTCAAATAGGCCACGGCCCGTATTCCCAAATTAATGGCAAGATTAAATTCTCAACAGAGTGACACTTAAACCACACATCCTACAATCTGATCTCGTCGACATTGTTAATTACGCAACGTAAGTCTTGTGTTTCAGCAACGATTTTTTTGACTCATTTTTATGGATTTTGTTTGTCCAGTCTATTAAGTCTGGTGGTAAGTGCCAGTGTGACCAATCTCTTCAAAATAAAAATTACTAAAACACTTTACTTGAAAAGAGAGAAAAGAGTCGAAGTCGGTGCAAATTCAATGAATCTTGACTTGTAAGGTTTCAAAATGCATACATCTTCTACAAGATTTAGCGTATTTTTAATATTTTTTTGACCATTCATTTCCTGCGATGTGTTTTTGAGGCAGCACCAACTTTTCATAGGTGATGCATCGAAAACACATCGAAATAAGCTACAGTGGACGTACTTTATCTAAAAGTGTTAGTTCAAGTCTTACTCAATTCAGCATTCTTTTCTAAATATCCCAAGTTTGAATTGGATCCTATCCGATCCGGGGATTGATGAGACAGTAGACACGTTTTTCTCAATACACAGTGCCAGCAAAAACACTCGTTTCATTCTATTCTTTCAAACTATTTCTAAGATCTTTTAAAGAAGCCTTGTGCTTAACAGAAAATAGATTAAACCATAGATTTCTTTTCAAAGTATATGTCTGCAGTATCGAATGGAATAATATCAATTGTGTTCCAGAGACTTGGAATACAAAAGTAAGCCGCTGCTATCAAATTGCATGGGTTGCATGCTGCAAACGAGACTTCTTAACTCAGAATTGGATGAGCTTCTGCTGGTCAATCAGTGTCGAAAACGTACTATACGCTGATGAAATCGTAGTAGGTATATCAGTGAAATTTGCTCCCTTGAAATGCTCAGCTGTAAAGTGCTTTACATCTTTTCTTAAACATTATAAGAATTATAAAATGGGTTGTTCTGATCAAAGAACCATTGTGAAGAAATTTTAATATTGTGGCCCAAGAGATATCCCTACCGACAGAAGGTTCCAAAATGAACGATGGGAAAGTGTCAGCCATCTTTTCAGAAGACCCATCCTTGAAATTTTTGAATTTACTTTAAAGTGCTTGCAGTGTTTGAAGCAAAATTTTATGGAAATTGTTGAAATGCTTCTCCTGTCCAATCCTAGATCAAGCAAAATACCATAAATAGTTATACTTAAGCATGGCCGTTTTCGAAACTTTTTCTAAGAAAAAAATTATTTTTATTTATTTATTCTTATAAGCACCCTATAAAATAAGAGTTTTTAATTATTATATTTTTCAACATAAAATTAACATTCTAAGTTTTGAACATATATTTTTAACAAGAATGGTCACCTCAAGCGTAATACGAAACCTTTCATCAAAAGAATTGAACTTTGTAACCAAACAAAAACATATAACCCTTTTTAATGAAAATAAAATATTCTACGAAATCTTTCGCAGAATAAAAAATTTAAGTTTTTTGGCAAATTTTTGAATGTCGTCGTAGGAAGTAGGAAGACATAAAAACAGCCTGTTAATGATGTTTTGAAACTAAACACTTCCATGGCACAAGCAAAAAAGGTTACAAAAGAGAGTGTGGACCGCAGGTTATTGTGAAATTGATAAATATGTATCTGCTGCAGGATTTATTGACCTTGTCTCAAGGTATCGAATTTCAAATTGATTCTACGACGAAACTCTAGACAATTGGAGCGTTACACCTTTCGAACGGGGTACGTCTGACTAAACCACCACACGTTCTATTGGCTTTATTTATTGTTCGAACTCGTCTTATGACTTTGTTCAATGATGCGAAATTATAAAGGTTTATAAATAGGTATTTGTTACTTTTATCGAATCCCACGAGTCTAAGACAAAAGCAGGTCAAATAGTTGTGAGATGAGAGTTTTTAGTCTGGTGACCTGTTTCTATGAATCCAAGTTTTATTCTAAGAATTTATTGTCTTTTAAGTCTTCAGTTAGAGATGCAGCAAGAGCTACTGATATGGATTTCAATTAAAATCCGATCGATTTTACTCTGAATTGCAGTGGAAGAAAAATTAATGCAAAACACGTTTACTACGTATAAGAAGTTAAACAATTGAAATAATTTAAGTTTTATTTTCGTCTGTCACGGTTGCAAAGGTTGCCAGGGTTGCAAAAGCTTAAGTCACTTGTTAGCTTAAGTTTGGCTTTAATTCACAAGCTAGTGGGTGACTTATGAATTAAAAAAAATTTAATTCAGCAGCTAGGAACCGACTTATGAATTAAAAAAATTTAATTCACAACCTACTAAGTGACTTAGGAATTAAAAAAATTTAAATCATAAGCTTCTTAGTGACTTATGAATTAAGAAAAAAACAATTCAGAACCTACTAAGTGACTTATGAATTAAAAAAAATTAAGTCATGGGCAAGTAAGTGACTTATGAATTAAAAAAATTCAAATCATCAGCAAGTAAGTGACTTATGAATTAAAAAAATTTAATTCAAAACCAACTAAGTGACTTATGAATTAAAAAAAAATTAATTCATAAGTTAATGGATAAATGCTGATTAGAAAAATTATGAAATGGATAATTTATAAGCTAGCGTGATAATCTTATGATTTAAAAACTAGATTTGAAAGCTAAAAAGATATTCAAAATTAAAAATTAAAATTAAATGTTATACTTACTGAGTAGGTACCAAAAGTTTCGAAGTGCTTAATTAAGAAAACGGAATGTTTTTTTTTTTTCAATTTTATTGAAAATACATATTGAATTAGTTTCAGGTACTTGAAACAATTTTACAAAAAAATATCAAATAATCAACTCATGTAAAATATGAAAACCAAAAAATTTAAAGGCATATGCATAAAAATATACACTCACGAAATTTATATAATGATAACCCATCATTTGCTCAACACAAAGATTTTATCAATATTACTTTTTATTTAATTGGATTATAAGGACTGCATAAACGGCAACTCCCAAAAAATTCTCCAAAAGCTTTCGTTAATAATTAAATAATTATGTAGTCAAAACAAGCTTAAAAATTTCCAATCTACCAACTAACTTATGAATTAAATTTTTTTTAATTCACAAGTCACCAACTGGCTTGTGAATTAAATTTTTTTTAATTCATAAGTCACTTACTCCCTGATGACTTGATTTTTTTTTAATTCAGAAGTCACTTTGTTGCTAATGATTTGATTTTTTTTTAATTCATAAGTCACTTACTCCCTGATGACTTAATTTGTTTAAATTCATAAGTCACTTGGTAGGTGGTGAATTAATTTTTTTTAATTCATAAGTCACTAAGTAGCTTAGGATTTACATTTTTTTTAATTCATAAGTCACTTTGGTGGTTGTGAATTAAATTTTTTTAATTCATAAGTCACCAAATATCTTATGAATTCAATTTTTTTAATTCACAAGTCATCTATAGACTTATGACTTAAGGATTTTTTAATTCAAAAATTCGCAACCCTGTGTCATGTTTGAGAGACTTAGAATTAAAAAAAAAATATATCTTTATTAAAACATGTATGTTTAAGAGACAAATGCTTAGAAGCATGAAATTATTTTCTTACTTTAATTAATAAAAAAGAAAGAAAAGATAAATTAATGAAAAAATTAATGAAAACACGTTTACTACGCATAAGCAGTTAAGCAATTGAAATAATTTAAGTTAGTTCTTCTTACTACAACTCAAATAATACAAGAACGTATAATTTTGATAAAATCTGAACAACTACATAAACCAATTTTTACGATTTTTGTTAACATGGTAACTTACAGTTTTAAACACAATCTTGAAAATTAAAAACAAAAAAATTAAATGCACGATCGCGACACCTGCTTTTATGTTTGAGAGACTTAGAAATAAAAAAAAATATCTATATTAAAAGATGTATGTATGTTTAAGAGACAAATGCCTAGAACCATGAAATTATTTTTTTACTTTAATTAATAAAAAAATATCATGTGATTTCTTAAGAAAATATGAATCAAAAGTTTTAAATAGAAGCCATTTAAACACAAATTGTTAGTGGACACAAACAAAATTTTAAATACTTTTAAACAAAAAATTATTATTAAATATTTAATTTCAGATAAAATGCCTGACCAATTTTTGAAAAATAATTTTTACAAAAATAGAAATCTGGCGAATCCTCAAAAACATAGTTAAATAAAAATTTGTATATGAATTCATCATCATCATCATCGGCTCGACAACCGGGTTCCGGTCCTGGCCTCTTTCAACAAGTCTCTCCACCTATCCCGGTCTCTAGCCGACGCCATCCAGTTGCGCACCCCAAGGCTTCGGGCGTCCTGGTCTACGCCATCTCTCCAGCGCAAGCATGGTCTACCACGCTGTCGTCTACCATAGAATGTACCACAAAGAACTTTCCGAGCAGGTTCCTCTTCGCTCATGCGAGCTAGGTGCCCTGCCCACCGGAGTCTACCGAGCTTAATTTTTGTCACGATATCTGCTTCTAGGTAGATTGCGTACAATTCATGATTGTACCGTCTCCGGAATCGTCCTTCCTCACATACGGGGCCAACAATTCTCCTTAAGACTTTTCTCTCGAACGCAGCTAAGAGGTCGGAGTGCCTTTTGCTAAGCACCCAAGTCTCGGATCCATATGTGAGTACTGGCAGGACCATGGTCCTGTACAGCAGCAGTTTTGAAGTTATGGTGAGATTTCTGGATTTGAAGAGCTTTGACAGACTATAGTAGGCTCTGTTGGATTTGAGAAGCCGCCCGCGTATTTCTTCTTCTATATTGTTATCGGCTGCTACTATTGACCCAAGGTATTTAAAGGATTGCACCACTTCAAATTCGTGCTCCGCTACCTTGATTGTTTGACCAACTGTTCCTCTCGCATTCGACGCCACCATGTACTTTGTTTTACCTTCACTAATGTGCAGCCCCAGATTTTGTGCCGCCTGCTCGATCTGGATGAAGGAATCGTGTACAGCTTGTTCGGTTCTTCCGATGATGTCGATGTCGTCTGCGTAAGCCAGTAACTGGCTGGACCTGTTGACGATGGTCCCTCTTGTTGCCGTGCCAGAGTCACGGATTGCTTTCTCCAACGCCAGGTTGAAGAGGAGGCAGGCCAAACCGTCCCCTTGTCGGAGTCCATTAAAGATGTTGATTGGTCTGGATAGCAATCCGGCTATTTTTACTTGGCTTGTTACGTTGGTCATGGTCAACCTACATAGTCGTGTCAATTTATTTGGGATGCCGAATTCTCTCATGGCTTTGTAAAGTTCTACCCTGGCTATGCTATCATAGGCGGCCTTAAAGTCTATAAACAGATGGTATGTTGGGATGTTAAATTCTAGACATTTTTCCATCGCCTGCCTAAGGGTAAAGATCTGATCAGTTGTTGATTTGCCTGGAATGAAACCACACTGATATTGTCCGATAACGGTTTTAGCGTATGGGGTTATCCGGTCTTGTAGGATAGAGGAGAGTATCTTATAGGCGGTACTCAACAACGTGATACCTCTATAATTGCTGCACGTTGTGACATCTCCCTTCTTATGTATGGGGCATATTAAACCTTTTCGCCAGTCTTCTGGCATTTCTTCCTGCTCCCATACGTGTACTATAATATCATGCATTGCTTGACGTAAGGCTGGCCCGCCGTGATGGAATAATTCGGCTGGTATGCCATCGGCTCCCGGGGCTTTGTTCTGTTTAAGCCGGCCTATAGCCTTCTCAACCTCTTCTATGCTTGGTGGCGGCAACATAGGGTTTTCTTCTTGAAGTAGTGGAGCCTCCACTTCTGCAGTGAGCTGACCATTTAGCAATTCATTAAAGTACACTTCCCATCGCTCCAGTATGCTTTCAGGATCGGTGATCAGATTTCCCTCCCCGTCCTTGCAGTATGTGCAGCGTGGTGTGTACTGCGTCATGTTTCGGACGGATTGGTAGAACTTCCGCGCCTGGTGCGGACCTCGCTCTCGGCTATTTTCTATTTCACAGATTAGGTTCTTCTCCCAGGCTGATTTTTTTTGTCTGTGTAGCCGTTTTTCTATTCTTCTGAGCTCTTTATATTCCTCTTCGCGTGCCCGCGTTCTATGAGATTGTTGCATTGCTCGGTACGCAACATTCTTACGTTCAGTCGCTAGCTTGCATTCATCATCAAACCAGTCGTTCCGATTTTTACGACTGCTGCCTAAGATGGAGTTGGCAGTACCAATGACAATATTCTTAAGGCGTGTCCACTTCTCATTTACGCCCAGCATACTGGCTCCAGGACTTACTCTCCCTAAATCAAGTGATTCTAGGGCGAGTCCTAACGCATTACCAAAGGTGTTACTGGTGTTTTCATTGCGCAGGGCAGCCGTGTTGATTCGAACCTGATCGGCGGATGCAATGCGTCTTCGCAAGGCAAGCCGCCCTCGGAAAACCATACCAACAAGATAGTGATCCGAGTCGATATTGGCACCTCGGTACGTTCGTACCGTCATCAAGTTCGAGTAGTGGCGACGGTCTATCAACACGTGGTCTATTTGGTTACGAGTGACTCCATCAGGTGATACCCAGGTGGCTTTGTAGATATCTTTACGCGGGAACCTGGTACTCGCAACGACCATGTTTTTCGATGCTGCCAATTCTAAGACTCGAAGTCCATTGTCATTAGTGTTCTCATGCAAACTATGGGTGCCTGCGTAATGCCTGAATACCGGCTCCCGACCTATTTTTGCGTTCAAATCCCCAAGGATGATTTTAACATCATACCTTGGGCAGGCATTGAGGGCCCTCTCGACTTGTTCGTAGTAAGTCTCTTTTTCTTCGTCTGAGGACTCCTCCGTAGGTCCGTGAACGTTAATGAGGCTGATGTTCGTAAATTTGCCTCGCACGCGAAGGGTGCATAGCCTTTCGCTTATAGCATTAAAGCCGATGATGGTAGACTTCATTTTTTCGCTGACTAGGAAGCCTACCCCGAGCACATGGTGTTTTGTATGACAGCTGTATTATATGTCATATTCTTTCTTCTGTAGAACACCATTCCCTGTCCATCTGATTTCTTGAAGAGCTGTTATGTCAGCTTTATATTTTGACAGGGCATCGGCTAGCTGCTGAGCAGCTCGAGCTCTATAGAGCGATCGTACGTTCCATAAGAAAATTCGTAAATCGTTTTTCCTTTTTCTTTGCGTTGGTTGTCGTCGTGTGATCAGTCCGTTTCCGAGGCTTGTTGTCGTTCTCGAAATTCTCTTAGTTTTACGGGACAGGGAATTAACCTGTCGCCAACCTGTGGAACCAGCCTGATCATATTAGCCAAACCTTTTTAAAAGGCTTGTTTCTAGCGGCCGCCGCGAAGAGGCTATGATCACACTTCCACCAGTCCCGAATAGTTACGGCACGTGCATGTTTTCGTATGCTACATGTTGTTCCCCCTATTCGTCTGATGGCTGACCGCCGTATATATATGTATATGAATTTAGTCAATTAAAAAAAATGTTCTATGACAGGTACTTTAAAAAATGCGCTAGTTTAAAATTGTCTTATATTAAATGAGAAATCTTCAAAATTAAACGATACAGAAAAAATTTTATCAAAATTCTTAGTGCCATCATTGAGAAAAATAAGATTGTCCAAAACGGTTTTTTTAAATTTGTACAAAAGGCCACATAACATAAAAGAAAAATTTTCATTCTAAATCTTTAAGATTGCGTTAACAAACTTCAAAGTTCCATTTTTTTTAATAGAGTAAGTGGTTTTCGAAATACTGACTTTTCAAATTTTTTTTTTTTTTGTAAATAAAAAAATAAAAAAACCGTTTTCAGAATAAAAACAAGTTCTATGAGAAATGCCATTAAAAAATTTTTTTCGAATTTCTATCTTTCCAATTCTACTGGATCTCTTGCCGAGTGAATGGAAAACAGCGTTTGTCTACCCTGACCCTTAAAAAGACAATATTTCATCCATCTCCAATAATCGTCCAATTACACCCTCGTCCCATCTGTCTGAAGTCATGGAAATGGTAATTATTATAACTAACGAATTAAGACTATACACATCTCCAACTAAACATCTTATAATTACTTGTACTAAAAAAAGTGTTATACGAAAGATAAGTGTAGAACAAAAGATTCTCAGTGACCGCCAATACAGAGAAACTAAGATTATTGCATGACTTACTTTCTCATATTCAACGATGACCCTATGTCTGAGTTTGGCATTAAGCTCTTTTATCGAAAATGTGTGAATTTGGTATTGATGAATCTATTCTTCTATAGTTAGTTAGTCGAAAAATTATAAAATAAATGCTAGTGTGCCACAGGGCTCCATTTTGTCTCCTAGTCTCTTTCTCATACATCAATGATCTTTTACCTGTATCGTCAACTTTTCATATTAATTTGTCATTTCTATACGTACGAGTACATCCTTGTCCTTTGGATGTGAAACTTGAACGGCAGCGTATGATAAGCTCATTCTGATCTTCTCATTCTGCTCCCTAAAAAATTCCTTAGTAGGGAATCAAAACCCATGACGAATTTAATTAAAATACAATACAAATACAATACAAATACAATACAAATACAATACAAATACAATACAAATACAATACAAATACAATACAAATACAATACAAATACAATACAAATACAATACAAATACAATACAAATATAATACAAATACAATACAAATACAATACAAATACAATACAAATACAATACAAATACAATACAAATACAATACAAATACAATACAAATACAATACAAATACAATACAAATACAATACAAATACAATACAAATACAATACAAATACAATACAAATACAATACAAATACAATACAAATACAATACAAATACAATACAAATACAATACAAATACAATACAATTACAATACAAATACAATACAAATACAATACAAATACAATACAAATACAATACAAATACAATACAAATACAATACAAATACAATACAAATACAATACAAATACAATACAAATACAATACAAATACAATACAAATACAATACAAATACAATACAAATACAATACAAATACAATACAAATACAATACAAATACAATACAAATACAATACAAATACAATACAAATACAATATAAATACAATACAAATACAATACAAATACAATACAAATACAATACAAATACAATACAAATACAATACAAATACAATACAAATACAATACAAATACAATACAAATACAATACAAATACAATACAAATACAATATAAATACAATACAAATACAATACAAATACAATACAAATACAATACAAATACAATACAAATACAATACAAATACAATACAAATACAATACAAATACAATACAAATACAATACAAATACAATACAAATACAATACAAATACAATACAAATACAATACAAATACAATACAAATACAATACAAATACAATACAAATACAATACAAATACAATACAAATACAATACAAATACAATACAAATACAATACAAATACAATACAAATACAATACAAATACAATACAAATACAATACAAATACAATACAAATACAATACAAATACAATACAAATACAATACAAATACAATACAAATACAATACAAATACAATACAAATACAATACAAATACAATACAAATACAATACAAATACAATACAAATACAATACAAATACAATACAAATACAATACAAATACAATACAAATACAATACAAATACAATACAAATACAATACAAATACAATACAAATACAATACAAATACAATACAAATACAATACAAATACAATACAAATACAATACAAATACAATACAAATACAATACAAATACAATACAAATACAATACAAATACAATACAAATACAATACAAATACAATACAAATACAATACAAATACAATACAAATACAATACAAATACAATACAAATACAATACAAATACAATACAAATACAATACAAATACAATACAAATACAATACAAATACAATACAAATACAATACAAATACAATACAAATACAATACAAATACAATACAAATACAATACAAATACAATACAAATACAATACAAATACAATACAAATACAATACAAATACAATACAAATACAATACAAATACAATACAAATACAATACAAATACAATACAAATACAATACAAATACAATACAAATACAATACAAATACAATACAAATACAATACAAATACAATACAAATACAATACAAATACAATACAAATACAATACAAATACAATACAAATACAATACAAATACAATACAAATACAATACAAATACAATACAAATACAATACAAATACAATACAAATACAATACAAATACAATACAAATACAATACAAATACAATACAAATACAATACAAATACAATACAAATACAATACAAATACAATACAAATACAATACAAATACAATACAAATACAATACAAATACAATACAAATACAATACAAATACAATACAAATACAATACAAATACAATACAAATACAATACAAATACAATACAAATACAATACAAATACAATACAAATACAATACAAATACAATACAAATACAATACAAATACAATACAAATACAATACAAATACAATACAAATACAATACAAATACAATACAAATACAATACAAATACAATACAAATACAATACAAATACAATACAAATACAATACAAATACAATACAAATACAATACAAATACAATACAAATACAATACAAATACAATACAAATACAATACAAATACAATACAAATACAATACAAATACAATACAAATACAATACAAATACAATACAAATACAATACAAATACAATACAAATACAATACAAATACAATACAAATACAATACAAATACAATACAAATACAAATACAATACAAATACAATACAAATACAATACAAATACAATACAAATACAATACAAATACAATACAAATACAATACAAATACAATACAAATACAATACAAATACAATACAAATACAATACAAATACAATACAAATACAATACAATACAATACAAATACAATACAAATACAATACAAATACAATACAAATACAATACAAATACAATACAAATACAATACAAATACAATACAAATACAATACAAATACAATACAAATACAATACAAATACAATACAAATACAATACAAATACAATACAAATACAATACAAATACAATACAAATACAATACAAATACAATACAAATACAATACAAAAACAATACAAATACAATACAAATACATTTGCATTTGTATTTGTATTGTATTTGTATTGTATTTGTATTTGTATTGTATTTGTATTGTATTTGTATTGTATTTGTATTGTATTTGTATTGTATTTGTATTGTATTTGTATTGTATTTGTATTGTATTTGTATTGTATTTGTATTGTATTTGTATTGTATTTGTATTGT